>JAEIFS010000479.1:8165000-8495000 GCA_018904165.1 Zaprionus camerounensis
TTCCTACTACTACTAACGACATTCGGCATTTGCTATGGGTACAGATCGGGGTAGTCTAATGGTTTGCACACACAGTCGGCGGGTGTGAAGTTGTAAAGTTTAATGTATTGTTTGTCTAACAGTTTATTCATTTGGAAGAGGAACATTCGTTGTGTGATTGGAATATGAGTAATCTGTGCGCAGATCGGGGTAGCAAAGGGAGCCAGCTTTACCTCCCCACATACAAGCATTTCTTATTAACATTCTACAAAAGAAAAATTCTACTGACTACTGAATTGATTAATATCATTATTTTCCGATTTAAAACTACATTAATAATGTTCCCAACTAACTCAATTTTGAATATCTGAGTTATGTTATAATGAAATTTGCAAATGGAGTGGATAATGGAAAGAAATGTCAGGAAATGCAATCAAAAAGTATCGAATGTACTTAGGTTTTTTGCATTTATCTTCGGAATTGGTTAAGCTTTTCCCAGAAAAGTAATTTCCTGTCTAACTGCAGTTTATCTCGATTCGAATCGTGTGCAGCCAACATGATTTTTGATTTACATGTGTTTACATTTTTTGCGTACCATTTTCATGACACAAATCTGCTTAAATTTGACTAAAACCGATCTGAGCGGATTAAAATCACAATCGAGCAAGACTTGCATAGCATTTTACAGTCTCAACTCACACACACACACACATACACACACCAGGGCAGGACGAGACTGCACACAAATGCGACAGATTGGCTTGGCACGGAGAGCGGCAACAAATGTAACAAAATACTCGAGCGGCTGTTTGTTTATCCAATGTTTTTCGGTTAGATGAGCACACAACGTTGAAAAGCGGACAAGGTAGGGCACCCAGGACCTACACACACACACATAGAGAACAACAGTTGCAGTTGCAGAGGAAAACGAACCCCGAGCGAGAACAAACAACAACACATCACACGACGTCAGAGATTTCACAGATAAACCAATTCGAGCAGGGTAATGAATCGCTAAAAAGGTCGAGCAACTCGTCTATCCTTCTATCCGTCGCACCCGTAAAAAACGAACACCAAAGCGAATTCTGTTTGCCGAAATGGGTAAGGGGTTAGCAAAGGGTTAGCGACAGTTCGTGTTATTTTCGCGAATCTGTGTCAACTCGTGCTAAAAAGGCGTAAAACAATCGATTCGGCAAATAAAATTCGATTTGCGAAATCGCAATCGACCAGTTGGTATCGGAAACGGAACTAACACGACAAATTGGCACAGTTATGCCTGAATATGGATTATTTGATGGTAATATTTTATGCCTACATATGTCGCACAGGGATAATAAATATAACCATAAAGGTCTTTGACCTTATGTGTATTATAAAGATTGTTTATTTTCAATAAAGAGATTTCTTATACATTAAAAAATGGTATATAAAATGTATTCGTAGCCCACTTAAGGACCTGTCGCATTCTTATTTCTTCCATAAGTATTCAGTGGTTAATTTCGAATCAAGTTGCGGCTCAGTGGGTCGCACATGAATCGCACCCAAAGGACATGCACTTGAGGAACTCTCATTGTGTTTGCTTCTTGCACCGAGTCAGGCAATTTGTTTCCATTTTGGTTTCCTTATCGTCTTACGGCAATCGTCAAATTGTTTTGCCGGCTTCGCAGGGCATTAGCATAGTCAGGATACGAGATGGCGACATGGCGATAGGCCAACCGGGGGTAGAGCCGGGAAGGCACTCGTAACATTGCCGTCATTGATCCGCCGATAGACATCTACAGCGCAGCTACCCCGTGACACAGAGCCAAGGCCATGGAGCAGCATGCTGCAGCACGCTAATGATGCCGTGTCCCCTGTCCTCCTCATCTCTCACTCTCTCTCTTCCCTCTTCCATCTCAGCCCTCATTTATCCGCATCCCTCAGCGCCAGTTCGCCTGTTTCGCCGGAATTGAATGCAGCTTAGCGGCCCGCCCGCTGCGTATTTGCGCCTTTGTGACGCACCAGCACAACGAAACAACGGGACAACGACAATGTCCTGGCTATAATAATGATTATTGTAAAGATAAATCCCGACACCTTCAACAAAGCTGCACAAATGACAAACGCGTCGTCTGGCACAAGCGGCTTAGCAGAACCCAATTCAGCTTGGTTATTCCCTTCAAGAAGTTGCATTCCGTAGTTCTGCATCTTGTGACCCTTTGTATATGAGGTGAGGAGTTTCCAGTTTCCTTCTGTAACGGAAAATGTCAGTCAGTTTTCACCCAGTCAGTCAGTCAGTCAGTCAGTCGCGCAAAGGCTGCAAAGGTTTTCTCGACTCTTGCCGGTTCATTCAACTAAATAATTTGAGTGGCATTCATGCAGGTCCACTTCCACTTGGCTCATGTTTCAGGATTGCCGGCCTCGGCTGCTGTTCTTGTTGTTGTTGTTGTTGTCGGGTTTTCGAAATTGGTACATTCGTTTTGTACTCGTAATTCTGTGGCAGGTGACGGGCAATCTTCCATTGTTCGACTCACCCCATGTCGAATTCTAAGGGCGCAAAAATGCCCCCTACGATAAACAAGCTGCACACACATACACATGCACATATATACTGGGCTATTCATTTTATGTGCAGTGCAATATACAATATTTATTTGAATTTAAGTCTTTTGTTTGAAATCTGAAATCCGCACAGAGAGCCCCGCACACAGCTTAGGGTTGTTTGCTTTTGCTACCATCCAGCATTAACTATATGCCTTGACTTTTCCGGCAATTCCGATTCCCGATTCTGGATTCCCACTCCCTAAGTAGAAGCTGCCGTTTTTGGGTTTTTCTTTGTCAACTTTATTAGCAAAAATAAATCGTAATAGTTTACAATAATTCTTCTTATCACTTATGCATGTAGTTTTGTATATATAGTTAACCTGACTTCAAAAATGACTAGCCCTCTTTTATCGCATTGCAAGCGTTACCCAGAAACTATACTAAACCTGAACTTAACTGTCCAACCTACCGTTAGTACAGTTTACATTTTAGCTAAGGATATAGTTAAGGATCTGGATCCGACTTAGTTATATGTAGTTGTATATGGCCTAACAGCAAGGTACATGAATGTTCTCACTAAATGTAAATTTCAATGGACAACCGTTGTTAATATAAAGCAAATATCGCATACTATAAGATCAAAAGGTGGAGGCCATATATGGATAAATCGTATACAGACAATCCTTATATAGAGTGCACCTTAAGTTGAGATAGATAGTCGATAAGTTGCACAAAAGAGAAACCAATTCTAGTGAATGAAAGTGTAGGTAAAGTTGGAATGAGTTGAATGATATATGGTATGAATGGATTATGTGACCTCGAATTGGTTTGTCTTTTGTGGAACTATCTAAATGAATATTGTGAAATTGAGTGCTAAAATTAGCCAGTCTGGCTAGTTCCATCAGTCAATTTGAAGTTCACTTATTGCAAAAGTATCAACTGTTTGCGGGTCTCAGCGGGACGGAGAGCTGGAAATGTGGCTGCGCTAGGTGAGATCTATTTGTTAGTATGGCTAACTAATACAAGTCACTAGCGCAGCTCGAAGTATTTCCAGCTGACAGTGCCGTAGCAGACCTCGCAGCGTCGAACATATCACCCAGAGAAGACCGCCCTCAAAACTATGCTATACCTGATGAGCGAACTGTTTGTAGATGAGCTGCGGCTGCTGCTGCTGTAGCGGCTGTGGCAAATCCTCGTGGTACTCCTTCCAAGGTGGCGTTTGCGTGTAGAAGCTGCTCTGCTGATGCAGTCCAGGATCTGTTGGCGCTGCCAGAGGTGTCGCATTGGCAGCTGCCTCAAAGTTACTGCGAAACAGATCGTATTTCTCCTGGGAAAAGTGGCGCGACGGAACTGACTCCGGCTGACAAGGCTGTGACTGAGGCAGCGGCTGATGTTGCTGCTGTTGTTGCTGCTGTTCCTGGTAGAAGCGCATGCTGCTGCCAAAGTCAAAGCCCGGCGGCTGTGCAGACTGATAATCCATGTTCGCGTGCGGCTGGTAGTGCATATGCGGTGCCTGAAGATGTGGCTGGGAGTGTGCGCCATAAGGAAATATGCGCCCATTACCAAAGACGGGAAAGGGTTGCGGATTCACAAAGAGCGCATCGAAAAGCTCCTTGGTAATGCGCTCTCCACTCAGCGTAAAGTTCTGCAGCTTCTCCAGATCCAGATTAATAGAGCCACCACTCTCAAGCACCTGCTCCAACGCAAAGATGTAATTGTGTGCGAATCGCAGTATCTCGATCTTCGTCAGCTTTGTCTCCTCGGGCAGCGAGGGAAGCGTCACTCGCAGTCGCTCCAGTGCATCGTTGAGCGTGTGCATCCGATTGCGCTCCCGATCGTTGGCCTTCATGCGGCGGAACTTCTTGATGCGCACCACCTGAACGGGACTGCGTGAACGGGTGACTCTGTTCTTGCCAACGGCATATTTGCGCTTCGGTCGTGGCGCATTCGGATCCTCTGGCGGCTTGGTGGGCGTGCTCGTCAACTGAGGATCGAATTTCGTGGGTGGAGGTCGGCTAGCAAGATGCTCGTTCAGGGTGCGGCCGCTGCGTGAGCTGTGATTGCTGCTCGTGTCCAGAAGGCCCACGAAGCCCGCTGTAGATGGAGGAGAACTGATCGGCATATCCCAGCCGCCGGCGTAGCCTGTGGCCAGTGCCGGATGAGTCTGGACGGGCGGCGTCGTTGCGCTGGCATGTGCTGCGCTCGTGAAGTGCTCCTCGAATTCCAGACGACGTCGCGCACTGGCGTTCACATCCGTTTCGAAGCTCTTCTCGTAGCCACTGTCGAATGAGGCGTTGTCGTCGTCCTCCTCGTCGAATTCGAAGGAGTGCGAAGGATTGTAGGCGTTGTAACAGGCAGACATGTTGAGATCCTTGAGAGCGCGATTGATATCAGTGTCCGTATCTATGCACGAATGTCAACTACACGCATTGTACGTTTCCGCTTTCCGTATGAGACTGTCTGTGTGTATGTGTGTGCTTTGTGCTGTTGCCTTAACCGTTTCGCGTGCCCGCACCAACTAAAAGCTGAACAGGAGTGCGCGCCGGTTTTATTTCCATGCCCAGCCGCACTCGGCCATTAGTGCGCAAGCTGCAGAGCAGTCGAGCCGCAGCAGCAGCAGCAGCAGAGCAGCGGAGCCAGAGAGCTGCCCAGTAAGCCCGCTGATTTAGGCGGCAACAACCCTCGGCGCATTGTCGTCGGTCGCGACGATGACGGCGCCATGGCACAAATCCCAAAAGATATGCGCGCCGTGATTGCCGCTCGCTCTGGCCTGGGGGTTGCTTTGCCCACACTGCACACTACCTCTCACATATGCACAGACTATCTCACACACACAAACACATGCATACAGCACACACACACACACACACAGACACAACGAGCCAAGGGCGAACTCAGCCACCACACGCCAGTTAAAACACGAGCATTTTTTACGCTTTGCCTGCGCGCCTGCCCGTAAGCCAATCGGAAGGATGTTTCTATCTCTCTGTCCGCCTGTCCGTCGGTCTGCCTGTCCGTCTCTCTGCCTGTCGAGGATCGGCGTCGGCACTTTGTGTTATCATTCGCTTTTGTCACAACATTGAACTTGCGCCAGTTTATTTTAAACTGCCCTCAACTCTTTTATTGCCACTAAACCGCAGCTATCATGGCGGGCTTACGCCTGTCGCTAATGGAATTACCGCCACGTGGCCACCACACCACACAGCAGCCGACACTTCCGAAGGCGCAACATGTGATGAGTTGCAAAATACTCTCTCTCCCTCCTCCAACGCCTTCACGGCACGTGCCTGCGACTTTGGCTTGAGCTTTCCCAGCTGCTCAAGTGGCTGCGTGTGCCAGAGCCGGTGGCTTTGTGCCCTGCCCACATCCCAATGTGCTTGAGTGGCTGCTGCCGTTTGCCGATTTGTTATGATATATGCGCCAATTGCTGGAAAATTATCGACACGAGTTGCCACTCGACAAATTACTGCCAACAACTGACAAAACACTTTATGGGGGAGAAAGTGTGCCAGCTGCAGAGCAGATGAAATTTAGATGCGATAAGCTCAACTCTTTGAATCCTGGTTGAACACTGAATCTGTCCCGCTTAGAGTCTGATTATGTGGGATATGACAAATTAAAGTTGTCTTCTACAATTTACTGCCGAAATGGATGTCAGTTTGATATTAATATTCGTTTTGAACAGCTTTATTGATTTAAGGAATAACCTAAAGACTTACATTTGAACCAGATGATAGAAAGAATTTTGTGGGTCTGCCACGCCTCCTTCTGCATGTTGCATACACTTTCATTAAGTTAGTACATATATTACATAGTAGTATACATTTTTGAACATTATCAATTGTCGAAGATTTTAAAAGGACAATCCAAACCAAAATCGATTGATATTTGAGAAAGTTATGCGTATTAAAAGAATAAATACAGTTGTAATACCCGAAATCTCAATCTCAAAATGACACAAATGTGAATTTCTGATCAGTAAATGTAAATATATTTTCAAATACTTATATCTATAAGGAATACTAAGCGTTATAAAAAAATAGACTAATTTTTAACTGAAACATCACAATGAAATGGCGTTAAACATAACCAAAGAAAGAAATAATTTACAAGCAGAGAAAAAATTCGTAATTACAGATACTATACAATATAATATACAATATAACTTAAAGTTAAGATCTGTTATATATATTAAGTAAGGGACTTTATGAGTTATAAATACATTTGTGAGAACTCAATCTTTAAGCTACTTATATATACAACTGCTTGCTTGCTGTGCGCCTTGTCTGATCTATGATATTACAATAACACTCCCATTCAAGCTCACTCCACGCGGCACGTGGCGGCTCATTGGTCGGTGGTGTCAATGTGTCGCTGGTTGCGCCTGGTTAGCTCAAGTGGCAGCCGTGGATTGGCCACGTGTAGCTAATTGTGGTTTTGTGAAATCATAATGCGTATCAATTATACAGTTAATTTAAGAGTGGGATGGGGAGACACACACGTTCAAAATTGTTTTTTGTGAGTGTGAGAAATGTGTTAAATATGATGGAAGCTGAATTTCTTGAATAATTGTCGCTGTCCCCGCGGGGCAATGGAGTAACCCTGTCACTTGGACTGGCTTATGTACATATATAATTTCATCAAAGTCCTGGCACAGTCCGAGCTAAAGCAAATAAAGCAAACGCACCAAATATGCCTCAGGCTAATTGCATTCTAACAAGCGACGCAAATTCAATTTTCCAAGCTGCTTGACTACCCAATTCCCGTCTCAGTGGTGTGTGTGTGTACGTGTGTGTGTGTTTGAATGCGTATGTGTGTGTGGTGTGCAACCCCGACTGCATTCGTTCCAAACACGTATTGCCCTAAGCGAAACGAAAGCAAAGGAGAACAAACCAACGTATTAATTCTATCGGAAAAAGGGAACAACTTCTTCCTCATAGAGTGGATCCAATTCCAGTGGCATGGCCACCTCAGGAAATCGATTCTGAGCCACAGGAGCTGGCGATGGCGTTGAGGATATCGAGTCCGATGATAGCTCAATGACATCTGCAGTTACATGTTTTGTTTTATGAAACTTGTGTTTAGTCTTCTTTGCCTTAAGAATTAATTTCGAACCACGACGTCGTCGCACTGAGCCTGACTGTGCTGTGTCATCCAGATCCGTTGACGTAGAAGAGTCCGATGTGGCCTGTTTGAACCGCTTAAATAGCTTAAAACGCGGCTTGGCAGTCACCACACGCATCGCTGGTGCAGGCGTATCAGATGTTATATGCACAAACTTCTTACCTGAGCCACCGTGCTCAAAGGTGTTTGTAGACCCACTGCTATCCTCGGTTTGAGTGTGACTCCTTCTGCCGCTTGATGATGATCTGGTTCGCTTAACAGTTTGTTCGCGATAGTAGTCTCCAAAATTAGTGCGCTTTACCAGCACACGCAGTCTACGTAGCTTCTCAATGTCTGTTGGGGTGAGCTTATCTAATCGTACCTCGGCGCGGCGTGTTAAACACTCCTGGATGAGACGTGAATTTGCATCTGGTTCACTTGAATTATGCACTAGCATTTGGGGATTTCTTTCGGTAGTTGCTTCCAAGCATTGGTCCCTAGCTTCGTCAAGTCTGTGCGCTCCTGTCTCCGTTTCCGTTTCCGTTTCAGTATCTTTCTCCGTTAGCTGCAACTCTTGTGTCGCCATTGTAAAATCAGTAGTTAGACCCGGTGGCGGGGATATGTCTTTACTTACTGCAGACTGTGTGTCGTCAGACTCGTTGGCATCATGTAATGCCATTGTCGATGTACCCGAATGTGAACTCTCCTCCGAGCTGTGGCAGTGACTACTGCAGCGGGCTGCCTCTTCATCTACATGTGCTGTGGCGACTCCCTGGTTGCGTTGTCTTAGACCTTGTAACCTTTTGAACTTGCTTAGCAATGAATTACTCTCCGATAGTTCATTATTCTTTTCTACGCTTATCACTTCCTTTTTCTCAAAGCTCCAAATGTCAGAGAAAGCCTTAAAGCCATTCGTTTCGTTGCTGTACTTGGCCTGTGCATTGAGGAGTTCACCAAAAGAGAGTATTGGCTGGATGGGTGGCTTTGCCGGAGAAGTTGGTGGCTTGACTATCGGTGGCTCATGTGGTGGATCTGGCGTTTTGGCTTCCTCTGGGGATTCGTTAACAGCAATTGCAGCACTGGCAACAGGAGAACGCCGTCCGCTACGCATTGTTCTATCCATATCAGAGATCATAGCGTTGGCTACCATGGCTGCAGCACGTACGCGAGTGCGTCTCCCTGTGCCTGTGTAATAGGCCTCTGAATCATCGGATTGTTCTTCCTCTTCGTCTTCTTCGTCCTCAGAGATAACTAAAAGGAAATACGGTTAAGTATTGTAATGATTTTCAAAGTATTCATTATAATCACTTACTTTCATTCCAATATGCACTCACACGCTTTCGTTTTTTCTCTTTATCAGCCTTTTCTTTCGCTGCACGCGCGACGGCCTCCTCATCGTCCTCGCTTGCCTCGCCCTCAACATCAGCTGAGCCTGCCGCATTCTCATAGCCTTCTTCGATGGTGCCGTAATCTAATTGAGGTCTGTTCTGATACTTGGCGTAGTCAATTTTCAAGAACTTCAGTCTGTCGTTAGCTTCAGCCATATTAAGTGAAACGAACTTTCGCTTGAGATCTGTGCTCTTCAGCAGAGCACTGCAGCGCTCGTGTAGCGTGCTCCACTCTAGCGCCCAGGAATAGCGTTTGTTTCGTGGCTGGAAAGCAACTGTTAAGAGATCTTTGAGTATGCTGCGTGGTAGACGGAGGGCTTGTAGCGCCTTGCAGACCGGATCATAGTCAGCCACAGGCGCATTATGATTGGTTACGGAAACAATTTCATCTACATCAATTGTTGAGCTCAGTAGTTCGTACTTTATGTGATCTGACTTCTCGACACGAGCTGTAGCCCTACTGGAAGGCATCTGATCATCCTCATCTCTGCGCTTTTTTAAATTCTTGATGCGCGAACAACGTTTCACTTCATTATAATTTGTGCGTGTTGGATTCAAATAGAAAGCAGTCAGCCAGAACTCCGCCTCCATGAACCCGTGCTCCGAGAACACCTTCGCCAAGTCGGCATAGTTCTCTGATAGTTTATGCTCGAGATTGAGCATGAACTGCGTGGTGAGTCCAGGATGATAGCGCCAAACCTCGATTGTATTTAATTTCTGCCCAATTATCTTAAGTAACAGCGCAATTTTGGCAAACTGCCAGCCTCGGAAGTTCTAGTAAAGTGAATAAATTAGTATCTGGATTTTTGAATAAACAATGAACGGCTTACGCGCTTGGCTAGCAATTGATAGACAAAATCCAACACTTCCTCATTGTTTGGTACATTCTGAAAGACTGGATCTATTTGTCGGTCCAGTTCCTCGTCTAAATCTAAAGTAGGCTTCTCGTCATCGTCACAGTTCTTGTAGTTTCCAATATTGCTAGCTCTGTTTCCCTTGCAGATCTGCTGCTGATAGTTGAGATTCAAGTTGACCGTGTGGGGCAGAGCATGACTATTCCTCTGTGCTTCCAGCTTCTGCAGCTCATTTAGCAGAAACTGCTCGCTATTTTCACGCTCCTCCACATAATGATTCATCAGCACCTTGAACTGTGCCATATGTTTCATAAAGTCGTGCTCATTGAGAGCCATCAGCTCCAGTAGCTGATTACCCAACACGTAACTGGTGTAGGCCTTCAGCATAACAGCAAACGGAGTGATGAGGCATAGGTTGAATTTTTTGAATACAATACACTCGAAGAAGCCATCTTTGCCAAGCCCCAGACGCACACACACTTGTGCGATTAGCCGAGCTGGCGTGTATTCGTCCGCATTAGGAACCTCCTGCATGCTCTGCACATAGAACCGTATGTTGTACATCTGCAGACGAAGCGAAAGAGTATAAGCTAAGTGTATGACTTGCTATATTAATTTACTAACCATATTATCTATCACATAGCCGCGATTATCATCAGCCACAAATACTGTGAGCAAGTAGAGATGTCCCACAAGAGCTATGGAAATCTGTTCGCGCTGAAAGTTCTCACTGCTGGCGTTCGCATAGCACTTCAGCCAGGCAGCAAGCACTCGTAGCGACAGTTGCTTAACCGCTTCCCAGCTACCAGAGTCAAAGAGCTTTATCAGGCGTAGTATTATTAGATGCAATCGCTCTTGCATTAGAAATGTGACATCTGCAAGAAGTAATAGTTTCGATTTAATATATTCCAATTATTAATCATGTGCCTTACCTTCCGCAGTGGCTGGCAGCACAGCATGTTCAATTACGTGATGTTTATTGTTCGTCAAGTTGGTGAATAACTCCTGCAGATAGGGCAGCCGCCATGGACTGGTCTGAAAGTTCAGCATATACTGCCAGTCGATGTCGCAGAGTCCATCAATTTTGCGAAACGCAATGGAGCCTTTACTAAGGTAGTAGAGCACAATCCGTCGCAGACTCTCTGAGCACCCCATCCATTCCTGGCTAAACCACAGCTGCAGCGTATGATGCGCCAGCACCTTCACAATGTAACTCACTTCCGCAGTGAGCGAACTCCGACTGTGCACTCGGCACACATCCCATCCGTAAATCAGCTGCAGCAGGCGGTCGTCGGCCATCAATTGATAGACATCGACATCACTGCTTTTCGTGTAGAAAACAAACATCTTCTGCAAAGCGGGCAGATTTGTTTATAAAAACAAAGAATGATGAAATCAATTTGCATCTACTTACAGCGTTAAACTCGTCATATTGTATCTGCGAGGCGTACGCGAGAAACTTCTTTTCATTCTGTAAGTCGGGTAGTATGATGTCCATGGCGCTGACTTAAAAATATAGACCACAGCTCCTAAACCAATAAGTTATTTACCATTGCAAAATAATAACAATAGAATATTTTCTCAACCGGCAATAGAGATAAGGTCTAGAGATGTGAGAGTTCGCTTAAATTGTGTTGCTTTCCAAATAAATCGATAACTGCTAGAGTTACATAGCAGCGAGCTTTTTTTGGGGTGCAAAAGGCGGCTATTTAAAATTAAATATGGGAGACATAAAACTGAAAGCAATACTTTTATATTAAAAAAATCACAACTTTTAAGCAGTTAAATATAAATAACTACTATAAAGTATTTAATAAATAAGAAATTTATATCTCAATTTAAAATCCTTTTATTGGTACTAAATCCATATGTACAGAGCGTGGTCGCACATTGCGATTGGCTTTGTTGCCAGCTGTGGCATATGCAAAGTGCAAACAAATTATTATTAGCTGCCAACAGCGTCTGCTACTTCATCTTACAATGGATGTGCCCAGGGTATTCCTATTGAAAAGTGCTCAACAGCAAGGATGTTTGTGGGTTGTGTGCTTGTGTGTGTGTGTGTGTGTGTGTGTGTGCACAGTTGCCATTTGGTCAACAAGCGGGGCTTCAACGCGTGCAGCAGTGCATTACTCCAGTTCAACTGCTTTAGAGGTCAAGGCATTGTTCAGAGCATTTCTACTCAACTCAGCTTAATTTAATAGATATTTACATTGATATGTAGTAAACACTCGTAACTCTGTGCCGGCAATCAGGTCAGAGTCATCGCAGATCATTTTCCACGTAAATAGCGATTGATTTACAATCGCTGCACTCGAAAAGTACCAGGTTAAACACATGTATCTGGTGGGTAGCCTGTCTGCTGCGCCAATAACATTACTTGAAAGCGATTTATCAGTGGCGAAATCAATTAGTAACTACGTAAGAGCTCCGTTACTGGCCTGCCTGCCTTATCGATTGGCGGCGAGCTGCCCCGCCTGGCCCTGCTGCCCCTTGCTGGCCCAAAGCTTGATGGGTGCTGCTGCATAACCCATTCATTATACGCACCACCGCCGTAGCAGTGGCAATGTCATAAATATTCCCATCATCGTTTATTTGGCGTCCCCACCCGGAGTGGCTATCAAATGGCACCACAAATGAAAACCTGTTGATATCCGAACAACACACACAGACAGGCACACTCACACACACACACTCGCATGTGCCAAAGGTTGCTGTCGTAATTGAAGACGAAGCGTTTTTGAAGGGAATTGAAGTGTTGCAAAAAAGAAGCTCCTCCTTGCTCTGCATCTCGTCCATAAATATTCATGAAGCTCTAAAAGGGTTTTTACTTATGGTGAACGGAGGAGAGGCACCTTGGGCGACAACAAATTGTCACTAAATGGAAAAATTGTATTGAGGGCTACCCAATTGTCTGCGCCTGCCCCTGCACCTATCTTCACCCCCTTCAGCCAGGTGGGAGAAATGCATCTGCATGGCAACACGAAGTGGTTTCTCTTTTAGGTGGGCACGTTTAATTTTAAATGGCACCATGGGCGTTGGCTAAGCAGCTTGTGGTCGGTTCCTTATGGAGCATGCACATGAATTTGAATGAGCTGCCGGGCCAGGCAGTGGTCGGGGGTAGGAAGAGGGGACCCACGCATATGTTGTATGTTGTGTCCAATGTCTGCGCTCCTTTCTGTTCCCAGGGGATGACAAATAAACACTGCAAGGGCGCGCATGTGTGCCATCAACTTGGTCAAGTAGAGCGCAAGCAAGCGGGAGAGGGGAAGCACGCGAAGTCGGCTTTGTTGACTGCCCCACTAAGTAGGCAACAGTTTTCGTTTTCGGCCACTTCCGTCGCTGCACACAATGTTCGCCCTGACAGCCGCGCCTTGCCATTGTATCTGCACACACATGTGCGTGCGTACACTCGTGTGTCCCTGTGTCCATGTGTGTGTGTGTGCGTGTGCCAGCTTCGGTTGCACACTCGTGTTTTCCGTACGCACCAATCGTGTCTCGATTCGCTTCCGTTTTGATTTATAAACGGCCGACGCGGCCGAGTTGCGTATCATTAACAGTTGATCAACAGGTTTGCGCAGACATCCCCAGAGCGAAGTACAAGCTACGCAACAGCAACAGAAACCAGTCACCGTACAGGGAAGAGCAGCTCGTGCGTAGGGCGACACACTTCCGTGTACTAATTCAATTGCAACTGGCCCACAATTCAGTTATAAAAGTAATTTCACGCGCAAAACTATAATAAAAATAAAAATATATAAAAATCGAAACGTGAATAGCCGCCATAACGGAAACAGAGAGAGGGAAAGACCATTTCCAGTTTTAAAACTAAATCGAAATATCTGCAAACAGGTGAGTTGATTATCGAAAGCTCTTTGCGGTCAGCTAATCGAATTGCAAAGTTAAAAATACTCATGATGTTTGTTAACGAATTGTGAAACAGAATAGAAGGTGGAATGGGAATTAAGGCTAGTACTTAATCTATTTAGAATTGCCTAACACTAAAGTAGATAAGCCCAAATAGATGCCACATAAACTGACTTGCTTATAACATAATATTGTATAAGGGCTGATAAATTGAGTATGTAAATATCGTTTATCACTGGAGTTCCTATTTCGAGTGGGCTGTATTTATAACTAAGCCTGGGTAAATATATTTACCATATCCACTTAATAACTGGGAAATTTGTTGTCTCAACTGTGCGCAGGAGGCATTAGAAATTGAATGATTAGCCAGTCAAGTTGTTCCGTTTCGGTTTCCGTACGAGGCAGGCCAAGACTCCTTTGCCAAGGGCGGGTCTGCGCCTTAAGAGTTGCAGCACCAGCTCCAGCTCAGGCTAAGGCTCCTGCTCCGTCTCCGTCTCCGTCTCTAGACGAAAAATGTATTTGCACTTCTGTAGATATTCTGTTTATTTACGAATTTTCGTAGCTGGCGATGATTTTTATTCAAATGACGCGCGTGGGAGGCGGCAGGAAACCTATTTAAACAAAACACTTCTAGGCAGATGGCATCCTTTGGCAAATATTGTCGCACGATGCTGAGATGCAGGAGAGGAACAACTAAAAAGAGAAATACACACAGAGCAAGGCGCGTTGCTTGAAACGCCCCTTTGGAAGCGCCTCAACAAAAGAACGGTTTAATTTCGATGCGCGAATTTGCTTATTTTCACACTGATTACATATGTATGTATGCGTGCGTGTGTGTGTCGATATTAGAGCATGAGCTTTGAGAAGCTGCTCCTATGGCCACAAGGTCCAGCCCGGTTAGGGCAAGTACCTGTCATTGTCACTCGAAGACGCAGCCATGAATAATGTCTGGACAGCAACAGCAGCAGCAGCAGCTTGCTGAATAATACAGCGCACACTGGGCCCGCCTCTTCCCCTACGGCCACGCCCCTTTCGGATGCTGTCTCTGAAATTTGCTGGAATGTCAGCCAGTAGCAGAGCCATAAATATTTTCAGTTAATTTCAATTACAAGCTGCTTCGAACGTGCCGCGTTCCAGGACTCTCCTCGTGCTTATTGCCTCCTGGGTGCCCTTTGCCCGGTCGAGTGTGTGGTCATAAAATTTGATGCGTGCCCGTGCCTGTGCCCGTGCCCTATCATCGCGACATAGCTATCTATTATAATTTAACGCAAAGCCGCCAAAACTTTCAGCCGGGCGTCAATCAATCAACGACAAGCACACAAATTAAATGCAAACTAAGACAGCATAAAACCAGCGTCAATCCCAACGTTACTTTCATGCCGACAATCAGTCAAGAGTCAGCTGCCCTCGTTCAACTGCACCAGCACTCACACACACACACACATACACGTATAGTAGCTGTGCCTGCTTCAATTAACTGTCCAATCCCACATCGACGCCATAAAGTAGCCAGCAAAGTGAAACATGGCTCAATCAGCCAGCGCCCAGATAAGATACCATGCGCCATGCGGGGCTCGATTTGTCCTGAGTCAGCAGCAGCATTGTGGGCTTTAAAGATTTAGAACTGTGAAAGGATTTCAGTGTCAGCAATTCTGAGCTGTAATTGCCGGAATTGACACTATGTTGAGCTGTGGAAGGAAACCTTTATAGATCTCCTGATAGTGTTTGTTGATTTTAATGAACTGTATAATTGAAATAATTGTTTACTGATTTAATGATTCATAAATTAAAGAAGACTGTCTAGTGAACTCATCAGACTATAATCTTATTTACATATTTCAATATTACATATATAATCAAGTTTCCATAAGTAGAATTTTAAAGTCCCTATAACACAAAGATTAGACCTAATGAGTCCTAGTAATAAATACGAATTGGTCTACAGAAGACTGTCTAACGATCTCATCAGACTATGATTGCATATGAATATTTCTGTATCCAAGTTTTCTTGGTATTTTAATAGATATATATCTAATATATCTAAAGTTTAATATTATACAAGATATAAACTGAGTTCCCCGATATCTACATTACTATATAAAGCAAGAATTCGACTAAGTGTGGTACCGCCAACCTTAGTAGTTCCACGTTGAGCTTCTCTTGCTGTTTACTTCCTTGCCTGGCATTATGTTAATCAAGAATTTGGCACATGCAGGCGCATATGAATAACTTCTTTGGGGCTATAGCACAAACAATGCAGATCCGCTTAGAGCAGCACGAGGCACTCGTTGGCATCTGTCGAGTGTCCTTGCGTTGGCAAGGGGCAGTGGGCAGAGGGCAGAGGGCGGCGTCGCATGGCTCGTAAGTGCAATTCGCTGGGCCACTTAAGTTGTTTGGCAAACATGGCCATAATCTTTGCTATCATTATTCAGTATCGTTTTAAAGCATTATAAGCAGAGGGGCAGGCAGGAGAAAATAGAGGGGGAGGCAACCTGCCACGCATTTCCTCATTTCATCCCACTCAGCCTGCAATTTGGCGCTGCATGCGCTGCCAAATCATTATCATGATGCCTCCGCCCCCAAAGCTACCGCCCACCGTTAGCTACCTCAGACCTCAGTCCCGCTGCAACAAGACATTAATAGGCCATAAATTGTAACTGTTATGCGTTGTTGGCTTTTAACGCAGCGAGTGGCATTTGGCATGGAGCTGAACTCGGCAATTCAGCGTCACCGTTGGGAGTTGAGTGCCGTGTTGAAGTGCAGGTGGTTGGGGCTGGGAGGAGTAGGAAACAGGAGTCAGGAGGAGGTTGAAGAGGGACAGCTATGCTGCCGCCCCACCGCTTTCAATTAGAGTGGTTATTTAGCTAAATCGTTACGCTTGTTGCTGTAATTTGAGGCGTAGGCGGAAATGATTGCCACGCCACGAAACGAAGCGACGAGGCCACCACTGACTCCATTGCCCAACGCCACAGCCCCCCTCCCCAGGGGAAACAGGGCACAGCGGGGCTGAGACCTTAACTTAATTGCTGCAAGCATTTGCTTTGCCTTGTTTACACCATCCTCAGCCACATTCATCTTCCATCTTTTGACTTTTAACTTTTCCACTCTTTCTCTCTCTCTTCCTTATCTTTCCCTCTCTCTGTCTCTCTTACCTGTTTTCCCAGGGACATGGCCCAGTTGAAGAGCTCCAGCTGTGGGACACACAGCCCTCTGCTGCTCCCGCTGCTCCTTCTACTCGTGTGCAGCTCGGGCAGCGGCAAGGCGGCTTCTCTGCCCAGCAACAACAATGAACTGGCAGCCACTGGACTCTCTGACCAGGTGGTGGAGCAACTGAGCGATGGCGACTTGTACAACAACAAACGCGCCTGGCAGAACCTGCAGAGTGCTTGGGGCAAGCGTTCCAACGATCCAGCTGCCATGGAAGTGGACGACAACATCTACATGACTGGACACTTTGTGCCGCTGGTCATCACTGACGGCACCAACACCATCGATTGGAACACCTTCGAGCGCATGGCCAGCGCCAATCCGGAGCAACAGCAGCTGCAGCAGCAACGCCAGCAGGAGTCAACGCAGTCGAATGAAGAGAACGAGGATTACGCCGCGGCAGACAATGCGATCGACAAGCGAGCCTGGAAGAACATGAACGTGGCCTGGGGCAAGCGACGTCAGGCTCAGGGCTGGAACAAGTTCCGCGGAGCTTGGGGCAAGCGCGAACCCACCTGGAACAATCTGAAGGGCATGTGGGGCAAGCGCGATCAATGGCAGAAGCTGCATGCGGGCTGGGGCAAGCGCTCCATGGCAAACTAAGCGAAGCAGCTCAGCGATCCCGGCGTAGACAGTCTCTCTAGGCAATTAACCCATGGAACACACCCAGAATCCACAACACACACACATATATACGATACAATTCATGAGATATACATATATCTAGTATAACTACTAATACTAATACTACTGCAACTTCGTGCACTTTTATTTCAATGTTCTCGCAGCTCCCCCGACTTGAGCTCCGAATTCCGAAAATGTATGAAAGCGCTCGCCAGAAAAATGAAATCAAAAAAGAAATACGATAAATCAAAATATGATAAAGAAATTGCAAACTACATGTGTAATTAGCTTCTGTATTTGTGTTTGTGTCGGTAATTTGTGCATGCCAGTATTATAATCAGTACGTAACCACATAATTTAATATCGTATTGTACTTGTATATCCTACTAGCACTAGTTCCCACAGTATACAATTCCGTGCAATACGAATGCATTGACCCGCGTATCCTTAACTTAGTTAATGGAACTGTGCATATTTTTTAAATACGTATACATACTTAACTAAATGGCAATTATGCGAATGCAATTATCAAAATAAACTAACAGATACATCAATTCAGCAATGTTCGTTTGATTAAAGGTATCAGAAGTGGAAGGAGTCAGAGATCTGCCACTTTAAAGTCGTGCTAGTATTTCTAGCTGGTAAATTAAGCTCTAGTCCCCCAGTTTTGGGTAGTTAGTTTAGTTTTAATTGGATTGTTAATAATTCATCAGTCTGTTTTTATTCATTTTCAACAGTTCGTTAATTATGCATTCAAATTGAGTTCTGTTTAGGCTGGCATTAAATTTTCATAGATTCATCGGGTAATTAAAACCTGCATATAAAGACCGTTCGATTCATGGGCTTATCAGTCTCAGTCGGTATTCCAATCATGCACTATTACCAGCCACGCCTCAAAGACGGCTCCTTTGCACCGCTCCCTTGGCCCGTAGCCATGTACCGTCGCCTCAATCATGTAGTCTGGCCGCTGGAGGATGGAGCAAGTCGTGGCTCCCGCTGGTTGGATCAGCTGCTTATTTTCATTGGATTTCTGGTTTACTGTCTGCATAACGAGGTGGATTTCCATTATTTGTTAGCCAACCGCAAGGATATCGACAAAATGCTGACGGGAATGCCTACGTACCTGGTTCTGGTTGAGATACAGATACGTGGCTTCCAGCTAGCTCTGCACAAGGATGATTTCAAGCGCTTGCTGCAGAAGTTCTTCGCAGAGATCTATGTCTCGCAGGAATCCGAGCCGGAGCTCTTTGCTAGAATTCAGCGGCAGATGCTGCCCACGCGACTCAATACGCTGCTCTACTTGGCAGCCTTGTTGAACTTCGCGCTGGTGCCAGTGCAGAATGTCATCTATCACCGGCGGGAGATGTTGTACCAACAGGTTTACCTGTTCGACAACACCCAGCTGAAGTACTACATTCCGCTGCTGTGCTGCAACTACTGGGTGGGCTTCAACATAACCTCAATGCTCTTTGGCGAGCTGAATGTGCTGGGCGAGCTAATGATGCATCTGAATGCGCGCTATGTGAATCTGGGGCGGGACTTGGGATTGAGTGTGCAGGAGTTGCTTAAACATGGGGATCCAGCGCACATTGCACGCGATTATCGCCGTGAACTGACTCGAATCCTACGGAGAAATGTTGCATTGAATCTCTTTGGCGAACAGCTCGAGAAGGAATTCAGTTTTCGCATCTTTATCATGTTCAGCTTCAGCGCGGCTCTGCTTTGTGCCATGGGTTTCAAGGCTTATACGGTAGGTAAGGCACTGAGTTGACCATATTCCATTATCATCTATTACTTCAACAGAATCCTGCTGCAAACATTGCTTATATTGTCTGGTTCATGAGCAAGTTCTGTGAGCTGCTGTCAATAGGGATGATCGGCTCAATTCTCTACAAGACGGTGAGGGATTCCAATTGTAAAATTTATAAAAATACCTTAACTTTTGCTTTGCACAGACGGACGACTTGAGTCTGGTCTACTACACTTGTGATTGGGAGCAGATTATCTATCGCTCGAATAATAATCGGGAAAACATGCAGCTTATGAAACTAGTAAAACTTTCCATTCAGCTAAACTCTCGTCCCTTCTTCGTTACCGGTCTGAAGTACTTTCGCGTAACTCTAGTTGCTGTACTTAAGGTAACTATTAGAGCGTTTAAATTTGAAATGGGATATCATGTCATATATTGCTTTTTTACAGATAATTCAAGGCGCCTTCTCTTACTTTACTTTCTTGACATCGATTCGTTGAGAGCTTTTATAAAAATACATTATTAAATATATATTACAAAAATATTTGCAATTAAATGCAATGATTTAATCAAAATACAAATTTTAATACATTTATTTTAGTTTGTTTTGAATCGTGCAGTTAATTTCATAGCAAGCAGCTTGCCAGCGATAGAAAAATACTTATACAGAGTTACCACGCACACAGCAAAATTCTTTTTATCGATATATCGGCAACATTTCTTTGGTTGTGTACACACTGTTGAATTCCGCCAATTTGCGGCATAACTTTAGGAAATCCATTGTAAGCGGCTGTGATTTTGGCATATAAATGAATTTCTCCGGAACTAATTGGTAATAGTATTTATTCAGCATATGCATATTGGCTTATATACAACTAACATATATTTACAGTAGTTCACCGCGCTTCCGCAGTCCGGTTGTGCAACAGAGACAAAAGGCACAAATATCACGCTTCAATTTGCGTGAGAGTTTGGAAATTCGTCGGCGTCGTTCTGAGGCTAATAACTATTTAAAATGGGGCGTAATAAATCTCATAATACTCGCACTACTTTCATTTAACATGTGGCAAACATGTCTCTACAATACTGACACACTGCTGTACCAGGCGGAGTATATGCTCGCCGTGTTTGTCTCTCTCAGCCTTGCAGCCTGCACCGGCAAATACATGTGGTGGTTCGTCTTCCACAGCGCGCCAGTGTGCGTAACGGAGCAGCAGAGATGTCTGCTGGATGTATCAAACGGTACACTGCTAACTGACTATATGTTTTTATAAAAAATTAATGTTGTGCTCTGCTTTTAGATACATCCTTTAAAACTGTAAGCAATCTAGCTAAGCCACGCAGTTATGACATGGACTCAGGCGAGAATGACAACGTGCCGATTATCAATTGGCATTCTTCATTCGAGGACAGTCGCTGGGGCACACAATCCCCGCGCCGCAGTCCCAGTCCAATGCGCACGCCGCAGCAACAACAACAGCAGCAGTTTGGCAATCAGTCGTACAACATCTCGCTGGGTGCCAACAACTCCATCAACGCCAGCAACCTGAGCAACGACTCGGCCTATATGTCCCCATACGCGGAAGTTTGTCGTGAAGACTTCCCAACCGACGTTCGCAAGTTGCCGGCGCTGATGAGGCGAGCCGAACGTGAACGAGAGCGCAGCTATGCTGAGCTTGCCGATGCATCGACAATACATAACATGGATTCATCGAACTCCTTCTGGAACTACTGCAACAATGCGGCATACATGTTGAAGCGAACCATCTATCAGCTGGCGCCCGCCCCTGTTGCTTCTACAGAGAATGCGCCAACCATTGAGGAGTTTGGCATCGTGCACTTCAAGGACAGCAACTCGGAAGTCATAAAGCGTATCTCGACAGTGAAGCTATCGCAATACTTAAGCAATATCAGATATGTAAGACACAGTCAACTGGTTCTATGAGCTTTATATCTAACTGTTTTCCACTTCTTAGTGGATCTCCACAACTATATTGCAGCGTCTGGTCAAGCAAATCGACAGCATCGATGAGATATTCCGACAACGCGGTCTAAGTGATATCAAGATTGGTTCTGTGGGTCTCGAGCGATTACGTAAAATGGCAGAGAATCAACAGTTGGTGCAGAGCTATGCACCCATGCTGCCGCTGCTGTTGCCCTTCCTCGACACCTTCAACAACCAGGAGTATCTGGTGCAGCGCATCAAGGAGCTGGCACAGGGCTCTTGCATTGGAGACTATCGCTGGAACTCGGGCAATTCGCACAACGGCCAGGAGTGGGGCGATCATCTGCCCACCGATGCTGCAGTAAGTCTCTCTGGATTACTCTCTGTCCTGCTATGGTACTCATTATTATTCTCTTCGTTTTGCAGTTACTCTTCCATCTTTTTTGCGTTTACCTTGACAGTCAACTGATGCCACTGCCTCAAGGCGGCGGACGACCATTTTACTCCCGCTATGTACTAACACGAGAGGAGAAGCGCTCCACCAACGACCTCATCAATGCGGTCAACAATAAAGCACACTGCGCCATCCTTGTGACCAACAGCCAAATGAAGCCCAAGTTCAACTTCATCAGCGAGAAGGAACTGCACAATTGCGCCTATGATCGGAACAACCTATTCTACGTTATCATACAGTTTCTCATCTACATGCGCTCGCACCAGGAGTCCGCGCTTGAAGGCGTCAATTTGGGCAAGAGCGGCATCAACATAATGTGCGTTATCGAAGACTGAACAGCTCTGCGCTGTGCTTGCACTGGATCTAGCTAGGACTTGGCCAGTCAATGGCCGCTACTATAACTACATTACTAATTAAGCTTAAATTGATACTACATATTTTCTATTTTTGTTCAGGCACGACGAGCAGTCGCTTTAACTATTGAACTACTATTAAATTATGCATTGTAATTATTAAGTCAATCGCCAAGACAACAACACAACAACAACAACAACACATGCACATCAAACTGTAAACATGTCCGCGGTTTTTGCGGTCACAGCAGTCGCTGTTCCGCTTCGCTCCTGGCCGCAAAGCATCATCACGGAAGTGTCATGTGAACTTTTAAGTGTGTGCGCCACTCGTGGCCCTCGTCCTCGTCGATTGAAGTTGTTGCCTTCGTGGTCATTGCGGTCTGCGTTTTGCCAACAATTAACTTATGCCTTGGACGTCCCTGAAGTGAGTTGGACAATGCCTGCACCTCTTCCACATTTTCCCTCACCCACCGCAACGTCTGTTGTCCATTGGGGGCACGGACAGCGCACAGGTGTACAACTTTAATTGCTTTTTCATGATTTTCCGTATTGCCCTGGTCAATGGCCGTTACTTCCAGCAGGGCCTTCCTTCTACAGAGAGTACCCGGCGGCCGCGATAGCGACAGCGGCTACGGCGACGTCGACTCATGTGCACCTCCACACTTCGAGGAGTGACGAAATTAATGGTTTCCGGCCAGAAGTGTCGTCGAGCTCGAGAGAAGCGTTGAGAAAACGCTGCTTGCTTGCTTGCAGGTTCGACGAAGGCCAGCATCATGTGGAGGTCTAAGCCAGCAGTGGAGGAGTGCAGAAGCTGAAGCACAAATGCCGTCGTCAACATGAACTCTTGACTGCCTCCGGTTGCATACACTTAAGCCGTACTCTCCTCCATCTGCCTCCCTCTATGCGCTGCCTGCTCCGTCCATGCCTTTGGGTCTCGGCTTGGCAGGACCGCATTACCATTTTTCTTGGCCGTGCTCTTTTCAGGCATTGCTCCGGTTGCTGTTTCTGTTTCAGCTCTTTGTTCGTTTGACGTTGAATCGCTTGGTTGGTTATTTTAATGCCGTCGTCTGCGTCCGCGTCCGCGTCTTCGTCCTTCGTCGTCGTCGTCGCTTTCGTTGTCGTCTTCGTCCGCGTAGCTGGCATCTCGAGTGAGTAATGTGCTTGGGTTGTCAACTTTACACTTTTATCCCTCGCATTATATTTGCTTTACCTACACACACACACATACACACAGAGTGAGACGCTCAAGCACACACACTCATACCTATTTGCGCTGGCTCACACCCTCAGCCAGGAGGGTGATATGTTTTCTTGATACTTTTTCTCAAGTTGTAAATTGGCTTAAAAATAATTTGTCAAAGCATCTCAGCGTACGGGGATTGGGATTGGGTTTGCGCGGGGCCACATCGGGCGACGCCTATGGAGTTTCTACTCTCGTCCTGTCGCTCGCCCAGTTCTTGCCAAATTGTTTGGACCTTTTGCTGGAGCTACACGAAGTGAAATTCTTTTAAAGAAACGCATGTGCGCGTCTTCATATCCAATTAGAAAAGTTTTCCTTCGGCTGCAGCGTAATTGTGTTGATTAGTGCGGCTCGCTGGCTTGCCAAATGGCAGGAGAAGATGAGCTCCAGCTCCAGCTCCACTTCACTCCACTCTCCCTTTCGGCATGCTTTAAAAGCATAGAGTGCGAGCAGCGATTCAATAGGCCTCTATGTGGCCCACAAAACTTCGATCGAATATTGTTCCGGCAGGCACTTTACTGGTGTCGCCCTCGCCCCCTTTCACCTTCTCCTCCCACTGACCTGCCCTGGCCAGAATGCTTAAGGCCTACAAATGTTTGCACACTGTGCGACTGGCTAGTGGCAAAGCTTTTACTTTTCGGCTTTTCCTACTGCCTGCCCTTATTTATTTGTCTGCCTTTTGTGTATGCCCTGTAAACGCGCATTTCGTATGTACATAAAGCGTGAGGAGCTTGGGCGCAGAGTTTACCCTGAACTGCTACGCAATTTTCTTCAATGGCATTAAGAAAATGTTTTTTAAGTTTTTCTTTCTTTAAGTTCTAACATTTTGTGAGGGGTTTGACTCACGGGATGACTTTCATCTCTCTCAATTCTATCAATAATTCAAGATATCCATTCTACTATCTGTGAGGTTTTGAATAATACAAAACATACGTACTGTGAAGTTATGTAGAATAACTCTCTTGTTTGCAAAGGAGGAACTACTTCATCTAACTCTGTAAACAAAGACCTGTGCTTATTATTTATTAAAATATAAGATATATTATATGTATTAAAAGGTTATGCGGAGTTTTCTCTACTTGTTTATTGAAGATATGCATCAAAACAATAACGAAGTACTTGATATTTTCCCTTTCCAGGGCACTTCATAGTCCATCAATGGCTCACCACTCTCTGGCAATTCCATTCCATTTCTACTTATTTTCCATCTACTACTTCTTGCTGGGGCACATTAATGAACAAAATATTTTCCCTATTATGCGCCAATATGGTCGCCCATATTTCGGTTTATTTAATTTTGCGCAAATAAAACGGAAGTGGCATTTTTATTCTTTTTTTTTTCCAGCAACCATCGTCTGGCTGCACGTTCCCCTTCTTTCTTCCCCCACTTATTTTCTTCTTCTTCGTCTACTTGTTCTTGTTGGTCCACGATGCTGGCTCATATTTGTGCGCTCCATAAAATTCTGATGTGAAGCCAAACAAACTTGCGACAATAATGATAATGTCGATGCTTAAATGTTGAGCAAATATTTGGCGCAGTTTTTAAACAAGCAATTTGTGTAGTAGTTGCAGACGACGCAGCTTTAAAGAGTACATCGACATGGTCCCCTACCTATCCTCCCTCCCACTTGGACAGTTGTGAGTTTTCCCAGGCAACTGTGGAGTGGTTAGAGAAGGAGTAGGGGAATAGAAAATGGCTGTTATTTCCTTTTTGAAGCGTTCGCCAATTCGAGTCTTGTTAGCGTCGCTCCGTAAATGGGCGAATGAGTTTTTATGGCAACTATTTGGCAGCTGGCTAAGCCATATCTATTGGCTAAGTCGGAGCATATGCCCCTCATCGAGTGGGTAGTGCCCTCAAACCGATGGTAATGCAACGTGTTCTCGTGAATCTCGGCTATTGAAATAATAATTAGAAGCCGCCAATGAGCATTGCTGCAGTGTGGAGCCACAACAGATGCGAACACAGCCACATCCACATCCCAGTCCAGCACTGTCTCTCGTATCCAAATTAGATGCTTGCGTGTGAGGCAACTGCTGGTGCTGCAACCACCGGGGGCCACTTCACCACTTCGGCCTTTGCTTCGCCTCGCCACGCCCCACCTTGCCCCGCCTTGGTCTAGTTCGCTTCGGTCTGGTGCTGATAACTTACGCAACTAAGCTCTGCCAGTTGATGGAGCGTGGCACTGCGGCTGGGGCGGCAGCATTTGCATTTAATCGGATTTGTTGTGCAGATTACAGGTACCTGGACATAGTTCTGGCTCTGATTGGAGCACAGCACAGCATAGAGCAGAGGAGCACGAACCAAGCGCACAAAAAGAACAAAATCACTTGTTGTGTAATTTTGTATATGTGTGTGTGTGTGTGCGTTGTACGTGTGTGTGGGAGGGGATGACCACAAGCAGTGCCATGACAAATTAACGTTGCTGCCAATTCTAGAACTGGAACTGGGGACAGCATATTGATCTTCTTGTTGTTGCTGCTGTGGCAGGGAATTATAACTTTACGACCTGCTGCGAGGCAGCAAAAACAAATGACACTGAGCTTGATTGATTGGAGAGAACGTTTTTTTAATTAATCGCATGCCCTGATATGATGCTAATTTTCAAATAGTATCCGAACTTTATTTTTTCCCTGCCAGTTTGATAGCTCATTACTGGGGATATCGATTGCGCGGTAAGTTGTATTTATTTAGTATTAAGTTATCGATATGACGCTAATTTTAAATAGTAATCGGATTGCCAGTTTGATTGCTTCCTTGTGGGATGTCGATTAAACGAATATTGAAGTTGATTTAGTTTAGTATTAAGTAATCGATATGCTGCAGCCCTGCAATTAGCAGTCGAGGAAGGGGGCAACACTGAAAACGAGAAGTTAAGTTAAAAGAGAATTAAATGTGTGGAATCTATTAAAGATTTTGTTGTTTAATTTATATTTGTGACTGAATGAAAACATGGGTTTTTATTACATCTACAATCAGTTGCGCAGTTCGCTGTTTAAAAGTTGCCATGAAATATTTGCTAGTAATTTGCACAGCCACCTAGATTCATTTGCAGGCGCATTTTGAGTTATCTACCGGAAGTAGTCCCCATCTGCAGCATCTGCAATTGTGCGTATAGGTAACAAGCAGGAAAGAGCTTAAACGTTTTCGCTTTGTATCAAATATAAAAAATGACTGCTTTTAGGCGTGTTTGACAAAGTTGTACATCAGTAGCACACGCACACACACCCCCACACACACACATAAATGGTAGAGGAAAATATAATTGCATAAATCAAACTCAAACATGAAGCATGAAAAATCGCATTAATTTATCTGCTCTCACAGCGCATGCAGGCACTGCCTGTGGCACACCCCACACTCCACACACACACACACAAACACTAAGAATGAGGGACTAGTCACTAGTGTGTGTGTTTTCTCATCCAAAGCCTCACAAAAGGCGCTGTGTAACATATCCGCTTATGTCAATTTTTTTACTACATTCTACTTGGAGGCGGGAGACAACTACGACGACGATGACGACGACTCGACGGCATCATCAACGACTCAACTTGACGCGCTCCGCTTGCCCCCACCTTCTTGCCTCACTGTGCCTGATCGTTCACATTCAGCCAGTTGTCACTGTCAGTTTTGGCTTCCAGTGTTTGTCACTGCGCTGCTCTGCTTGCTCTGCTCGCTCTGTCTGTCTAACTGTCGCTCTGTCTGTCTCTCGGTCTGTCACTGGGTTTGTTTGTTTAAATGCAACATTTACTTTATGGATTGTTGCTATATTTTTTCTTCAACTTTCAACCCGAAAACAGAGCGAATAAATTTCCCGTCAATTTCTATACACAGGAGGAGTAGGCAGTGGGGGGAGAAAGGGAAGCTGGAGCAAGAGCTCAGCTGTGTGAGCCCTTGACTGATGTGGCCCTTCACAACTTTGCTCCTTTTTAATAACTTGCTCACACCCTTCCCCGCACACACACACACAAACACAGAGTATGGGGCACTAACACTCACACTAATGTGCTAATAACCTGGTTCTTGTGTGCGCTTTAAATGTCCTCTTCATGGTACATAGTTTAAAATTCTTTATAATTGGATTGCTCCATCTAAAGCTGGCCCTCAGGCCACGCCTCTAACCCCTTGGGGGCAGCACACATTTTTTATGGCCACTTCGGACACACACAGACAGACCGACAGACACAGTCAATGTGGCTCCCACAGCACACAAGCCTCTCTCTCTATCTCCCGCCTGCCCCACTCGCTGTTCCGCCTGCGCTATCCATGGCATGTCAAAAAGGATTTTACAGTTGACGCGTACAAACCAAAGCTGCTCACACCCCACACTCCTTGCCCTGCAGTCCGCTTCCCTTACCTCGTCGTGTAGCCTTTTTTCGGCTGCCCGGCAGACGTGCTCCTCTGGGCCGTAGCTGTAGGCTGGGGCATTCGGCATCCGGCATTCGGGATCCGGCATCCCACACATGTGCGGGTCTTAAAGTGATGATATGTTTCATTTCACACGGCAACCGTTGGCAATCCTTTCGACCGCATACAGACATGCCCACACCGAAAACAGATCCGCCTACGTCCTCCTCCCCCCTTGCTCGAACGCTGAGATTTATGTTTTCTTGTAAACAAAATAACGGACATGCTTCGGGACTCGGCTTGAAGGAGTCTAAAGGTGAACGGAGCGTGAGCTGACATCCGGATTAGGCCTCCTCAGGCCTGCGTATTCGATTTTTATTCCAAGCGTGTTGATAGGAACTCTCCCCAACTCTTTGCTATTGCTTGTTATGCGATATGGCAATTGGAAATTGAAGAAGAGGAGGTATACTGGACTCAGTCTAGTCAATATGTCATATATCTCTATGTTAAACAACGTATATCTCGGGTAGTATATGAGTTAGAGTTAGGAAATTTAGCATGTGAATTCTTCCACATCTTATACACCTTAAGTAAGTTATACCTCTTTGATGTGTTACTCCTTCTTTTGTATATATCAAGAACAACAGTTTGATAATTAAATTTAAATACTTTTTCATGCATTTACTTCTTTAAATTTCTACTTTCATCCAGCATATCTTCAAGTTGCGCACACTCCACCTTATCTCACTTATCTGACATGTGGGCACACAAGGCAAAGGAATTAATTATTCAAAGGATTAGGGAAGCTTTGAATTCAAATCCCATAGACCAAGCGAACATCAGCTCAAACAGTTTCGTGCTGCCTTTAACTTGAGGGAAATCTGAGGGACAACTTTAAGTTGAATCTGCTCTGAATATTTGCTCATTTTTTAGATGATATGCAGTCATAATTAAAGTACTTCTGCTATTTTGCCATATTCCATTTTAATCCTACGATAAATTGGCTGCAAATGATGTCTAGACAGCTTCGGAGCTTTCTGGAATTTCTGCCTCCTAATATGAGCATATTTGCTATGCCGCTTACGTCCAGTCAGAATCAGGCAACAGCCGCCGGCACCAGTTCCAGCTCCAGCTTCAGCTTCAGCTCCAGCTCTGGTTCTGGAACGAGCCTGAGGCTGTGCTCGGTTATCGTGGCACATACAAATACTCTAATTTGCATATGTTTAGCAGGGAACGCAATCGCTGCTGCTGCTGCTGTGTGGAGATTTTCGAGTGGAATTATGCTGCTGCCGGGGGGAGGATACTCATACGCACCGTGTGCCATGCGCCACAGGTGGAAGGCAACTTGAAAGAAAAACATAAAAAAGCATAAAATACGAAATTGCCCAACGAACAGCATGTCAAGCGGAAATTGTGCACCACACACAGCAGCCTTTCCCCTCCCTCTCTTTCCCGTTTCCCCTTGCCAGCCTCACTTCCATTTAACATTCTGAAATGCTGCTGCCGGTTTCAGTTGCCAGTCTACAGTCAGGCCATCTCCAGCTATGCCTCCGTTTCAATTTCGTGTTTACCATTCAGCTGGCTAATTGAGCACATCGCTAACACGGCTCGACAGCCCGAGTCCGGGTCTGGGCCCGTTTCCGGACATGATCGTAATTATAAATCAATTCGTTTGCGGTGCTCGCTTTGAATTCACCTGAGATTCAACTCCGACTCCATCAGCGTCAACTGTGCGCGTTGCGTGACATTTGCCAAATCCTGCTGTGCCACTAGATTCTTTTTCTCTCCATCCCTCTCTTGCTCTCCAGTTGCCACGCCCATCGCTACCACCGCCCACTGTGGAATCGTGCCATTTCTGCACATTCGCACGGCTGTTTGCCAGTTCGTCTGCCGCTTTCAATCTCAGCGCCTTCGCTTGCTGCGCTTTTTCTTTGCTCGTTTTCAATTTCTTGTTGAATTTATTTCATGCAGAAAAGCAAATTTCATAACTTGGCTGCCTCCGCCACCTTCTTCTCCACCTCCTGCCTCTCCCACTCTCCCTTTCCATTGCTTCCTCGTCGTCTTCGATTCCTGGAAATTTTTTTTATGCGTCGCTGCCGCCGGCGGCTGCTTTGCTTTGCAGCAAAACTTCTTGTAAATATTTTTCTATGTGTTTTTCTGGTGGCCACTGCCACTGGCTGATCCTGATCCGATTTATGTTGTATGTACACACACCCACACACACTTAAAAAGAGAGGGAGGGAGAGAGAGAGAGAGCGGAGCCTGGGTGTGTATTGATTTGCTGCTGGCGGCTCAAGGGGCGCGGCCATTGTTTGCCCCTTGGCGGCTGTGGGAAATGGCCCCGTAAACGTTTAATAAAATATGATTTCAATTGATTCGCAAGTCGCATTCGAAACGAATCGAATCAAATCGAAATGTGTGTGTGATATACTCACATTATTCGCTGCTGCTGCTGCTCCTTGTGTTGCTGTGCTCCGAAGGGCAATCAATAAAGCAAAGTGCTCGATCTCTCTGGGGGCTGCCTACACAGAACACTGTCCCTTAGCCACTCCCTGCTTCCCCTCCCCCCTCCCCCTGCCTGCCTGCCCTCCTCTGTGTGTCCACTATGTCTTGTGTTGGGCCACAGTTATCCGCTTAGATCACTCAACTAAAAAACTCAATTTGCATATTAATATTATTTGGGTTCTGGCAGGACTACTCTGCCTGCTCCCTGCCTGCTCCCTCCACCCCTCTGGCTCCACTTCACTTCACTGCTGTCGTCCTTTTTATCAAACGAAAACAACAACAAACTGTCTAAGCAACAGTAGTGAATTGAATTTGTTGTGCTTCAACGCCTCCTCTGCTCTTTGATATGACATGTCCCGCACTGCCTCCGTGTATGTGTCTGTCAAAGTTTTGAGCATTCCCAATGGAATCCAAGGCGTCGTCAGTTGAGCCAGAGATTGCGTGTGTGTATTCTCGGACTGAGACTGGGATTGGGCTGGAGATTCACCTGACATAATCGTTAAAATTATTGCACGAGCTTTGCTCGAGAATTCCCCTCGCTGAAAGAGTTCTTGCACTGTGCTTGTCAATCGGCACTGGGCTGATAGAGATTAACACGCATCTGGGTGTGATTTATGAAACTGCCAGTGCAACTGGCAGGGCGCATCAATGCCAATGGAATGCACTCAGTGTTTGCCATTAAAGCGAATGAAATTTGCCGCCATGCAGACAGCTGCAATCCAAAAGACGCTGCATCGATACGCAGATCCAGGCACACACACACACACATACTTGTACACCCTCTTTCCCACACACACGCACACACAGGGAGCGAGCGAGGCATGCGAGCCATAACTGGCAGCCGTGACTGAGTGCCTCCGCAATAGCTTCGAGTACGCGCTGCACAATGGGACATATAAATCGGCATACATAAAATGTCGTTACAAATATTTTATAACAGGAAATCCGTTATTTATACGCACATTGTGCTTGCCCATGGAGCAGGAGAGAGATGTGGAGCTGTAGCTGGAGTAGAAGTAGCAGCGGGAGTAGGAGCAGGAGCTGGAGATGTAGATGAATGAAGCCGGGCTGGGTGGGGATCATGCTGGGTGTCTCTCTTGGTAAATATGAATGAATGTTGTTTGCATGTCGCCTGTCAGTTCCACCATTTACCCCGCTCCCCTCTCTCTCTCTCCCTCTGTCTTCCCTTGCAGAGAAAATCCTTATGAATTGACTACAATTTTATTTATGATTACTCGTTCTATTTGCTTCTCTCTGCTGTCGCTGTCGCTGGCTCTGCTCGGGAATGCTGCAATCCCGCCGCAATTTCTATCGCACTCAACTTGTTTTGAGCCGAGCACAAAGTGACGTTCCCAAGGCAATTCCATTATGGCGAGCAGCTCAATTGATATTGGCACTGTGCATATTGCGCAAACAATGCACAATGCCACGCCCCAGCACGCCTTCCTCGCAACTCTTACGCGATGCTAAACTAATAATTGGCCACCAACCTAATTGGCCCAACTTGAAGTTGGTTACCGCAGACGCTTCTTCAGACTACGCTGGCATTAACTCAGCCTCGGCTTGGCGAGGAGTTTATGTCTTTGCCAGAAATTGCGTTAGTTCTCTCAGCTGAGGTAGTAAAATTTACATGTTGGCAAAGCGAAAATTAACAACAGCCACTGTAGCCAGCCACAACAACTACGCCGGCTAAACAACCCTTTGAGGATACCCTGTAGAGAGCTCAATACGCAGAGGGATTGTCGTGAATTGCTAGTTATGGCTTTCTTTGTTAGATTCATAGGAATTCTATTTATATCATGCATATTTATGCTATTTATATCATGGAAATTTCTTTATAGATCTTGAAAATGCACAGAGGCAGCTCTGCTGTATGCAGTTCCTGGTGCAGATGTAAGAATACAAAGCAGACTAGAAAGGGGAACTATGTTTGAGGACAGTTATTGATATATATATAATATATATTTCCTTTTGTTAAATAACTTTATATGTCGTCAATTATCATTTATGTTCAATCAAAAGGGTCAGAAAAATAGAAATGAGGAACGAACACAAATTGTGCTAATGGTTCTATTATTGTTACCACCACTGTATATATATTTATATTACATATGTATATAATACATATTTCAAATTTATTTTCAGCATACATAAGTAAGAGTACAAATAACTAACTGTAGAATATATAATAATATTATAAGCACACCTAAAGTACAAATAAAACAGTTTAATTTTGTATATATCGTAAGTGTTTTTTTTTCATGAATAAATTTACAATATTTATATAAAATATATAAATATTTTCTCAATATACCCTATGCAGCGCAGTTAACAGGGCATTAACTGGAGAAGCTTGTGCGCCAAACCTAATTAAAAAGTTGCGTAAATTTTGTGTTAAACATTGTTGCTGCTGATTGTTGCTGTTGTCGTTGCTGTTGTTGTTTATTCAGTGGTTAACACGCCCACTCCGCCCCAACACAGTGCCACAACGTATGGCTGTCGCAGTTGATTGGTTATCCCCTTGCCTGCGGCACCGCCAATATCATTCTGTAGATGTCCATCTCCTTCAGCTGTTTGATGCACTTGAAGTCTTCGTAGCCGCGCTTCAGCAGCGCCTTCTCTTCCTCCTCCTCCACTGGCAGAAACTGCTGCAGGGGCAGACTGAGCTGTGTCACTGAGCGCTCGTATAGTCGCCGTCCATCGGAGCGGAACTGTTGAATCGCCTCAAGCAGTGCAGCATGCCGGTCCGGCAACGTCTGACTGTCTTGCAGGAAGTCCTCGTGGGCAGCCAGCAGACGCATCAGCAGATAGCGACAATATCGATGCTTGACATGGGCAATGGGTGGATCCGTATACGGGCGCATCTGTGTGTAACTCACCACAGTCAGTATGAGGATCAACAGCAGCTTGACACTGGCCATAACGATCATGACCAGCATTGGTTTGTATACCTTCACCCTTTCGAGGTAAAGGCACCAGCACAACAGATCGCAGTCGTGTGCAATGCGAGCATAGTCCAATATGGCCACCAGGAGCGTCATTAGCAGGATGACGCTGGCCAGGACAACATGGTGCCCGTGCAGCAGCACTTGCAGGCGCCGAGAGACGCCAAGCATTTTCCAGGGGCAGATTTAAAGGCTTAGGAATACGAATTTTGACTGGAAAGGCTGAGGAAAGAAAAGAATCGCTAGCTGAGTTCGGTGCCAGGTTGAAGTTCTAGTTGGGTATCTTTATTCCTAGTCTATCTTAATGTATACTTCTATTTACAAAGTGCTTCTCTCAGGGATCAGCGCTCCTCGTAGAGTGCCTCCCGCTCGTCTGGTAGCAGCGGATTGTGGCGTAGCAGCGGTGCATCTGTTCCACGTCGCCGCCAATCTGAGACAGGTCGATAACGATGTGGCGGCGTGGAGTGCAGCGGCTTCTGCTGGTAGTAATGCTTGTGGATGGTCACTGGGCGAAGGGCCAGCTTCAGCTGCTCGGCTCGCTTGTTGGCCAGACGATGGCGCAGATCGATGGCATCCACATTCTCCTTGACACCGAAGACCAAGTGCAGGAAGGGTTTCACCAACAGGCTCAGCGCTACGAAGCCAAGAAACCCAAAGACCACAGGGGAGATCAGTGTGAAGAGGAAGACGCCCAGTGTGAAGGGATTGAGGACGGTGAAGAAGGCAACGAACTTGATGAAGGGATAGAGCACGTGACCCACATGGCTGAGGTACTCCTTCTTCTTCTTCTTGAACAGTGTCTTGTGGTTCAGCAGAAACTTGAGCTTGCTGAAGGGCGCCAGAGTTGTTGTGGTTGCAGGACGCTTTGTGGTGGTCACCAGCTGAAAGATCTGCGTCACCGGTGGAGGCTGTTGACCATGGTGGTGTGGGTAATGATGATGCGGCTGCTTTGTGGGATTGGCGTAGATGAGCTGCGCCTGTTGGCCAATCAGAGGTTGCTCCGTTGCAGGCTTTTGCTTCTTGCGTTTCTTCCTCTTCTTCTTGTCCTTGTCCCCCTTCTTTCTCTTGCGCTTCTTACGCTTCTTTCGCTTCTTCTTTCGTTGCTTGCGATTCCTGCGACGCTTTCGCTTGCGCCGCCTGCGTATCCGCTTGCGACGCCTTCGAATCCTCTTCCGTTTGCGCTTCTGACTGTCCTTGGCACGTGTTGACTCCGCCGGCACCGCCTTGTGCTGCTCCAGCGGTTCGGCCACAGCTTCAACTACCTCGAAGGCGCCCTCTGCTGGTTGCTGCTGTTGCTTGTGTTGCTTGTGTTGCTTGTGTTGCTGTTGCACGTGCTTCTCCAGTTGCTGTTGCAAATCCTTGTCTAGCTGCTGCAGCACATGGAAGGGTTGCCCTGTGGTAGTCAGCTTGTTCCTTCTCTCCTGCTCCGCCTGCAGTGCCTGCAGTATGTTGAAGCTCGCATTGGGTTTCTTCTGACGCAGCTGCTCCATTTGATCCAGCGACAACTGCTGCAGCACATTGAATGGCTTCACTGTGGTCGTTCTCTTCAGCTTCTGCTCGAAGTCGTGCTGCAATTGCTGCAGCACAACAAAGGGCTTTGGTGATGTTATCACCACCACGGGCGGTGCTCCAACTTCCACCTCTGTCTGTGGCGCCTCCCACAGCAGCTGCGTCTGTGGTCGCTGAAGGCCACGACCACGCCCACGCCCAGGCCCACGCTCTGCGCCAGCTGCGGTCAACATGAATTGCGCATACAAAGTTTCATAAATTTTTGCAAAATTAAAAACATTCGAGGCTGCTGCGGCTGGACAAGGAGCAGGAGTAGCAGCATCGCTGCCGTTCCCCTCTGCACCCTTTGCCGACTGCAGGCTGCCGTCACTAAACTGAAACTTTGCTAATCCATCACGCCTCGCGTCCGGCTCGATCTCTGGCCGGGTGCGTGCCTGGCCACAGTTTTGTAAAATCAACAAAAATACAACAAAGTTCGCAACACTTTTGGCATTCCGTCTTTGCCCCATTTCATTTCATGCTGGACGACTGCACAAGGACGCGACTGGAGTCGCGGGGAGGGGGTGATGATTCCTGTACAAACTCGACTGCAACTTGGTTTTATGTTTGATTTAATTTCAACTTTTGTGCTCGACTTGCCAACTTCAACTGACGCTCTGTTCTGGCCATTGCCACTTCATCAGCTCGCTAGACAGTCGCCGGACTGCCGCTGGTGTGGACTGTGGACAGACTTGAGAGAGTCTTCTAGTTCCGTCATAACTCTGGGGCAACTTGTTGAGTACCCGATGTGAGTTCGTTTCGCATGTTCAACTTGATTTCTGGGTTCTTCTTTTCCCTTCTTGCTGCGTTTTCTTTCTTATAAAAGTAAAATTTATTACCAACTCACTTCGTACATCGTCAACGGTTTCTGTTATGACAAATTCTCCCCTCTCCCTCCCCTGCACCTTCTTCAACTTGCCAACTGGCATTTAACAACTTGTTAAGCACTTAATTATGTTTCGAGCACAACAACAACTGCGAAACTGAGGGAAAACTGCCTGCCAACATTTTTGGTGCTAGGTGAAAGTGAGAGCAGAACGAGGGGAGAGAACCATAACCAGAACCAGAACCAGCACGAAAGGGGACTATCAAAACAAGAATAATGTGAACTGGCAAATGCAAAAGACTTTGGAAAGTGTTTTCGGGGCTAATTGAAGTTGCAACTCGAGGGGGGCGAGGGCAGGTCAGCGCATGTTTTGACTGTTGAAAACTATTCAAACAATTTTTGGAAATGCGCTTTTAACGACTGCAGCAGAAAGGAACCTATTAAAAATATGCATAAATAAGGCAGTGCTGGTGGAAGTTCCTTGATTTTCGATTATTATTTATTGTTCGGGATAATAATGCTGTTGAGAGACATAAAAAGAAGGCGCACCGTTCTATATATCACATTCCTTGTTTTATCGTAACCTTAAAATTCCTACAGTTCAGGAGACCATCTATAAATTCTGCCAAATATATGTAGATCACATGAATGCGCTTGCTGTCCAACTACTTAACAACACCAATCAACCGAGAAGACTTAAAGGGTTCCCACTTGAGCTAACAATTCGTTTAACTTAAGCAAATAATATTGCATTATTGTAAATTGAATAACTTCTAAAACCCTTAAAATACAGTTAATATTTATGATTGACTGATACAAATAAAAAAAACTATATAATGATCTTGTTTTCTTGGTTGTTATAGTGCATTTTCCCTCTTCTTACACCTTCTGAAATCTGCAAATACTTGGAGGACTTTGCAAATGCAGCATTAATCTATATAGCAACCTCAACTGACGGCTCTGCATAATTTCAATTGTTTTGCCCATTCAGCTGCCTCGTTTATCTTTATTTTCGCATGTGCATATTATACTAATCCATTTGATCGGCAATCAAAGGTGCTCCCCCTCCCCCCTTTCTCCCTGCACAGGCATTATCGATTATGCCAAAATTTTATTGCGCACTTTGCAGAATTACATGGAGAGCATGCTATGTACCATATAAGTAAATGGTATATGGTCTATCTATGCGCGGCATTTTACGAGAACATCGCGCCTAATGGGATGAACGGACACATTAATAGCCGTAAAAATGCGGTGGAAGGGGCAGGTGGGGGCTGGTTTGGCGTTGAGGGTAGCCCGAACAGGTGTTGATAACAATGGCAGCCCATCAAAGTGATTGACTGCGACACGCGCCCCGAATTGAGTGGAGTGGCGGACTTTGAAGAGGCTGTAGCCAGGCGAGAACAGGCGCCTGCTTCTCCTTCTTTTTCTACACATCGTACTCCTCCTCCTACTGCTACTCACAGGCAGCTCCTTTGCTCTCTATATTGCCAATTAGGCGGGGCATGCAATTTGAACAATTTGAGCAATTTTCAACTCGTCGGGGCGCTGCCTTCTGCGTTGGGCGTCCAATAAAAGCAGCAGTCGATCGGGTACTGATTGACATATTGTGCCAGTTAGTTATTGGCGCCAGACGCATCAAATGACGATTGTTGCCATGGCAGGCAGTCAGCCACCCCATTCCTCATGCCAGTGCGCATCGCTAATTTGATTGCCATACACAGAGAAAGAGAGTGAGAGAGAGAGAGAGAGACGGGCACAAAAAGCTGACAATTTCAATATACTTGGCGAAATTGAAATACAAAACTAATGGCAAAGTAGGCCAGGCACAGTTTAGATTGTCTCCCTATGCCACCTTGACGCACTCCTATTACAATCCATCCCGGCAGATGCTGGGCAATCGTGTGAGGACACATCATCGTGCTGCACTACCAGCTGAGTGGCGTCATCTGTTCTATAAACTAAAGTTAAAGTACAAGTCTGTAAGCTGCAGATGGAAGTAGCTTAAGAGGATCTGCAGTATGCAGTGCGTATCCACACTGTGCGTGACTATCAAAGATGAGATCTACAGATTCTCGTAGATCTGCACGGTGCACAAGGCAGAGAAGGGAGAAGTACCTTCTCAAGTAGAATGGTCTTTTAACCTGTAAACCAACAACAGAACTTTCCAACTTGTAGTGTGATCCGCCGCAGGCAGCACATGCAGTAGCTGCACAACAAGCGGGGGCAGCATTGCTAAGCTGTTCTGCTGCCCCCTATTTTCCTTTGTGCTGCAATAAATGTTCGCGTCCAGCTGGAGCAGCTTTAGACCGTGATTGTCTTCTCATTTTGCTGCCAGCAGCTGTTCAGCTGAGCTAAGCGCGTCCTTCGCTGAGCAGGCGCCATGCAATTTCACTGGAAAATAAACAACTTGCTGAAATGGCATGGCAGCTCCAGGGCAAGTCTGACTCGGAGTCCAGGCCCAGCCTAGCCCAGCTCTGGCCCTGGCCCTGGCCCTGGCCTAGTGGCTGCCTGCCTGCATTGGGTGCTGCCTGCTGGTTGCCATGTCCTGTCAGCCATTGCAGCAAGTAATCAGCTTTTGTCTTGTCTTCCCTCTCACTCAGTTCTCCCCCCTCTCTCTCTCTCTATCTCACTCTCTGTGCTGCGCCACGGCCGTAACAAGCTGTGGTTTGACCTCGGGCTAACCCCTTCGGCGCTTTAATGAAATGTTGCCAGCCAACAAAAGGCAACAACAACAACTACGACAGCGACAGCTGCAACAGCAACAACAACAGCAACAACAGCAACAACAGCAACAACAGCAACAACTAGTGCAACAATGCGTTGGCAACAGCGTCGATATTGTTTTGGCCAAAATAGTTTTAATTGTTGCACGCCCCCAAAAGGGCTTGGCCTCTTTCCCCTAGCTTCCCTTCTCTTCCTCTTCCACCCAGAAAGTTTTGTTGTGCCTCGTGGCAACACGTTGCAAGAGTGCAGCTACCCCAGTCGGTTATCTGCGCTGCAATGCTGGATAGAAGACAACCTAATTTTATAAGTGCCGGAAGAAGTATAAATTCGAAAGGTTTTTTCATCAAATTTAATGATAATTTGCAGTTGATGCTAGGAATTTTGGTCATTTTTGAATTCTGAATTATTGATTTTTATTTAAATTTTTAACAGATATATATAAAGTATTTAAAGTTAGAACTAAACAGAGTTTATTCTTCATAATATTCATTTATATATACAATATTATATTAAATACTTTCTCAATAGCTCATTTACATTTAATCTCTTATTAAACTTAATGAATACACGAATTTATTAATATATTACACATTTTAAATGTTGTATTATTATTGAGTGAATATATTAAATAATTTATATATTACTATTATACAAATAAATGTATAAATCAGCTCAGAAATACTCATATTCTCTGCTCATTTTGCAGAATGAATCCCTTATCGATCATATCCAAATTGAGTTTTCCAATAGTTTCCCTTGTATTTAGCAGTTTACCGCTAGTCTAACTAACCGCACAATGTCAATTTCCAGTTTTAATAAATCTGTTTGTCACTTTTGTTGCCGCTTCAATGGCCATCAGCAGCAGCACGGCAGCAACTGTTGCATGGCATGGTGCACGCGCGCTGCCACGCCCATTGCCATCCTCCATTTCGGGGCCCATTGTGGCGGTCCCAGCGCATGGCGATGAATTTTTAAATGAAAATTGTTGCTATTGAAAGTTTTTAATTTGTGTGTGTGCGCGTGAGTTATATTTTTATATCGTGCTGTTGTTGTTGTTGCTGTTGGCGTTGTTGTTGTTGTTGCTGCTGTTTTAAGCTGCGCGACAAGCTGCTCTGCTCCTGCTGCCCCGCCCCGTGCGTGATTTTCGCTCGCTGAAACGGCACCTTTGGGAAATTAATATCCTTTCTGGACGCTCTGCCACGAGGCACGAGGCACGGGGCGCACGCCAGGACCCGCAGCCAAAGCCAAACCCAAACTCCAAGCCAAATCCAGTCCAGCCGCACGGCCAGTCCAGGCTCAGCGCTGGCAGCAACTGAAGCCGGAGGCCACCGTGGCTGAAGTCACGCGGCAGCAACGCGTGAGCTGAGCTTCAACTTTTTGCGGCCACGTTGCACGTACGCCAACACGCCACGCCCCCGTGCGTTGCCGACCCCCACGCTGGCCTTTGTTTAAGTTGCTGCTGCTGCTGTTGCTGTCGTTGACAACTTTTGTTACTCCCCCCACTGCTGCCACTCCCCCTTGTACTCACCGCAGCCATAATTGCTGCTGCTGCGAGCAGTTTTCCCTGGGTTTTCCCTGGGTTTTCCCCGCTGTTATCCCTGGCTATCCCTGGCCAGATTGCATGCTGCTTTTTTGCGTAACCGCGCATCGTGTCCTTTATTACTTTTGCGCAATTACTCATTACGTTATTGCATTTCATACTTTTGATATACACGCATAGTTGACTAAGCAACTGGAAGAGAGAGGAGGAGAGTAACGGGGCATGGGGGAGGTAGTGTGCTTTACCAGCGTGGGTTGCCAGGCAGCCGCTGCTCCTCTGCTGCTCCGAAATAATTAGAAATATTTCTGTGCAATTCCATTGGAGAGTTGCGAGTCCAATTTGGCGCAGCATTAAGTGCAGCACTTGTTCTACCCTCTCCCCTTGCCCCTTCCCTTCTTTTCACTTCCCTCTACCCTCTACCCCTGCTCTTACCCCTCCCTCCCCTAACCAAGCTCTCTTTGGTTGCCTTTAACCATGCCAATTGGCGCTTTATACGCAATGCACTTGTGTGCTCCCCCTTGCCCTTCCCTACCCTTCTCTCTCTCACTCCCTCTCTCTGCCATGCCTGCGGCCTTGTCGCCTACAAAGTTTTCATTTGCATGTTTCTAGTTAATTGAATTATGCACAAGTTTCCGCTTAGCGCGATGGGCCCCCGACATTTTATGCAAGCGCTTTGAGGCTGTCATTGCCATTGCTGTTGCTGTTGCTGATATTAAGCATACGCCCCGCATGCCGCACAGAACTCATTAGCCAGCACCAGCTCCCTTTAGCCCGTCATCAAGCGTTACTCTGCTGCTCACCCTCTCTCCCCCTCCTTTCTTCTCTCTCTGCCTCCCCTTTCTCTCCCGTTCTCAGTCTCCTCCTGGCTTAGTGCAGCGGCGACTCTTTGACTTGTACGCTCCGGGACCTGCCGCATCCGGCTGTTAACATGCTTCCACCCCCCTGCCCCCACTCTGATTTCCTTTTATGTTATGCCATAAAAGTCCGAGCTGGGCGCTCCAAGTTTATTACATTCCTAAGCTGTATGCCAGCTCGCTCCCAAAGTCGTGTCATCGGCTGGCAATAAAAGCGCTGCCATTTCCCATAGTCGTTGTTGTTGTTGCTGTTGTTGCTGCTGCTGCTGCTGCTGTTTTTGCTGTGGCTTCACTGACTGCTTCGACTGCTGCTACTGCTTCACACATGAAGCTAGAGTAGTCGGAGTCCGTTGCCTCTGAACTGGGGCCAGCTGTGCTCGTGCGTAGTCAGCCGAATTTAAATTTGACTTTTATTAAGCGCAAAATCAAAGTGGAAAATTTATCTGACTCTCGACGCTGGCTCCTTGGCCAATGAGCATGCCGGGAATATTTCACTGCTGCCATTGAAGATGAAGAGACAGAGAGAGAGAGAGAGAGAGAGAGAGGGAGGGGGAGAGGAGTATCATAGACCCGTATACGAGCGTATAAAAGCAATTTTATTGCTCAAGTTGTGCTGCTCGATAGGATAAGCCCCTCATTTATGCGCGTTGCCCGGCAACATGTTGCCTTTGCTCACCCCCTCATCCCCCCATTCCGCACTCTCACTCCCCTTCTCAAGCCATAATTCCTATGCGAATCCCAGGTTCAATCTTTTGTGGGCGACAGCCACTTGCCACCGGCATCGTCAGGCGGTACGAGCTAACTATTAAAGTGCTGTTAACTTTATTATTTCGAGCACTTGTTGTATAATGTGGCAGCGCTGTCATGGCAACTTACTGTCATAGTTTGTGAGAAAAAAAACACACACACACATACAAACCACATAGTGCAGGGAGGAAAGGAGACTCGAGGGGGAGTGGCAACAGAAGTAGCAAAGTCATAATTTGTCAAAAGTGGCTGGCGGAAGGCGAATAAATATGCTTGCCAAATATTTGCTGCAAAATAGCTTTTCTATGCAAAAAGTTGCTGCTGTTGCTGTTGCTCTTGTTGTTGCCCCCTCGTTGTTGCCATGTGGCAGCATTCTTGTTTTATATAATCAAAAACGGGGGGGAAAAAAAACAACAAACGAAACTGAAACAAAATAATACATTCAACTTTTCCCATTCGCTTGGGTTTTTCGTTGTTGCGAAACTGCTTAAGAAATATCGTAAACATAATTTCTACTTCATGTTCGCAAGCTAAAAGAACTTTTAAGCTTTCGAGTATTGCACAACTTGACGGGTACTCACATTCGCAACATGCAACAATGGCCAAAGGATAACTGAAATGAAGTGAATCACAATCTCTGTTAGATAGACAGCACTCTGCTTTTGTACTGTTTCTATAAAGTATCAGGTTTCCTTAGTTGTTGCCTCATTGTTTCGGTTTGTGATATGCCAAATTAGTTGGAATCAATCTTGACAGATAAATATCAAGTTTCATAATGCTGTAGTTTGCCTGGACAAAGAACATGATTAAAGGGACTATGACTTAGGTATAACTTACTTAAAATTAAATTCTATAACTATAGAACAAATACTTATAGTATAGTCACATTCACATTATAGAGATTAAGTCTATCAGTCCAGGAAAAATGGTTAGCAATCTAAGGAAACACTGGTCTGTTAATGGAGATCTAAGCGCAGCAGGGATATAAAAGATCTTCCTCCTTAACAATAATAATAATTATAACTTAGAGTTGTTCTTATATTAGGTGTTGTAAATATGTTATAAGTATACTAAAGATATAAGATAAGTTTAACATCATTTAATAAAATAATTAAAATATAATATATTCATAAATATTACAACGTTTATTTAGTCTTCAATTCTAAACAGACTCACTGCTGATACTACGAAATATCTCTATTCATTTAATAAAGTATATTTTTCTATAACAATTTTTAGTTTGAAAATCGAGTGTTGAAAACTTTCTCCATTCAAACATCACAATAGTTTGTTATGCTTTTATAAATTTTAATCATCACATGATACCTGGAAATGGTCAATGAAAAATATTTCAATTCCAGGAAATTATAAATTGGCTTTGTGCAAATTTTCCAACTTTTTTTTCTCTGTTTCTCTGTTTGCTCTTCTAAGTATTCAATTTGTAGAAAGTTCGCTGTTTAGTTGGAACTCTGTCAGGTTTTTAATATGCTTTATAAATGTATATTCTATGCTCTACAATTACTGTTAATTAAAAATGAAAAAAGAAGAAAATATAATCAAAGAATAGATGAGAGTATATAAATAAATAATATGGAAAATGTTTTAATTAGGTTTCGCTGGCGTTTAATTTGGTTAATTAATATAACATTGCTTTGGCTTTTGTTTTATTTGTGCTGATTTGGATGGTTCTGGATAGTCTGGTTTTGGTTGTGGGGTGTATTCTCATTTCGAGCCGCGATGCCCAGTCGCAACCCTTGAGTATTTGAAATCAACAAGAATTGCGTTTGGACAATCATAGCTAAAAATCGAAATATTTGTTTACTGTTTCGAAAGGCGAAAAAGCTTTCAGCTTTCAGCTCTCAGCTTGTGGGAACTTTGACCGGCTGCTGCTGGGGCTGCTCTTGCTCTCTTGCACTTTCCAATGATATCACATGGCACACAGCATGGACAGCATCAACGGCGTCAGCTGCTGCAGTTCACTCACTCCAGTCCGTAGAATTTTGTCCAGTTGCCCCTCGCTTATCCCGTTGATGGCAAAGTGAACTCTGCGCTGGAACTTAATACGCGGTGCGGTGATTGCGGGCGGGGAGGGGGGCGATGGTAGCACGACCATTCGGATGCTTGCTTAAAGTCTTTCACTCCATTATACTCGGTCGCATAAAAACACAACTTACCCGAGAATGTTGGCTACTGCTGGTGTCCGGGTCCGGCTACGTCTTCGTCTCCGGCTCCAGGTCCGCATCCGTCTGCGTGTCCTTGTCATGGCAGTGAGGTCTGAGGCCTGGGGCTGTGACTGTGACTGCTGGCAAGGAAGTGAGGAAGTGGGGGAGGAGCACTGTCAGCTTGGCTGGCCATAAAGTGTCGGAAGAATCACAAAATCATTGTAAATGTTGAACGAATCTCGCATTACACGCAAGGGGCTGGCGCGTGTTGCTGCCCAAGACAAGTTTTGTGTGGGGGAGGGGCAGATAAAGAGAGTAATAGAGAGAGGGAGAGGAGAGAGCAGGAGGGTGTTGGACACGCCTAGCACGCTGCACTTCTTGATTAAATTTCTGCACTGCAAGTGCAAAATGAACTTGGCTCACTCGCATATGTCCTCGCCTTGCCTCAAAGTCGTCACAGCGACAGGCGGATGGACTGAAGGACAGACAGACTGACTGACTCTGGTGTCCTGCTGCGGGCTGCCAATGGCGTTGTTTGCGGTTTTATTTCGCCAGCGACTGCCGTGTCTTGTATTCCCTCTATCTCTCTCCGTGCCGTGTCTCTTATTGTGCCCTCCATTGTTGCTAACTGCAAAGCTGCAAAACTGCATTCCTTCGTATTTTTATTTCGCCTCGGACTAGATGATTCTCCTCTCTCTCCTCGTTGTTGCTGTTGTTGTTGTTGCCAGCAAGTGACCATGGTAGAAGCGCCGTGTCGCTGTGCGTTGCGTGTCGGGAAACTGTTATTACAATATCCTTCCTTGCCTCTCTTGTTCTGTTGTTGTTGCGGTCGCACGGGTTGCCTTTTGATAACAACATCAAACTGGTTTGTGCCACGTTCCCCTGCCACCCCTTGCGCTCTCCTTGCCAGCCAAGTTTGCCATTAAATTTTAAATTAAATTGTCCTGCCATTCTTATGTGCACTTTGTGGATCTATTTTTGAGCTGCTTTTATGGACGTTGTTAATTGGAATTGATTGAAAGTTATTTGATGTTTGCCTTGCCGTCCCAATCCAGGCAACGACCAAAGCCAAAGCCCAAAGCCTGCCCTTCCCTCCCCCCTCCTCCTCATTCCTTACCCTTTCTCCGCCTAGTCGATTCAAAAGCGAGCAACAATATCCAAGCTGAACAAAGTTATGTAGCTCCGTTGTCGGCTGTACGTGTCTATCATTGTGTGTGTGTGTGTGTGTGTGTTGGTGTGTGTGGCTATGCGTGTGGGCTGTTGTTAATAGACTTGCAGAAGTAATTAACATAATTTAATTAGGTGCTCGGCATTAATTTTACGCACGGAATTAACTGTTGAATTTTAAGTGTTTCCATTTTAATTGAGCGACATTTTTCAGTCACGGAGCCATAGCCAATAAAACGCGCGTACATACTAATAGAGATGATACCAGGGGGACCGCTAGAGAGTCGCAGAGAGAGGGGAAGGGTGTGCCAGGTGAGTGCCTGGCGGTGCTTGTTGTTGGGTGAGGACTAATTAAATAAAACAAAAGGTAATCCAAGGGAAGGCTGTGTAACGAGGAAAAGTGGAGAGAGGAAATTGCTAGCACCGATGGCAGTCAAGAATATATATAACTATATATCTTTAAAGACAGTCTTTTATGGCAAATGAAACGAAGTTAGCTCTGCGAGACTACGTTCAGCCTTTCCTCATGCCTTCCTCCTAAGCAGCTCTTCCAGACTCCGTTAAAGGGCTTCGGCTGCTGGTCGTAAACAGTCGAGCCTAATAAAAATGCCGCAGCACGTACGTCAACCTGCCAACATTAGCTCGATTGACTAACGCACACAGAGAGAAAAGGAGTATATACTAAGATAGAGGGAGGGGAGTGAGAGGGGTGTGTGTTTGTTGTGTCTGGCACAGACAAAGTAAAGAAACTATACTCGGCTGCTGCTGCTGCTGTTCTTATTAATTTGCACAGCGCAAACTTGTTTATCACTTGCCTCGCCATATCCTGCGATATCAGATAATCAAACGAGAGAGAGAGAGGAAGAGAGGGAGGGAGAGGGGGCAGCCACAGCATAGGAGCAACCCTTGTTGCCACTCCACTCTCACTCCACATACTCTGCGGCCTTTTATTTGGCTATTTGCAAGCAATTTGATTTTGTTTTCGTGCCCAGCTAAGAAGCGCTGCTCCCCCGACTGGGGATCATATCGAATTGCAGTTGTCGGTCCATTAGGCGAACCACTTGACCCGCCAAGCAATCGACGGACGGGGGCTTTTAGCACCGGAAATGTGAAGAGCGTGGGAGCCATAAACCAAAAGCAAATGCCAAATATTGTGTGGCCCAAGTGTCGACTAGTCGCACTCTCTATGTCTCTCTTCCCCTCTCTCTCTCTATATCTGTAAAGTGAGCTGCTAATGGCTGCTGGCCCGGCGTATAAACACAATTACAAACAAGCTCACCCAAAATGGTGAAGACGAGACGCAGTTCAAGTCAAGCTGACTGGCTTTTGTTGACATTTTTCACGCTGCCTTTGTCTTTGCAGCAGGCGTAGTCGCAGCCGTTGGCTTTCCCAGGGCTCATCACGCATACGCCGCGTGGAACGAACAGGCCACGCCACTTGGCCACTTGGTAAGTTTAATCTTGCTGCAACTTTATTAGGCCACGTTAACTGCTACTTGAGTGGCAACTTCAATACACTTTAGGCGGCGGCAGCTAAATGAGGTTGTTGTTGCTGCTGCTGCCGTCGCTGCTGTTGCTGCTGCTGCCGTCGCTGCTGCTGCTCCACCTGGCGCAGCTACTTGCTGCACTCGAGAGTGAGTTGACAGTCGTTGGTCGCTTGTTGAAAACTGCCATTAACTTGTTACAACTTCCGCGCCGCCTACACAGTCGGCTGGCTTGCACTTCCGGCGATAGGCGCAGCAGGGGCGAGGCAGAAGAAGCCTTTCTCTCTTTCTCCCTCCCTCCCTCTCTCTCTCTCTCTTCCTGGCAGCTGCATCTCCACTTGCCTAAGCTCTGCCAGCGACTTTTTGCGCTGCGTTTCGTGCATTTTATTTGCAATATTCGCAAAGAAGCGCGTCTAACTTTTGCCATGACTTCCGCGGCGCCTCTTATCCGTTTCCTCCCCTCCTGCGTCACTTCATCTTCTTTGCACACACAAAAAGGCGACGCATATTTGCCTGACATGGACTGAGTGTGGTGGCCAGCTGTGCGGGGTAGGGCGTGGGGCGTGGCAGCAACAGCCGGCATTGTTTACCTGCTGCCTTGTCAGGTCTCAGACAAAGCCAAACAATTTGCGTCAGGAGCACCTGCTGCCGCTCCAGCCGTGCTTCTTCTTCTCTCAACACAGGCACTTTGCTCCTTTTGCCCTATTCTTTTGCTCCTCTAGTTGTAGTTGTTGCTGTTGTTGCTGCTGTTCTTGTTGTTTATACTGGTGCTATTGCCTTTGGTTGTCGAAGCAGCAACAGCAGTTGCTGCCTTCTTCTCCGCCTCTTGCCTCGTCTTGCTCGTCATCATCGTCATTGTAATGAGAAAATTGTTTCAATTATGTTTGTGTTTAGTTGCTTCAATTTGCTAAGCAACATCATTAAGTGCCGTAACTTAATTCAGCCAGCCCCCTTCCTTGCCCCCGTCCCCGGCCAAGCTCATAAAAATAGAATTCGAGTTGCAGCTCAGCAACAACCCTTGAACGAGTCGAAGGACTCGTCGAATAAAGGCGACGGCGCACATAGTGCAAATAGTCGGGCGCAAAGTATATGAATAAAACAACACACTCACACACACACACACACCAACAATATACACACACACCAATACACACACTCGTAAAAAGTTTACTGCCTTGTGAGGTTGCTTCCCCGTTACCCCCTTTCTTTTGCCCCTTGCCGTGGCAACATTGCCTGCCGGAAGTCCTAGCTGTGCTTGCTACCCTCTCCTCTTCCTCCTCTTGCCCCCCTCCTCCTCTCTATGCTGTTGAAAATACTTTGATTTTGTTGCCAACACGGCAACAACAAAATACTTTCGCATGGATTATTTTCACATTACAAACAAAAGCGTCGGCTCAAGCGAATCTGCGCTGGCAGTAATAAGTCATTGCGGCGAGCAAAAGAGGCCTCTCTGTAGTGTTATACCCTGTACAGGCAGGTTAATAATGGGGAGTAGCGTGTCATAGAGTGTTGCTCGCCTTCACTCCATTTCTTACTCTTCCCCTGCGTGTTCCTCTGGCAATTAGAAGTAATTTCGCTTGACAGCTGTGCCATACCCTGTAATGTGTCTTAGAGGTCGTCTTCTTCCCCTCTCCCCCTGCCCGTTGCTCTGGCAATTAGAAGTTGTTGCGCTTGATTGTTATGCGCATGCTTAATGCGACTTCAGCCTGACTTTGCGGCTGCGATTCCTCTTCTTTTCTGTCAGTTCGCTCTCGCTTTAACCTGTCGCCTCGCAACGGCGCATACAACTGTAAACTATTGTGCTGTCCAAAAGGAGTAGCAGGGGCTTAAGCATGTATTGGCTACCTTCACCCTCGCCTCGCCTCGCCCAATGCCAATTGGTGTAGCATATTGTGACGTTAGTCGCTCTGCCAGTGCAAGGAAATCCCGCAAAAAAGCTCCTTTATTGCATGCACAGCACGTTCGTCTGTTTGTCTGGTTGCCCACCGACCCTGCTTGCTTCCATCTCCCTCTCCCTGCCCCTGCCCCTGCTCCAGCTGGCGTTCATTTGCAAGCCTCAGCGTCGGCAATGTGATCAAGCCTGCAATCTGCAATTTCAGGCTGTGACGCCCCAAGGTATGCAACGAGAAATGGCAGGCAGAAAAATAAAGTTTAATTTGAATGCTTCTTCTGCTGAACGTCACTTGCCGCACACACACACACATGACTGTGTATATGTCTCTCTGTGTGTGTGGGTGTGCATTTCCAAGTAAATGTATGTGTGTGTGTGTGTGCAGTTTGTTGGCTGCCTGCCTTGCTGGTTCCCAATAGGAAACTGTTGGAAAATCAAAGTTATTTGTATTTATTTGCAAAATCGTGCAGCGCGTGCAACAGCAGCAACAATGCCTGCCTCCCTGCCTCTGCTCCATCACTCTGCCCCCGCCTTCCTCTACCCTTTTCCTACTGCTAGACACACCCAGACATGATGTAGTGGGAGTGTCTAGCTGTGTGTGTGTGTGGGTATGTGGAAAATAACTCGCTTCATTGCTTACGATTGCCGTTACAATCTCCTTATTTGTCGTACCATTTTTACAACCTCCCTTCCCCGCCCCCTCTACAGTTTCTTGTTTCCACTGTTTGTACTTGCAAGAAATTTTAACGTCAATATCGAATACAAGTCCGACTATGTCCTGAGCCTGAGCCCAAGCTGGAGACACAGACGGACGCGGAGACTGTCTCTAGCCCGGCACGCACGTGCGACACGTTCGCATTCCAGTTGCGTCCTCCACAGGAACGGCAACGGGACCATGTTCAGCCTGAGCTAACGTTGCACGCTTCACTACCGTCTCGACGTGGCTGCTGTTCCTTCTCACATGAATTGGCTTTGGCCATAAGTTTTCGGTCGCCTTATTTACACTTCAAATGGATTTTCTCGGCTGTCAACTTCATATTGTGAACTGTTTCGACAGCAACTTTAATTTGCCATTTTATCGAGTGGCCATTCAAATGAATTCGTGTCTTGTGGCATCGAGAATAAATATCGAAAATATTGGCATATCTTGTTTACAAAATAAAATACACATGCAATATTTAGATAAAAGCAAACAAGGTAGTAGAGTTGCAGACAAGACTGTGCAGAACTGTAGGATACCCTAGTAAATCCCTAGGAATTCATTTGTAGTATTCATTCATATATTTTATGAATTTATAGAGTAGTTTATTTGAATTGATTGTTTGAAAGTGTATATACCCCAATGCAATACCTGCAGGGTATAGATATGCGCTTAGATATGCACTGCAGCAATATGAATATGCAATAACCGAGAGTTATTTTTCTTTATTTCAGTTTAATTTCGAACTGCCAACTGCACTTTAAATATTTAACTGTGGCCATATACCTTTTGCTTGCACTGTGGCTTCTGCATTCGCTCTGCCTCGGGGCAGATTTACCATAAATTACATTAATTATATTTTGCTCTGTGTGTGAAAAATGAATCTGCGATACACAACATCGACATTAACATTTTTCATTGCAAATTCCGACTTAGCTCGAGGCTATTTTCAACATTCCGTGAAAAAGGATTATCTTTTATTAATTTCACATTATTCACAAGTTCACAACTACAATTTAATTGCTCTGAACACACACACAAACAAAACACAATTCAAATTCGAAAATTGATAATGCAAATTTAGTGAAAAAGTGTGCAAAGCACATCGACTGCTTATCAAACATTTATTTATGGTTCCACTCCCAGTCGCAGTCCCAGCGCTCCTTCTTCCCTCCCAGCACAGTCACAGTTCGGGACAGGCCTCCAGGCTACAGTCTCTGGCGGGAGGGTAAATGCAATGCATAGCCCCAATAGCCCCCAAATCCAAATGCAATGCATAAATTTATTGCATGCCACAGCACGAGGCAGCGCCCAGCACACCAGACCAGGGCAGGGCATGGCAGGGCAGAGCACAGCAGACAATTAAGAGCTGTAGCTGGGACAGGGCAAGGGGATGAAGTTGGCGATGGGGACAGGAATGCGACCCAGAGCCCGAGGCGGCAGTCAGCAGATTGGCCCGCTTGTATCTGGCAAACGTGTGCACTGAATGCATAAAACGGAAATCTCAAGCAAGGCACAACGATTACGACAAACTTGGGCTGCAACGGCATTTAAATACGCTTTCATTTGCTAAGGGAAATGTCTTAAAAATAATGAGAAATAGAGAAGAATATTAATAATAATAAAATAAATTGTAATAATGAGAAAGACAATGAAAAAAATAATGAAAATATAAATGACAGCAATAAATGAACAAACATTACATATAAGTCTAGTGTTAAAAAAAAACAATCCTTATGAGAAAAACAATGTAATAATAAATAAAAAACAAATAAGAATAATGAAACAATGAGAAAAATAATGGAAATCTTAATGCATTGCACAATATTTTAAAATATATGAACGGAAAATTAATAAAAGTAAAAAGAAATTAAATGATTATAACAAAAACCACAATGATAATAAAAATAATCATGGAAATCATAATAATTGCGAAAAAATCAATAAATGTGTTAATATTGTTTAACAAATTAACATAAGCAATAAAACAGTAATTGGGTTAATAATAATAATATCAATGAAAACTAAAATGAAACAATTAACGAGAAACTGAAATAATGAAATAGTAAATAATAAATAAATTTAAGACAATGTTCATATGTTACTTAAAAGCCAAATGCAATCGAAACAGAAATAATTGCTAAAAGATTAGCAATACGAAACAACTAATCAGCTTATATACCCCACATGGGAGTCGAATATCGTTGGCTGCAGGGCAAACCGAAGGAGTTGCTCGGTTGTTGGTCTTGCTGTGGCTACACTACGCTGCCTAGAGGAGCTGTTGCTCAGTCAGCTATTGTTGTTGTTGCTATTGCTGCTGCTGCCTCCATAAATAAAACAAGAGAACACTGCAAGCAGGGGAAGGGAGGCTGGAAGGAGGAGAGCTGCGCCCAGACCCAGCCATGAAAGATTCGAAGCCAACGACAAGCAGCGCAGCAGGCACATGATTGTGTGCCCTGTATGTATGTATGTATGTGTGTGTGAACGTGTAATATGATTTAAATTCAATTTGCGGCATTTGTTATCGATATCAAGACAAGCCCACATACACACACCCACACCAAACACATGCACAATAACATGCAGTAAAATTTGTTTTCAATTATACATTTATACGACCCCTAGTGTGTGTGTGCCGGCATGCGTGCGTGTGCATGCATGAATGGCAGATGACGGCTGGTATACGCAATATATTTTACAGGCACACACAGGCTCTTTAAAGCAATCAAAAAAGTTAGCTTCCCCCCTTCCCTGGCGCCTGTTATTAAAAGTGAAAATTATTTGGGTTGTGTTATTATTGTTGTTGCTGTTGCTGTTGCTGTTGCTGTCCGTGTGCAAAAGTCAATCAAATGTTTAAGCAGCGTTTCCATGCAATAGCATAACACGCGCAACCCGATCGGCTCCTACCACTGGCCCCCAAAAGTATGCAGCATGTGTTAAAAATTTTAACAACCAAAGTGGTTTTGCGAGCAAATTGCAAAAAATGGCAAAGAGAAACGCATTGCCAAGGCAACACACAGGCCACCAAGCAGAATGTCTGTGTATGCGGGTGTGCGGTTGTGTGGGGCTTGTGGATGTGGTTGGCAATGGAAGGGGGCGGGGGGGGGAACAAAGCAGCAACAGCAGCCCAACAGTTGCGAGAACTTGAAACCGCAATTTACTCATTTCGTTTCGTTGCGTGGTTTTATTTCGCTTAGGAGCAAATCCATTTGGTTGGGTCTTAACTTTCTGCGCCGTTTTTGGCAGCTGTTTGATGCGAGTTTCGCCACCGACCGAGAGACGGAGACAGACTGAGAGAGACCGAACAGACCGAACGGAGCGACCAAACCAAGCAACTAACCAACCTCAAACCGAGCTCATGCCAACTTCAACTTCAAGTGGCGGCAAAGTTGTTTAAAAGGCTGATTTGCACTCTGTGCGAGTGGCGGGTGTGCACGTGTGTGTCTGAGTGTGTGTGTGCGAGGCTGATGTTGTACAAATTGCATGGCGCTTGGCTCATTAAGAGTGCTATGCAATTATAAAAGCAATGCAAACTGGCAATGGCAACGGCAACTGGCAACGTTGGCATGGCGCCCGAAAGGAACTTCAAAAGCAAACGGTTTATTTCGTGCGAATACGCTGGCACAAAAGCGAACCGAATGTGCGTCATTACACACACACGTACGCACACACGCACAACAGAGAGAGGGAGAGTGAGAGAGAGAGAGATGACGACGTGTTGGCCACTTGACTCATTAAAAAGCCTTTCTCGTTTTTATTTTCGTTTTCGTTTCTCTTCGTTTTTTCTGCACATTTTGCACCGTGCAGGTTTTCCAGTCTGTGTTGAAAAGCGCTTCAATTGCAGTTTCAGTTTTCATCTCTCTTTCAGGCAGAAGAGGGCTGCAAGGGGGGGGCACCTGAAGTGTTGATGAAAGCAGCTGGCAGGAGGCCTCCCACTTTGTCGACCACCTTTTACCGTGTTACACAGACATTGCCATGTAGCAATTTGTAAGCACTTTTAAGCCGGCGCACGAGTGCTCGTTATGCCACTTTTCAATGAGTCAAAGGGGGTGGGGACAGAAGAGGAGGGGAAGGAGAAGGGAGGCGGCAGCCTGTGCCACTGCAAGTGCTGTGGGGAAGCTCAACAGGTTGCCCCTGGCAAATGTGCATGTCGAGCCATATTAATTATACATTATGTCCGTGTACACAAGCGCATTAAGTTGCAATATTCCCCTTTCCCCTTCCCCCTTTGCTCATCAACTTACCTGCAGTCCAGAGTGTAGACTGGCTGTATTATGATTCCGTGCTGCTGGTGCTAATCCCCCCACCAACGTTGTTTGTGGTCTCAGCGGAGCTCGTCAACTTTCCCCCGGACACTGCAAGACAAACAAGGAAACATAAGAAACTAAGTTAGTAACTCGTCGAGTGGCTTCTCTAGCTGCTGCTACTGCTGTTGCTAATATTTATGTGTATCTTTTGTAATTAATAAAAGTTTCAGCAGCACTCACACACACACACATACACACACACACACTGACGCATACTGCGCTGCGCAAAACTTTGTTCATTTTTCCTTTGGCAAAGCGAAAACTGCTCGCTGTCTTCCTCCCCTGGCGCATTGCATAAATTGCGTCAAATTAGACAGAAATATTTAATTAATCTTCGTGAAAGTTAGTTTATTGAATTATTCACGCCGCCAATGCGGCTGCCCTCGGTGCTCCCCACCCACCTCCTCCCCCGCCTTTGCTGACTTTGTCTCGCCTTGGCGTCGCCTAATGTGTTAGCCAAAATAAATTTTTAAATTACTTTCGCAAGACTCATTAAACCTGCCTGCTGCCTCCCCCGCCCCGCCCCTCTGTGGATATTCGCATGTGTCTGGGGAAGTGTATGTGCTACTGAAAGATGCGAATATCTGCCGATTGTCATTAGGCAGTTGCCGTCGCCGTCGCCGCTTCGACGCTTCCGACAGCAGGCGGAACAGCTGCCCCTGACAAATGACACGATTTACATTAGACTCGATGCAATTTTTCCCTGTCAGAATGGACAGCAAATGTGTGGAAGACGCAGATGGTAATGGGCAACAAAAGAGACGGACGAATGACAACAACAGCAAGAACAAGAACAACAACCACAGTAGCAACAACAACCTCAACTGGGGCAACAAACAAGTAAACAAATGACGCGCGCTGCATGCTGATGCCCCTCTGTATGTGTGTGTGTGTTTGTGTGTGTGTGCCTCGCTGCATCTTAAACGGAAACGGAAGTCATTTGGCCAGCGACGACGTTCATGATGTGGCGCTGTTGTTGCTGCTGCTGCTGCTGAGTTTTATGGCAAATGCAAATACATAAATAAAAATAAAATGTAATTTTTCAGTTAGCGCTTCGTTTCTTTTCGCTTTTCTTTTTGGCTTTGCACGTTTTCGTGTTGCGAATTTGCATTTGCCTTTGCTTTGCTCTGCTTTATCATTTGTTCTGAACCTTACTCCCCTCAAGTCACTGTTACTACGTTTATTAAAGTTACTAGTCACAGTTGCTTATGTAGTTACTGTTTCTGCTGGAGTCACAGCCTCTGTTACTAAATAACTTAACAAATTCCTAAACACTCATTAAATAATTAAATTTCTCATGAGAACTAAGGTCATCTCATTCTCTATCTCTTCTCTATCTCTTCAAGCACTGTAGTAGTCACAGCTTTCACCTCAGTCGCAGCATCTGTCCTAGTCACAGCCTCTGCTGTAGTTTCAGTAACATTAATAGTCACAGCTTATATCATAGGCACAGCTTGCGCCGCAGTCACTTCTTCTATCTTGGTCACAGTTTCTGTCGCAGTCACATATTCAACATCAGTTACAGCTTCGCTCCAAGTCACAGCGTCAACCTTGCTTGGTAGCATGCACATACTTCTACTGTAGTCTTAGTAACGTTCCTAGTCACAGCATATGCCGCATTCACAGTTTCAATCATAGGCACATCTTGAGCCTCAGTCTCACCTTCTGTCTGGGTCGCAGTTTTTGCCGTAGTCACATCTTCATCAACCTTAATCACATCTTCTTTCGTTGTCACAGTAACTAACTAAGTCACTATCCAATCACTTGAGTGTTGAATTTCCACAAAACTTTGTTTCTTTCCTGTTATCTTTCCCTGCCTTTGCATCTGCTTACCGATAATTATAGTAAAATGTTCCTTTTACTTTGTAAGCAATATATTCCTTTGAATAGATTCTCCAATTTCACTTAAAGTTCCTCTTAAAGCTGATCCACTCCACGCTGCCACACGCACCAATCACATTAACAAGTTCCCAATCACACACACAAACACACACACACACACACACACACACACACACTCACTCTATTCACACATATTGCGTAGTCTATTTTGCATGCTTCTCTTCCTGTTCCGTGTCCGTGGCCGTGTTCGGGTCTGTGTATCTGTCGGGGACTCGTTCTGCCGATAAAGATGTCGCAAATGTCAACATGATGGCATCAATTTGTAAAAAATACTTGATTTATTTGCCCCAAAAAAAGAACCGCAAGCAGCGACCCAACAACAACAACAACAACAAGAGTAACAAGAGCAACAACAACGAAATTAAATGTCCTTCGCCCGCTGCGCTAATGGCAAGTGGATGATGACGAGGTCGAGGATGCGATGGCGATGGCGATGGCGAATGTGAATCCTTGTGCTCGTCGCCAGGCAACTCACGTAATGACGACGACGTCGAAGGCAAAGCATGAAAAATAATACACTCATACGCACACAATGAGTGGGCGTTGGCTCTACGGGGGGGAGGTGTGAGGAGGGTGCTGTGACTGTTTGCGGTCTGGCTAGCATATAATTCTCAATGTTGACAGGCAGCAAAAGTTAATAACGCGCCATATACGATAATGGCCCTGGGCATCGCCATGCACAAATAAAATAGTCCAAGCCGCAGGCCTGCTTCTCCTGGACGTGGACTGACCCTGCTCGTCTAGCCCCAGTCTAAGCCTAATGGCGTCACAAATGGCAGAGATTTAGCTAGTGAGTGGGAGGGGAACAGAAGAGAAAGGAGGAGCGACTTCAATTCGATTGATGAGCCTGGCTTGGCCAGCGACGAAAGTGCGCGTAGTAAGGAGAGAGAGCGAGATAGGAATGGGGTAGAGTGGAGGGAGGGGAGGGGAGTACACTGCCACCTGCGGCTAAATTGTGGGCAATTAACTTACTTGATGGCCACTGCCAATCACGGCGACCTGGCGCTTGACACTTGTCGTGTCCACCACGTCGTCGTCCTCGTCCTCGTCCAGTTTCTGGTGTCCCTTATCCGTGCTGCACTTTAAAGTGAGTCGCGCTATAGCGTTGCCAGTTCCCCCTATCTCTCTCTTTAGCACTCTACCCTCTCTCTCTCTTTCTCTTAATCCCTCTTTATACTTTCCTATCCCCCCTTTCCATCTCTCTCTTCAGATATATCTCATTCTGCTTCTTGTGCTGTGGTCGAGCAGCGGCAAAGGATTTTCGTTTTAATTTGCTAAATACGCTGCACACTCTGCAGCCCCATGTCCAGCACAAAGCTGGGGCAGGTGCAGAGGCAGCAGCAGGGGGGGGCACAGAGAAGGGGGTACTGTGCATGCAGCCGGGGCTAAAGCTCGAGCACCCCATGGCATTAAGCGGATTAGTAGCGTTAAATGCTTTGATTTAGGATACGTGCGCCAGCTGTGATATGTGATAATTAATTCACCTGCCAGCTGAAACCGGTGTGGGTAATGCAAGGGGAGGGATGAAGGGAGAGGTGGAAGGGGGTAGCTGGAGGGAAATGCATAAAGTAATAAGCTGAAAGCTACGGCTCGGCGCTGATGATGAAGACATGGAAAGCCATTTGTTGGGGCGGAAAATGAGCACGATGTGCAGCGCCGAAATAAGTCAACGTTGCAGCAAGGCTGCCTGCCTGCCCTCTTTTACCTACTCCTACCCCTCCTTCTGCCCCCGCACTGTTCTCGCCACGTTCTACAAGGTGCAAGTGTGCATTTTCGCATAGGCAAGAACATAAAACACAATGCACAATGAACATAAAATGCCACTCACAGGCACAAGACGAGGCAAGTTCGGCTGGCAGGGGAGGCGTGCAGAGAGGAAGGGAGAGGTGGTAGTTTGAGGCAGAGTGCCTGCTGTAGTGCATTCTTTATGCTGTGACAAATGCAACGCTTTTGCCGGCGTCTTCATTTGCATTTGGGGCGGCAAAACATTGCGCTGATATGCCAGAAGCAGCAGCAGCAGCAGCTAAAGGAGAAGAGGCAGGCAGGCAGTCGAGGCAGGCAGTCGGAGCAGGGCAGGGGCAGGCCAGGGGGTGACGGCGCAGAGTAGATTCTTGCCTTGTCTGATAATGGCGGAAATTTAATGCCCGCGGCAAGTTCATTTAACTTTTTAACCCAACTCAAACTTGAATATATAGCACTATATCTATCGCATCTCTCGCTCGCCCACACACACACACACACACACGCGGGGGAGGTGACAAAAAGCTGGCGTCGCTGTTGCCTCAGCTGAGCGCGGGGCACAATCTGCCATATCACTGACAGTTTTATCGACTTAACAAAACTAACTGCCATTAGTTTCACTTTGCTGCGAGTGTCGCTGAAAGGCCACCAGCGCGCTTCGCCGGGCAGCATCCCAGGGCAAAAAGTTGGCCAGTTCCACAGCTCGCTCTCTGCGGCGGATGTGGGTGAGCGTACGGAACGGAAAAGGATTCGGGAAAAACACAAAAACAGGCGACTTGGCAAGACAAAGCCAGAATAAATACGGAAAAAATGGTTGAGATAAGGAACATGAGAGACGTGAGAGATGAGAATGAGGCGACAAGCGAGAGACATGAGACAGGGAGACAGATGCACGGGAGAGAGAAAGAGTGAGAGATAGATGGAGCAAGAGAGGGAGAAAGAAACAGATAGATAGACAACAAAAGTACCGAGGCGAATTGCACGTCTCGCCCTGTGTCTCTTGCACGGGACGTTGAAAAATCACTTTAGCATGACCCCAAAATGTCTATTTCATTAATACAAATAAACCGAAACCCCGCAAGTGCTGGCTCCCCTTCCCTGCCCCCTGCCCCCTTTCTTTCTGGCAGACAAAACCAATACACGCTGCCGACCCAAACAAATCGTTTGCGCGTCCTGCAACGACATTCAGACAAATTAAAATGAACATGAAAGCAGCAGCAGCAGCAACTGCCTACCCCCCTCCCCCCACCTCCTGCACTCCACTCTCTGCCCCTGCCTTAGCCCACTCCATTTGCCCCATTGACAGACCACGCCCAGCTAGCTGCCCCGCCGTGGTGCACGTCTCTGGCTATTGACATTAAAATTTGTCATTCGTTTTTCGATGTTCTTTATTTTTTGTTCGATTTACCCTCCCCCCTCTGCGAAGGCAAAGGGATGTGCCAAGATGGAAGCAAAATATATTTTATCTTTTCTTTTCTTTTCTTCTATCGTATAAAGAGAAAGTCTTCAGCAGCTAGTCGAGCACTTGATGGGCATCCTCGCTGGTCGCATGTCGTTTGTCGTTTGTCGCTTGTTTATTTTGCATTCCTCTCGACATTTTATCCTCGGCTACTTGAGATGCCGCGCACGTGGTCAGCCACAAGAATGCGGAGATGGCGTGGCTAATCAGGCGAGTGCTGGAAATAATTTTGACCAGGCTTGGAAGAGGCCATGCCAGACCAGGGCTGGATTGTGTATGAAAAGTTTGGCGATTGATGAGCTCCATTTGAGGCCATCGAGGGCTCATCGGATGAGCTGTCATTGTTCGGACGTTGCTTCATTTATATTTGTATTTCATTAAAATTATTGCCGGCAACTGAGAAGAGATGAGTGAGAGTGTGTAAGGTGTGTGTGTGTGAGGGTGTGTGTGAGAGGGGAAACTAATTGATTGACACAGTTTTTGCCGGTCAGCGTGGCGGCTTGATCGATTGATTTAATTTATTGTAAAAAGCAGCTGAAATTGATGGAGTTGTGCCCGAGAGCGTGGCCAGCAAGCGAGACGGACTAAGAGTGTAATGCTATTATGCAGGGCAGAGGAGAGGGGGCAGACAGGCAGAGAGTGTGGGAGTGTGGGAGTGGAAGTGAAAGGCTGCTCAATAATGTCATCAAAGTGGCTACGAAATGCATAAAGCGAGCAAGCAACGTTGGCTCAAAGGCGAAGCGCGCGGGCTAAAAGCCAAGCAAAAATCGATAAGATTGTAAAGTGGCTGCAGCAACGAGAAAAAAGATGAGAGAGAGAGTGAGGAGAGAGAGAGAGGAGAGAGAGGGGCGGCAGAGGCAGCAAGGGAGCGTGATGAGTTCGACTTTAGTGTCGTCTTTAGCCTGCGTCTTTGCCCGAGCTTGTGCTTTGTGCGCCCGAGTTGCACATTTGCTTTTGAATCGAAGTCGTGTACTTTGAGCAGTGGGAGAGGGGAGTGGGAAGGCGTGTGGGGGTGTGGAAATTGCACTTTTCATTAAACTGAAAATAATAATACTCGTAACAAACAGGATGACGATGATGATGATGCTGCGGAGGATCAATTCTCGCTGCTGCTGCTGCTGCTCGAGGCAGGCACTTCTGAAGCGCTTTTGGCCGCATTACTCGGCTAGTTCCTGGCGCCTGTCATTCATCAGTTGGAGAGGCGGGAAGGGAGTGGGAGGGGGGTGTGGCAGCTGGAAAATTAGTTGCCTGCGAGTGACATCAAAGTGTGTCAGAGTCTGAGTCTGAGCAGCGCAGTGGCGAAAATCATTTACACACTTTTTGTCAACTCACGTCGAAGTCGATCGGGAAAATCGACAAAAAATATATATAAACGATTTATATAGAAGCAAAGTTAAAGGGAAAGCGCGACGCGCTGCTTTTCAATTTCCGTGACAAACGCGCAAAACGTTGCCCAAATTCAATTTACCCCCGCCGCACACCACGCAATGTGGCAGAGGGGGGAAGGAGCAGGAGGAGTAGGGAGTGCTTGCCACGTAGACGCACTAAACGCTGCCAAGCATTTAAATCTAACATTATTGCATTTGCCAATGAATATGTCAACAAAAAGTGCCGAGCACACGCGCATCTCCTTTGACAGGGCCTAGGGGAAGAGGGAGTGGGAGAGGGGAAGGGGGAGGAGGGCGTTAGTCACGTGAGGCGTGGCCAGACAATCAGGCTAAATAGACGAGTGCATGCCAAGTGTGCTGAGTGACAAGCTAAGCAAATGATGAAGAATGAATACGAAATGGTAATCGGAATGGAAATGGCATTGAAAAGGGAAGAGCAGGAGAAGGAGAAGAAGGAGCAGGAGAAGCGTAGCAGAGGCAGATGAAGATGGAGAGATGCCAATGCAAATGGCAATGGCAATGGAAATGGAAATGGAAATGCGGGACCCGCACGTTTGATTTCGTTGATTTGCGACGTCAACGTGAAATGGATCAACTCGTTTGCTACCCAAATGCGAAAGTCAACTTCGAAAGCGACGTTGGCTAAGCAGTCTCAGTGCCAGTGCCAGCTCTACTGCTAGTCCCAATCCTAGTCAGTTAGCCAGGCTAGTTGGCCAGTAACCCTGCCTCGGGTCAGCTTAGTTCATTGCGCTGTCGTTGCATTAATCAAAATGTATCGAGCAGTGGCCATGTGTGAAATTGTGCTGGCCACACTGATTGCAGCTGGCCAGGCACAAGGAGGGGAGCTCGAAGACGCACCCATGCCCCTTGTCGAGTGCTTGATAAATCGTGGAGCAACTCGCGCGCGTGGTCAGCCAGCAAAATGGCGAATTGGGGCGGAGAGAACGGAAAGCGATAATAATAATCAGGGTGCACAGTAGAAGAAATGCCAAATCGAAAACAGGATACGAAAAGGATGAAGATAGCTAGTTGGATGTGGCAACGACTGCTGCCGGAACCAGGAATTATGTGTTTAAGGATGCGCTGATGGCGCTTGTTTGCCAGGCAAACAGCACGTCGTCCTCGTGGTCGTCATGCTGCTACTCGTCCTCGTCCTGTTCCTGCTACTGCTCCTGCTCCTTCTCGTCCTTATTTTGGCCACGCTTTGCACTTACTTTGTGCGCATTTTCAATTTGTCAAACGCATAACGAATGAGCGTGATTGAAGTGCCAGTCGCAGTAGATGGACAGGGACAGTGGGAGCAGGAGAGAGAGGGACAAGCAGAGGCACAAAGCACAAGGACAGCAGGAACAGCAGCAGGGACACGGGCATGGACATGGCACATAGACAAGGGCGAACCTGCTGTGGCTGCTCATGGCGCTTTAAGAGACTTTCAGCGGCGTCTGCAACTTGTGCACACACACACACACACACATACACAGATACACACACACACACAGACAATTGCCATGATTAATCATGTTGCTGGAGCCGTGTGCTAGGCCTGCCAGCGTCTGGCAAGCTCTCAGTCTGTTGTTGCTGCCAGTTTGTACTACAGCTGGCTATATACCATAATTACAACAACAATAGGAACAGCAGCAGCAGCAGCAACATCGTCAGCAGCAACAGCAGCAACTCTCGAGCTGTTGTATGCATAATTGTGCGACAACACGAAGGAGGCCGCAGGACAAGCAGGCAGCAAGGCAGCAAGGCAGGCAGGCATGTGGCATGAGGCAGCTTGCAGGCAGGATGCAGCAGAGGCAGCAGAGGTAACGACAACATGCAGCCAACTCGAGCTGCCAACTTTGCCAGCGCCTTTGGTTTTGATTTTGACACTTTTAAGCAGGCAGTGCCCCCTCCTTGCCTCCCCCCTCTTCCCTGTACACGCGTGTATCCTGCATATCCTTATTGCCTGAGTGCAAACAAGTCTGTCATAAATGCATTTTATGATTTTAATGAGTTTTCTGTTTATATTCGGCCGCGAGGTGACAGCAGCAGAAGGAAGGGGCAAGGGGACAAGGGGCAAAGGGAAAGGGAAAGGGAAAAGGAGTGAGCTCGACTTGGCGATACGAAATGCCTTGGAAAACGCTGACATTTTAAGCAGCTGCCAACACGATAATAAAAACTGAAGGGAAAACATTTATCAAACTGTTTAAAAGGAGTTTTAGCAGTTATCGCTCATGTGCTGTGACTTGCAGATACCCTGTAATGCGTAAAAGGGAATATAAATAATAAGCAGAAATTTAGACGACCATTTGACATTGCTTTTTTATCACACAGCTCACACTCGCTCGAACATACAGCACACACACGCCACCTACACCCACACACTCCCCACAAGCCTCCCCTTCCCCTTTCCGCTGCCAACTGCTGCCGGCATTGTTAAGCAAGTGTTATAAAACATTTTTGATAAATGCAAGCGTAACCGCAAAATATCATATGAATGATTGCGTTCATAAATAATGGTCACGACTGCCATGGAGGGCAATGGTGCCCCTGTCTCGCCCCCTGTCTTCCCCCCTCCTGGTCTTTGCACCTTGCGTGCAATTTATGCGCTTTTCGCCATTTGTTATTTGCATTTAATTAAAAGCGCGTGTGCATAAAAAAATGCCTGTTTACCCGTTGTACAATGCTTTTTAATTAGAAATCAAATAAAATAAAATAAAATCGGCAAACAAAATCAATGCGAACACGCGTGTGTGACAAGTCTAGCTAAACAAAGAGACCCATATCGCATAACCTCCTTCCCCCTCCTTCCCCTTAATCCCCCTCTCTAGAGTGGACTGGCAACAAACTCCGCAACAATCATTAATTTTCGTATATCGCTTGTTTTTGGCTTTGAATTTTGATTGCAGTTTCCATTTTATCCAACAAACAAATCAACCTCTCATTCCCAATACCCCCGCCCCTCCCCTCTAACGCCTTTTAGGCACGCCGAACCAATTACCGGCACAACCCCGTACACCTGTTCCCCAACTGCGATAGCTTGCCGCCCTAACTGGCCTATTCGAATTTTCCGCTTTTTGCATACAAATCTGTGTTCTGTCCGCAGGCCATCAGAAAGTGCTAGAGGAGGGAGTAGAGAGGAAGCAGAGAGGGAGGGAGAGTTAGCTATTTTTTATGCAGCAGAGAAGGCGTGTCTGGTGTCGTCTCTTTTTTATTTTTGGCGAATTTATGGGCTTTATTTTGAAGCCATTGTAGATTAGTTTTGCATGGCAAAATTCACAAACTGATTAAATATCTGAAGTTCTCTAAACACGAGTGCAAAATAAATATTTATTTATAGAAATTCAGTTTGATATTGCATTGAAGAGTTATCAATGATATCAATGAATATTTGATGCTATAAAATACTGATAGAAAAGGCAGCTGGAATTTAGTTTAATATATATGCAGTGATGGTCAAAATTTACAGCTGCTTTAAAATTCGCCTGCTGTATTTGATTGCCACTTTGGGGACTGCACTGAGATTCTATACATACCATGCCTAATGAAATGCATAATGTGTTCTCATCTCTACTAAACATTTTCCTTGGCAATTAACAGCAAGAAGAAGCCTTTCATATAGCATAACCCTCGCTTAGTTGAGGCTACCCCATTGCTTTAGTTCTACTACACCAAATGTTTATCTAAGTTCGCTTTTATTGCTGCAGATAGTGCTCAATGCTTGTGCACTGTGTGCTTTGGCAATTACAAGATACAATTTCGAGCTGCAGATGCAGTAGATTTCCGATTTTCGATTCACCTCCTCATCACCTGTGCACTCTCCTTTCATTCACTCTGCACTCGGACATCAATAAGCATAGAGAGGAAGCAACATATGATTGCAATTTTAATGCACACTTGGACTTGTGGAGCCTCTCTCCCTTATCTTGGTGTGCCATCCTTCCTTCCTTGGTCTGACTAGCTTTCTATCCATCTATCTGTTGCAGCTGCTGTAATTGAATTATCTTTGTCTTTCGTAAATCAGCAAAATAAATTCGCTTGTTGTGCAGAGCTTCATGCGTTTCTATTCGATTTGATTCGCATTCCCCCCCCCTATTGCAATACTGATGTTGATTCCAATTCGTATCGGATTCCGATTTCGTATTCTGGAGTGTTTCGCATATGAATTCACAATGTGTGCAATATCATAATTGCAGTTATTATTCTCTGGCTTTCGACTCCTTCTGCTGTTGCTGCTGGTGGCAAATGGCTTTTCATTATGCATGCGGCACGTGCGCCGACTTTGTAATTACTTTGAACAAGTCGCAGATATTGAAGGGAGTCGAAAAATTGCCGGACTATTGTCGGTATCTTTCAATCAATCTTTGCTTCTTTTGTCTTCTAATTGGGCATGCGATTTTAATTGAAAAGCCTGCACTGTAGTTATTGTTTATTGCGTGAACGCATTGACAGACACAGTGGCTGTGCTTCCCCTCTCTCTATAATTGAATTGAAATGCAGTATAATTGAAATCTGCAAGATGTTTCCTCGTTGCAAATTTAAACACATGTGACAGAAAACATTACAAGAAATTGTAATAAGCAGAGGAGCAGGAAAGAAAAGGGAAATATGATCATCATCGGAATCAGATTGAGAACTCACAATCGAGCAAAGCAGAGCACTGTGTACATGTGTGTTTACAGTAAACACTCGCTATGGCGTGTGTGCGTGTCTCCAATTACGTTGACATCGTTATTTGCATATGCACATTATTGTTTTCTGTGCGCTGTTCCACAACTTCCTGCCACGCCCCCCTACCCATCCCCGCCTCGCTTTGTATCAGTTTATTTATTTACAGGCTGTGCTGCAATTTTCTTTGCTCTTCTTTTTTTAATTTACGCAAATAAATGGGAAATCCGTCAAAAAATACACGACGCCAGCGATAGCGTTGCCTTGCGCTGTGCATTGGCTCCGATTGCTGTTCCAGCTGCTGATTCGGTTTCCAGCTCAACTGCAGTTGCTCCTGCCCGATTCTGACAGAATCCGCTGATGCGTTTTAATTGGAATTTCCGCTCTCGTCGCTTGTGAGCAAAAATTAAAATCATTCTCAGGAAAGCAGTCAATCTGGCAGTCAGTCAAGCCGTGTCAAAATTGAGAGTTTTGTCACGCAAATTGCTGGCCAAGTCGGGGCCTAAAAGGCATTAAGTATACGTACTGTATACAATGCAAGCATTAATTATGCACCGCCCAAAATGGCCGACAATGATGAAATGGGTAAAAACAATTTAATTGACCAGGACACTGCAGGGGCTGGCACTCCCCCCTCTCTCTCTATACCTCCTCCCCTGCCAGTTGACCCTGTTTGATGTGGGCTTAGAGCCATGAGGCGCGTCCCTCGTCGTCATGTCGCCTCGCCTGGGCGTCGCTTGTTAAATGAGTTTTTAAATAAATTCGACGCTCTTTGTTGTTGCTACTTTCGCTCTGCGGAGCCAGCAGCTGGCCTTTTTTAACGGCCCCATAAACGTGGCCCACAGCAAACACTTTTTAAATGTTAAATAAACATTTTATGGCAGTGCAATGCTTAAAAACCGCTTAAAAACATTTTCGGGCACGACAGTAATTATAATCTTCTCAATTTATATGAAACAGCAGACAACATGGAGTGCCTTGACGAAATTCCTGGAAGACATTACATTATATTATTATACTCAGTATAAAATACTTATATTACATTATATTATTCCCCGAACTCAATTCTAATTACAAGCACACTTTGCAAATTATTTGACAACAAAATTTAGTTTCTTTCTTCGTTTTCTTTCGGTTTTAAAAAGTTTTTCCCTCTTTTCGAAAGTGAAATCCCATACGCAACAATCAAAAATGTTTTTCCAACTTGCTTTGCAATTTAATTATATTTTGTAATTCGGATCTATTTATGGAAACAGCAAAAATACACAAACTCGCCTCCTTCCGCAGCCCCTCCTCCTGCTTGAGCTGGCATAAAAAGAGCTTGCAAACTGCTAACGAGGCCGCTTAATTTTTGACGCATTTTTGGCATTATTATTATCGCCCCAAGCAACGAAGGAGAAAAAATGAAAGAGAAGAGCAGCAACAACAACAATAAGAGCAGCAACAACAACAATAAGAGCAGCAACAACAATAAAAGCAGCTGCTGCCGCTTAATGCGCTGAAATTTAATAAAACGTTCGCTGTAAGCGGCGAAATTCCATTTAAACTGTGGCCTGTCGGGCGATTAAGTTGCCAAATAAAGTGCGACAGGCGCCGCGTACGCAGAACAAGGGCAGGACGAGGGAGGAAGCCGTCAACAAAGGGTTAAGGGGTCGCCAGTTGGGCCAACAACAACAACAATAACAACACAGCAGTGAGAAGAACAAGAGTTGTACCGATGGCGGCATTAAATATCAAAGGGTTCGCTTGTCTTGTTTGCAAAGTGATTTTCCTCTTTCTGATTTTTACTTTTAATGAATTCATTTTTAAAATTCCAACATTTTTCATTTCTTTTTCATGCACACAAATATATATATTGCATATACTCTACATATACTGTGTATATCGTTGTCGTTTTAACTGCTTTCATAAATTTTAATGCAATATATTTTCGCGCTCGTCTCGTCTCCTTCGTCTCTTTGCCGAACATAATTGAAATCCATTTAATGAAAATGCGGTGTCAAAAAAGTGACCGCTGACCTCCCACTCCCTGCCACCTCCCTCCCTCTCCCTCTCTGCTCACTCTGCTTCTTTTGTGAGGCGCAGGGCGTGGCTGATAAGATTCGTGGCCGTTTGTGGTCGAGAGAAATGAAAGGGATTGGTGGATGTTCCATGTAATTAATGACATGCCATGCCTGATGCACAAAAAAGATTATCTATCAATAGATGAGCTCTGACAAGTTACACAACACACACACACACAGCGACATGTGTGTGAATGATTTAATGCTGTGCACAAAGGCGGCATTAAATGTTATATAAATTATAATTACATCAATATTAGGCTGCGATGCTTGCAACACGACAGATGTCGCAAATGGAATTGATTGTGGTTAACCTTTTTAACGGCACATGACCTGCCCTTCTTGGCCAGCTCCAGCTCAGTACCCCCCAAGTGGACTCTCGTTTTGTATTGATTGCACAGAGATCGAAGTGCACAGTCGGGAGAAAGTTTAAAGCGCTCGACAAATACGAAAAGTAGCGGGAAAAGTTGCTTATTATATTTGCACAACAACTCGAAAGAGCTGGAGCTAAAATAGATCTGCATTTTGTTTCTTTTTCTATTTGCGAGAATTTTTCTACAGTTTGCCCAGAGGGCGAAAGATGGCATGGAGGAAGGGGCATCAAAGTGAGTTCATTTCCGTTACGCACTGAGGCGAGATGGAGTGAGAGAGAGGGCAAGGGGAAGCGAGAGTGAACGAGCGAGTTGGCTGCCATTTTGCGTTCAATTTGAAACTTCCGCCACTTGAGCACTCGAGTCGGACAAGGGACACATCCGCTCAAGCTCACACACACACGAACACATGCACACATACACGAACACACGTACATTTAGTAGAATATTATAATTTGCGCTCAAATGAAATCAATTTCAGTATCATTTAAATCAAGACTACACGGCATGGGAGACTGCACGGCGACAGCACAGTGGGCACAACCGAGGGACAGTCGTAGGTTGCCAACTGGGACACGAAACAAACAGGTATTGGCAGAGGCGCTGGCACAAAGCACTCAAGTCACAGACAGGCAGACAGACAGACAGAGAGGGAGACAGGCAGACAGAGAGGCAGACAGTTGCTTAGCAGCTATTATGTGCACATGCTGCCCCAGCGAACATCTTCGCCAGCACTAGGCACTAGGCACTAGGCACTGGCAGCAGCAGCCATGCCGCGCTCCATTTGTGCCTCTCCGCCTTCATTTATTCATTCGTTTCATTTGGCCAACGGCAGCCCCATTGGGGGATTGCTTTTAGTTGTTATTGTTGCCCCCATTCGTCGCAGCTCTTGGCATTTGTGTTTATGTAGTTGCCATGGCCATAACAAAATCAAACCACATCAATTGTGCACCTAAATGGCCAAGTGGGACCTCTTAGCTATTCATTTGGCTTCGCCTACAAGAGGCAGCAGGCAGAGAGAGAGAGAGAGAGAGAGAGAGAGGCAGAGGCAGAGGTAGAGGCAGAGGTAGAGACAGAGGTCGAGACAGAGACAGAGTTCGAGACAGAGGCAGATGCAGAGGCAGAGGCAAAGAAGTAGGGTAGGGGTGCAAATGAGAGAGTTCGCTGCTTAAATTGTTGCCAGCGGCAACAGCAGCAGCAGGAAAAGCTGGAAAAGCACTGACACTGGCACTGCTACTGGCACTGGCAGTGGGAAAAACAAGAAGTTCCCTTTCGCATTTGGCGTGCATTTAATGAAATTCATGTTAAACGCTTTTGCATTTTGCAATTGTCACTTGGCTTTGTTGCACAAGCAAAATGAAATTAATTTTGCGTTGCCAGCACACACACACACACACACAGACCCCCACACACCCACACACACAGACAGAAACACAAATGTACACACACAGCACTCATACGACACGTTGCACGCACTGTCTCTGGCTGTGACATTGTCATTTCTGCTTGCTGGCCAGAGCTAGAGCATTTCCCATTTCCCATTTACCATTTCCCATTTTGCAGTTCGCATTTTCCATTCTCATTTTCATTTCAACTTTGGTCACACATGAGTTGGGTCTGTCTCGGTTACAGTCCGGACTGCCTGGCTGGCTACCTGTGGCAAAAACATTTGCTCGCCACCTGCAACTTGGCCAAAATTGTATGCATAGAGAGACAAAATATCAACAGCTGCAGGAGAAGCAGCAGCAGCAGCAGCTGAAGAAGCAGGGGCAGCTTCGCTTGCTGCACACGACAACAACAAATAGAAAATGCCACAAAATAATGAAAAAAGTTTTATAATTGCATGAAACTTTCCAATTAACAGGCTGCCTTCGGTTTCCGGCAAACTGGCCACAAATTGCCAAAGCGAAACAGCCAAAACCGAATCCGAGTCTGAATCCAAAGCCAGAAGCCAGAAGCAGTGGCAAAGTGGCAATTAGATATATTCATTAGAGGTGCATTAAATCTGTTAAATACTCGGCAACATTTGTGTGCTTCCTGTGTAGCTTAAGCATCCAGTAGACACACACACATAGGCACACACACTCGCACACACAGGCACACTTTGCGCACACTCATCTATTTAATTGAAAGGCATTCTTTGGGCCATCTCGAGCGTGAATATAAAACAACTTCCTTTGTACAGACCGGCATAACTTTTCGTTTGTCTCGAGCTGTGGCTAAATATGCGCAGACAGGAACAGGGACATATACCGAACATGTTTTGCCCTTCCTCCCCTCACCTCCCTCTCCCCTTCCGGGACTGACATGCAAGCGGAGGCAGCAGGCTCAGCCTGGCAACATTTCATTAAGTTTTGCGCAAAAGTTTTATTAAAACAAATACGTGCCACAGCCACATGCAGTAGGTGAACACTCCTCCCTCTCAGAGGGGTGTCTGGTAGGGAGGGGGGGGGTTGGTGTGTCAGTCTAACGTTCCGTTACATTTTGGCCTCAATTTTTTGCCCTGCTGCTGTTTGCCTTTGCCGTTGCCTCTGTTTTGTTTTCTTTCTTGGCTTTTCTGCTTGTACATTTCTTGTGGCAAGCAAAAGTCAAGTCAAGTAGATTTCTGCTGACTTTTGCACAGCACACACAAAGCCCAAATGCAACAATTTCCTGACTGCTGCCAGAGTCGACACACTGACTGCCAGCCACGCCCCGCTGAGCCCTTAGACCCCACCCCACTCCTTGCCATGCCCCTCGTCGCATTGCCTAAGTAAGTTGTTTAACTCCGACAACGTCGCCGTCGTCGTCGGCCGTTGGCAGTCACTTCTTGGCGTTGTTGTCTTTGCAGGCGGCGCCAAACTTGCAGAAAAATAATGCAGCAAGTGTGGGGAGAGGTGACTAGAATATACCCTGTATGTGCAGAGAGCTACTTCTGCTGATATTGCTGCATGAACTGAGTCAAATTGCAACTCTATACCTTTTCTACTTACACTTTTGAAGAACTTTTGGACTCATTTGAAAGCAGCTGAATATGTATGAAAATTATCAAAAATTAAATCGATAAAAAGCTATCGAAATGAACATTTTGATTAAGGCATTATATTGTTAATTTGCCATAAATAAATCTGTCATTAATTCATTAATCTGTGTCTGTTCAAGCTGCGCTGCCGACAGTCTCAACTACTCTGCAACTCTGCCAGCTTACAGGGTATTAATATGCACAGCCACACCCACAAATACACCCATAATATGGTGGTGGCAGCGTTGAGTACATTTGCGGCCTTCCAGCCTGAGCCGCACCCGGCCCAAGTTTGAAAGCCAAGTTGCCAAAGTCAAGAAAATGGCATCTTGAAATGTGAACTTTTTCAGCTGCACTTCTTTTTGAATACTTTTGCGCCTGACTTTCGGATTTGGCAGTTCTTCCACCTACCTTTTCCACTTCTACTTCTTTCTCTTCTTGTCTTGTTGCTCAGACTGTTTAGCACTCTGCATTTAAAAGCGTCCAAGTTTAAGCACATCTGCAATTCAAAGCCCCGAAAAATGCTAGCATAACTTGCTTTCATCGATCGAGCTCTTTTCGATTGCTACAGAGTAAACTCCAGAGGGGGAAAGGGTAGATTTGGGTAGTTGTTAACGACATTTTGATGCCCTCAACTGCTGTTGCATTTGGCTTAGATAGCACAACTTGTACTCACCTCACACACACACAACGAGGGGGCAAAGGTTTGAACTCTCTCCTCCTGGCTGAGGTCAGTCTGAAAAGGGAACAAGAGATGTGCGTGCTAATTTAACGACAGACAGTAAAAATTAAAAATGATAAAAAAGCAAACAAGCAAACACAAAAAAAAGAAAGGACAGCAACAAAAATAAATAAATTTGATGCCGTAAATTGTGGCTGCAACTTTGTCACAACAGTTTCGCAACAGTTTCGCAACAACTTGATACATTTCACTGCTTTATCTCATAATTAATGGGGGCCTGTGCGCACTACTTCCCTGCGGAAAGGGGAAAAGAGGGAAAGGGGAACTGGCTGCAGTGGGCGGCAACTGGCAACTGCTACAAGCAGACAAGAAATTAATTGCGCTTTACGCGGCACGATGAACGCAGCGCTGCCTTCCCTGTGTCCTCCTCTGCCTCTGGCTCTCTCTTCTCCGCCTCTGCTGCTTGCTGCCGCTGACTGCGTCTAGTGCGGGTTACAAATGAACTGAGTCTCGTAACTGTCGCTGGCACAACAAACTGTACTCGTATTTGCCGAGCAGGCAGCACTAGGAAGGGAGCGAGGGGGGACAGTGTGCAGAGCGTAGCCAGGCCGAAGCTGCCACAAAATTAATTAAAAGTAAATCCAGTAAAAACTATTAAAGTTAAATTTGGCATGAACTCGACCACAAATCAATCTGCCACACTGTAAGCGCCAGCGTAAGCGCTTTATGTGCACGCCACGGCGACAGTTGAGCCTGGAAGGGAGAGCAGAGTAGATTGAGAGTATGATGTGGAGGATGTGCAGGATGTGGAGCAGCAGGCAGCCTGGCAGAGCAGTAACTGGCAGAGCAACTGCCAGCGGGAAGCATTTCAGTTTTGCTGCTCCTGCTTGGTCCTGTTCGCGTGGCTGACAACGGCATGTTAAGCTGTTTATAAAGCGTTCAAGTCATTTCGTGTGTCATATGTTGCCAAGGCCACGCCCACAAACACACACAGACACACACACAGAGAGAGAAAAGAGCACACTAAACAACCCATCAAGCGTGCCTGCCAGGGGCTTACAGGTTTTACGGACTTTCAATGAAAGTTTCCTGTCTCTCTTCTCTATCCCTTTTCGTCTTTCCCTCCCTTTCTGTCTCTCCCTCTTCTTTCCGTCTCTGCCTCTGTGTTTTTGCACCGTTAAGTGGCAAGTTTGGGGCTTTGCATCGTGACTTGCGCGCTTTTAAGATGATCCGCAAACTTTCATATGATTTGCATGATTCGACATCGCCCAAACAATGGCAATTAATTAAAAACAATTTCAGAAACTTGTCAATCGTCCTCTTCCCCTCCAACTCCTCCTCCCGCTCCTTCATCCTCGTCTGTGGGGGATAATAGAAAAGTTTGCATGAAATCAATTTCGACTTGGGCCACAATGGGCCATTTCTGTGCGCCTAATCGCAGCCATTTGAGTGGCTTTTTATTGACTTGCCCCATGCGCAGGCTGCCAACTTTGCCCCAAACAGTCCGAAACTTGTGTACAGCAGCAATTGGAGGCAACTTCAGGGCGAGTTTCATGAGGCGAGCCTCGTTTTACAGCAGCCACTCAATACTTATGCGACTCTTGTAGCAACTATGCATGTTTCTTCCCCCCTCCCTCCTACTCCCTTTTAGTTGCCGGACAAACGGCAGCCAATCAATAGACAATTTACTGTTTGCTTCAGTCGCAGTCGCAGTTGCTGCCCCGCCCCATCTCAGGTTCGCCCAGGAAACAGAGTTGGCCATTTGTAATTTGCTCAGCAAATAATACCGTTATTACAAGTCATTCATTTGGCCATTTAATTTGCAACGCGGCAACTGTCACCCAGAGAAAAAAAACGCATACGCCACGTTGCACTTTTCGTTACTGCCGTTCGTTTTTTGGCAGTCGAAAAACATCAAAAAATACATATAACATCTATATGAATATATATATATATATACACATATCTATATGAATATAGGTATATACATATATATTGGTTTGTCATCGAAAAATATGCATTTCTGCCATCAGTTTAAATTGAACTCGCCGGAATCCACATTAATATTATATGGGAAAATATTTCAAGCTGAACTTTTGCCACTGAAAACAAAATGAACTAAATAAAACACAATGTTCGATTATGATTGCTGCAAAAAACAAAAATTATAATGTCTATAGAGTGTGTGTGTGTGTATAAAAAGAGAGCATTTCATACAAACAAATTGAATAATCGCAATTGCATTACAAGTTCCGCCCAATTATAGCGAGTTTTTCATGCTCTCAACTTAGTTGAAGTAAATTACGCACATTGAAGGCCTTTCGAATTGTGGAATTTTTAATTAAAAACCGGAAAAGGCTTGTGAAATTGAAACTGAGCACAGGAAATATTATTAATAATGTTGTCAGCAAATAGTTGTGGATGAGGAACACAGAGAATTTTCATTGATTTCTCTTTGCTTGGCAAATAGAGAATAGTTTATGGTATTTGCCTGCCTTCCTCTCTCTCCCTTCGCAGTTCGATTTGGGATGCTCAGTATAATTCCGAGTATTTCATTAAGCAATATTCCGGGGGTAAGCTGCAGGCCTTATATGCTTTAAGTGTCTGTGGATAATATTGACTGATACCGAAGTGCTAACGTGAATGCGATAAAACGCTTGCAATGACATCAAACGGTTATTTAGTTAAGCTATGGCCAACATATGAGCAGACAGACCCACTCCCCCACTTCCCCTCTTCTCCTCTCCCTGTCAGCTACGCACAAGGAGTGCCACAAGGACAAGGACAATATTACTTATGTATATTGCCGCATAAGCCGTCACTTGTAGCAAAGTACAACCAATTTGAAATGCTGGAATACGGATAAGGCAGCAATGGAGAGGGATAGGGCAGTGGGCGGGGCAGCGACAGGCGGATAAGAAACGCATTTGTATTAGTTTTACGCGCATTAGAGTCTCATTGCCTGGCTTAGGGAGCAGCACGAGCAGAAGAAGAGCTCGAGACTGAAGCAGCAGCACGAGCATAAAATAAAGTAATAAAAATCTTAGCTTTGCTGCTGGTCATATCTGCGTAGAGCAGACATGTACACACACACATAGAGGGTGTATCTGTGTATAAGCACACACATGCGTGGCAGCTACGTGACATTTAAAAGGGATAAAGCTGCTAAAACCCAAATCGAATAATAAAATACGACAGACTTGCCCAGTATTTTTTCGGCGACTGGCGCAGCATAATTGCCGTTTAAAGCGAGCGGTCTAAAGTCCCAAACACACACATATGTACATGAATACAAACATACATACACACATATATATAAACATACATATATGTATATCTCTGGTTGACTTATGAACTCACACAGACACACAAACTTGCTGCTCGGCCATCACACGAATTCATCCGGTCTACTAAATCAGCGTGGCAGGAAAAACAGGGAAAACTTTGCTGCTGCTGCTGCTGCTGGAAAATGCTACAAGTTGTGTGTCATTGAAACAAATGCAGCACGAAAATGCCAGCCAAAACCCCAATCAAAGCCAAATTACCTAACGAGCAGCGTCATCAAGTGCCCCGGTAAGAAGAACGGATGAAGACTCGCCTCAGACTAGCTTCGACTGCAGTCTGTAGTGTGCAGTCTGCTCCGCTTCAGTCTTTAGCCACTTTGTTTCAGCTCAACACTGAGCTGCAACTTTTTTTCCCACTCCCCCTTTAGATTCTTCTGCTGCTTCAGCTTTTACGGCATCATAAAATTGCGGACGAGCGGCCGCTATCCGCGGCAAATCAAGTCAACTTTCAGCAACTTTGACTTGATTTAAACCCATTAAAAGTCACTTTTTCAACGCTTTTGGCACCCAGCTAGCTTGATGTATATTTCAGCAGGCAATCCCCCCTCCCCTCACTCACCTTGCCATGACAGCGCAGTGTGGCACCTGAAGGAAGCTGTAAAACTGATGCAAGTTACTCGAGGGAGGATGCGAAGTCACTTCGGAGACAATGGCAATCGGATGAGTTGCGAATGATAATGCACTATATAGAAGGAGTGGGGGTTAGAGTTGGAGTTGGAGTAGTTGTCATGGCATCACTTGGCTCGTCTGCGCTGTGGAAATAGATGAGAGAGAGAATGGGAGAGAGAGATAGGGTGATGAGTAAGCAGCAGTTGCAAGTGTAAGACTTGCCTAAGGCTAATCAGTTGTGTGTAGACAACTATGTGTGTGTGTGTGTCTGCTGGTGTGACAGCTGGCACTCCTTGAAGTCTTAATTAATTTGGCAGAGGCCTTCGCCAAAAGCGACGCGCTGCCAGCAAAATCATTTGAATACAAAGAGGGGAAGAAGCAGTAGCAGGAGAAGAAGGAGGAGGATGGGCACGTGGAGCTGGTGCAATTACATGGAGCAGCAGTGAACGCAATGCGGCAATCATGTAAATGAATGCCATCAGCGAGACATCAAGCAATCATTCAGGCATTCATTCCCTCACTCACTCAGTTAGTCAGGCAGCCAGGCAATGCCAAATAGGGATAGGAGCAGCAGCAGGAGCAGGAGTTGGAATAGAAACTGTAGCTACAGCACGCACGAATGCTGCCAGACAAGGAGAAGCCGCTGCTGATGCGGCGGAAATAATTGTCTTGACACAGATAATCTCGTTACCTTTTGGCCTGCGGAAGGCAAGGAGAGGGGGCAAGCAGGGAGGGGGTAGTACACTTGGCAATGCGCCTGCGCTCTGCACATGCCACCCACGAGTCCGATTCGGGTTTGTCCGCATTATTGTCAATTTATTTGCGTAATTTATGCTTTGCCGCCATTCGAGGGCGCTAGACAAACACACACACATACACAACACACACCCATAAACACACTCACCCACACACACCACTCAGACCCTTGTCATTTCCCTACGCTGTCAACTGTTGCCTGCCTCCGTCCGTCGTTAAGCTATTTCGTGCGTCTTTTTTAAATTCAAATCAAATCTCATTGCAAATTCGCCACAAAAGTGGGCGCTGCTGTTTTTTATGGCCCCAGCTCGTTATACTAACGAGTGCTGCGGCAGCGGGGAAGGGGGAAGTAGAAGCTGTAGCTGTAGCTGTCCAGGCGTCTCACAAGTTTTGATTCCTTGTCACAATTTGTTGACATTTGTTATTTTCCCTTTTTTTTTTCTCTCTCTCTCTCTCCCTTTCCCTTTGTGTGGCCACAGCCAATTAAGGCGACAAACAGCGGCCAAAAAGGTAAGCAGGAGGAGAGAGAGAGAGAGAAGGGGAAGCACGGCAAACACTCTGCCATTTCTACGTCACGTTCGCAGCGGCCAACGTAGCGTATGCTTGATATTGATTTTGTTTAACAAGCTGCTGCTGCAGTGTCAGCTTCTGCTGTCACTGTCGCTGTTGCTGCACTTCCTGTGCGACGTCACTTCCGCTGCTGTTTCGGCAGGCCTGCAGGATTCGCTTTCACCTAATTGCACAATAATGCCGAGCAGGACAGGCCGCCTCAGCTGGCGACGGGTGAATGAATGTCTTCGGCAATTTCCGCATTCATTGTGGCAGCTCACTCAAGCAGGCTGTGAGCCGGATCATTCAGGCTATAAGCCTGTCAGATTGTCGCTTAGTGCTTCAATCTCTCAGTCAGTTCGTGATTTATACATCAGTCGTTGCTGATGGCATTTCTACAGTCTTTCTTTGGTAGTTTCCTCAGTCAGAAGCTCTTCGAGTCAGTAAAGTCAGGTTACCAGTTCATACATTACTCTTTCAGTCTTTCAGTCATAAAATCTGTTCTCAAGCATTCAGTACCTTTGCCAATCTTTCTTTAGTCAGTCATACCTTCAGTTTCCCCTTCAAGTCAGTAAGTCAGTCAGGTTTGTTGTATGTACTATACTACAATCAGTCAGTCCTTCACTCCCTTACAATTAATTCTATATAATCTATAGTCATTATTTATTTTATCAGTTCTTTAGCCATACTTATGCATTATTCTAAATACCTTAGCTAGTACCTTAGTCATTCCTTCTTTAGTCGGTCAGTCCTTCAGACATTCCCTCTTCGTACTTTGGGAATTTCTTCAGTCCTTCTTTGAGTTAGTTAGTCAGTCAAGTTTGTAGTGTATTTATCAATCATTCCTTCAGTCAATTCAGCCCTTTATTCAAGCATGCATTTCCTTATACAGGCAATCAATCAGTCAATCAATTATATAGTCAGTTAGCACCTTTATCAGCACCAAAGTCATTCATTCATTAGTCAGCCAGTTATTCCCACTTTTAGTCAGCTTGTAAGTCAGTTCAGTCATACAGCGTTTTAATCATGCATTCATTTCCTAACTCTGACAGTCAGTTAGTCAATCAATTCTAAAGTTTATTAGTACCTTAGCCATCCAGCACCTTAGTCATTCATTCTTCAGTCAGTCAGTCCTGCAGGCTGCTTTCTAATCAGTCTAACATGCACTTCTTCCTTCCTTCAGTCACTCTATTATTTTTTTTGTTGCACAGTTTCAATTAATTTGTATGCTCTCTCATGTGTGCGCTTTCTTCAGAGCCCACAGTTTAGAATATTTAAATTAAGTCAAATTGAAACGAGGCAATCGCACTGAATGCAAACCAATCGAAACTATTCACGTCGCACTCGACACTTTAATTTTCATTCAGTTCACATGATAATTAATGGCATAAACTAACTCCAGAGACTCAATTGAACCAGTTCGCATGCAGCAAACTTTAGTGTTGCAGCCCTGGCTTGAGACTGTTCAAGCAGCTGTTTGTGTTGCCTCAGCTGCTGCTGCTACTATCACTGCTGCCTCTACTGCTTCTGCTCTTGCTTTTGCCACACCTCCTCCCTCTTTCCTCCACCCCCCCCCCACTCACTAACTATTGTTTACTTTGCGTCAACGTCTAAAATTGCCCAAGTGCTACAAGTTTTTCGTAGTGAAGCGCTCTTAATAGGCCAAGGCAAACACTATGCCAGACCCTTGTCTACGTCGTCTTTCCTCACACCTCCCTTGCCTTCCTCCCCCCTCTCCTTCCACTCTGCACTACCCACTCATTATTTCGGAGCAAACAATAACAATCATAATGCGTTATGTATTTTTCAACTCAATTAGAAGCGTGTTTACACTGCGTATGAAAATTTGATGGGAGGATGTGAAACTTTTGTGCGCTGGCAACTTTTGGCAGGAAAAACAAAAGTCGAGCTCCAGCACGACTCCTCCAGCAAGGAGTATAATTCAAAAGTGTTTTGAGAGGGGGGCTGCAGTCATAAAATGTGGGCGTGGCAACTGTGCAGCACACACACTTTATTAATGTCGTCGGCCATGTTTCATGAGCTTATTTAGAATTATGAGGCGCATTTGCCTAAGCACCCGGGCACTGCTGCCCCTCCTCCCCCTGCCTGCTACTCCTCTACCTTCCCCTTAGCAATGCTGGCAAATAAATGCGGCAACAAATGATGCAAACTGCTGCAACAGCAATGGCAGCAGCCTGGCAGACCGAGCAACGTGCAACGTGCGACTCAACCCGTTTGTGGCGTCGCCAACTCGGCCAAGTTTTTCGGACTGCGAAGTCTGCAGTTTTTTTCTACCGCTGCCACTGCTTTTATTCTCTATCGTTTTCTCATTTTTTTCTTTCATTTTTGTTGTTTTTGTTGTTTTTTTGGCGAATTTTTCTCTCTCTTTCTGTGTGGCGTCAGGTTGGCGTTGCGGCAGCTGCCTGGCGAAAGGTTTTCCGTTTTCCAAGCGGACGCACCTACACAGTCAGCACTTTGCCAAGGCAGCTGCACGTGTGTATGTGTGTTTGGGAGAGTGTGTGTGCCAGTCTGTGTCAATGGCAACGTGGCGTATGCTTGTTTTTTTTGCGCACTGTCGGGCATTTTTGGCAGACGCAGCAGCAGAAGCAGCAGCAGCAGCAACAGCGACGGCTACGTGTACAGTCGACAATCGATGGAGCTGCCATTTTGTAGCCAAGCAGACAGGCATGTGTGTGTGTGTGTGTGTGTGTGTGTGTGTGTGTGTGTGTGTAGAGAGACAGGCATACCTGCTCGACTGCTCGACTGGCGTCGTCTGACTGGCTTGTCATAAAGATAGCACGGCCATAACTTTAAAGTTCGAAAACTAATTATGCCTACGGCTACAGAGCAGGCCAAGCTCCTGGACCTAACTGCAGCACCCCCAACCCCAGCACCGCCCCCTCTGTGGATGCTGCTGCAGCGCATAAATTATGCCACACTTTTATGTGCTGCCCCTGCAGGCCCGACGAGCCTTGGCGTAATTTGTTTGTGCATTTGGCTGCATTTTATGGCTAATGGCTTTCGAATAGGCAACGCCAAGCCGAACTGCACTCCCCTGCCTTGTGCTGCCCTGCCCAGTTTGACCACTCATATAACATATACACACTCGCACACACACACACACGCACATTATATACATATAATCGCATCGCATGTTTTCGATACGGATACTGCAGGAATTTACTTGTGTGTTTGCCAGCTTAAGTGCCGCATTAAAACAGACCCCAGCAAGCAGCAGCCAGCTTCCCTCCCACTCCTCCCCACCTCCCCCTTTCCCTACTCCAACTTCCTTGGCTTGTCTACATCACCATGACAATAAAGGCAAATGACGAGTGGCATGTCGAAAATAATGATTAACGAGCGGCAGCAAAAGCCGGAGATGGCAATGGCTGATGGAGCCAAGACTTGGCAAGGAGCAGAAGTGGGGGGCAGGGGCTGAAGCTGGAGCTGGAGATGGTGACGGTGACGGTGACATGGCAGTCACCCAGGCACACATATAAAAATAAAATACGCGCTCTCTGTGTGCGTGTGTGTGTGTGTGTGTGTGTGTGTAATGTCAGGCAAATCAAATGGAAATGAAGATACGGCAACGAGGGAGGGAGGCCGGAAGACAGACATTCGAGCTGTAGCATCATCAATGATTTAAATTAATCGTCGCAACACACGCAAATCTCGCACATGACAACCAAACGACAAGCAACTAAGGGCCGTGGGGGAAGGGAGGGGGGCAGCGGCAAGCCAGGCAGATTTCTCCTGTTCTGCTTTTTTTTGTTAACGGATATGAAGTCGAAATCAGCATATCAGGCGAAATTACAAGAGCAAACATAAAACGGCTCAGGCAAATGACTAAACGAAGTGCCAGGCAGCACTTGATGGGCAGCAATTGGCGGGGGTGGGCGTGGCAGAAGAAGGAGAGGGGGGGGTGTGGTAGAGCAGAAATTAAAGCGAAACGAGGCAGGCAGACGACAATGAGAGCAGGCAGAGAGAAGGCAGTCGAAAAGCTTAAGCAAGATGTAGAGGCGAGCCTTGGGAGGGGGGTGGCAAAGTCAGTGCCGCCTTTAGTGGCAGACAACAGCAAGAGGCAGAAGGGAGGGTGGAGAAAGAGGGGAGGCTGCAAGTGCCTGCTCATCTGCCTGCTTGCCTGCCTGTCTGCTGTTTGCCGCTGAGCTATTTTGACAGATTAACTCACGCGTGCGTTCATATACCAGGCTGCCCACTGGCCACGCCCACACTCGCTCGTTATGTCAATTGTCAGGCCAGGCCAAGGGAAAGAGTCAAAAGAGAGGGGGGGGGAAGGGAACGAGGGCAGACGGCGGGCAATCGCGCACAAAAATCAAACAAACAAATGGCAAACACAAAAGGGGATGGATTTTTTTGGTTGCCAGCGCAAGGAGGGGAAAAGGGCAAAGGGAACTGCCATTTGCCGTCGCTGCATGTGTTAAATTTAAGTTTTGATTTACGACCTCAACTTTGTAGGCTGCTGTATAGGCAATACACACACATGCGAATAGTGATAAATTGCGCTGTCAGAAGTTGGTAGCAACAATCGCAGGCTCCTTTTTTGCTCGCCTTTCTTTTTCCGCCTCCCCAGCTGACAGGCAGAGCGTGGGTAGGGGGTGGGGCAGGGCTTTCACATATCTGTGCCAGGGCATAGGTCGCGCTGCGGACTAACTGGGTTAGCCAGGCCAGGCACCAAGCAGGCAGCTTCAGCTTCAGCTTCAGCTGCAGCCTCGCCTCGAGCGTTTAATGGCTGTTGACAGACGTGTCAAGTCACGGCATGCGCTTTGTTTTGCAAGCCTTTTCTGCCACCAGGACAGGCCAGACCAGACAGGCCGACGGCTGCCAGGGGCTGCCAGACTGCCCGTTTTTTATGGCCAACTTCATGTTGCGCGCACTTGCAGCCAAGTTATGTGCTCATTTCATAGTTGGCAAGGAGAACAGAAGCAGAATGGGGAAGAAGGCAAAGGGGTAACTGCAGCTGCGACTGGAGCTCAAGTGCGCTTATAAATTTGTAATAGCCTGCTGCTGCCTGCAGCCTGATTTGTGCGCGTGCCACGCGGCGTATGAGCGATAAAAGCGCGTGCACTGCCTGAGCTAATTGTGAGCATTAAATATTAAGAATTATTGGCTATTCAGCGCGATCGTTATGAAAACTGCAATTTCAATTGTTGGTTAACAGACGCCACTGAAGCGGATTAGCCGCAGTACGGCAAAGGCAGGAAGGGAGGGGGGGGACAGGAAACTGACGCATAAATTATGCAAAATGATTTATAGGCAGCTGAAGCCACACACAGCAAGCGAGCAGAGAACGAACGAGCGAGTAAAACTAAACATTGACTGACCGCATAAATTAATTGAATTATGCAAGCACTGCCACGCCCACAGTTATGTAAATGACTGCCCTATCTGTGTGTGCGTGTGTGCTTGTGTGTGTGTGCGCATTTAATCACGAGTTCAACTTTCACTTGATTAGCGCTTGACTTGACTGACAGATTTACGATGACGCCGTCAACTGCAGCCAGTGGAAACATCAAAGCTGCAAATTAGAGTGTGCGAGAGAGAGAGAGGGGCTAGCGAGAGTGTGTGCGAGTGAAGCCACACTTGAAATTAAAATCAATTTGCCCCTACTGGGCGTATGCCAATCCTTATTCCAATCCTCTCCTTGCCTGCTCCACTGCGTGCCTCGTTAAGGTCCATAAAGACTGTTTTTGAAATCAATAAACCACGCGCGCCTTTTATGAGCCTGCTTTATGTGTGTGTGTGTTTGCGTGTGTGTGTGTGTGGGTTGCCATGAGCATGACATGTGTCTGGGCCCACACACTCGACACGCAGTAGGAGCTCTGGCTGCGAGACAACGACGACGCCGCCTTTAATTTCTCAGTAGCTGCATAAATAAACTATAAATTCAATTTTATTACAGCCCGAAATGCTTGGGCTGACTAAATAGACTAGATAGACGGTAAGGCACTTGAGTTGCAGCCAAACAGAGACACACACACACACGCAGGCACATCCACACACAGTCGCAGACTCGCAAGACACACGTTTCTCGTGTTCGACTTATTTACTAAGCTCTGCAGGCAACTCAGGCTCAGCTCTCTTGGCCTGGTCAAAAGTCTGGGGAATTGTCACAGCAGCTGATGGCAATGGCGAGCGTTTAGTAGCCCGTAAAGCTGGCCAGCATTTTACTGCTGCCAAAGCTGGCAAAGGCAGCCAACAAGCTGTGCTTCAATTTTAATGACCAGCTTCCTGCGATGGCGTCTTTTATGAGCTGTGTGATTGCCCCGCCATATGTGTATTGATAGAGCAAGTTCACCCCTCCTTTCCTCTCCCTTTGTGACTGCTTGTGAGCCATGTCCAAGGACAACAAAGTCAATTCGAAAGATACACAACGCGCAGACAGCGACACCAGCGACTCAGTGTGCTGCGCGTGGGCAAGGTAAATAACAAGCCGGGCAAACCGGGCGAAATGCAAAAATATGCAAACGAAACGCTGTCATCAAAACTTACAATCAACTACACGGAGAGTAGGGAAGTAGAGCAGAGAAGGGGAATGAGGGAGAGGGAGGGGAGAGAGGGTGGGCTCCCCACAGAAACACACTCTCAACCGCACCCACAACGCGAGTGAGATACAGATAGTCAAACTCGAGCTGGCATTGAGTGCAAACAAGAGCCCGATGAGAGGGGGTGCAGGGAGGAGTAAAAGGGGGCTCAGTGTCAATGCAAATTCAAACAAAAGTGCGCAGCACAGCAACCGTCAATCCAATCCCGTCTATAGCCCAAGCCTAGCCAAGCCAGATTAACAGCATCAGCAGTCGACCAGCATGAATGGCGGCCAGCAAAAAAGGGCTAAAATGTCCGACAGTCCGCAGTCCACACAGCGCAGAGAGCACACACACAAACAATGTTGTTGCACTTGCAATTTGTATACCCTGCCGAGTGACAGAGAGAGGTATATGTATCAAAATATATATATACAATGCAGTTCAAAATATTAAAATATAAAAGAAAGAGGAGGCTAAAGAAAGGTCGCTAGAGAGATCTACCAAATCAGCTAAGCCAGTTGGCAAACCGTTTTCAATTTCCTGTGACAGGGTATGCCATAGTCGCTGTTGTTTGCTGGCTAAATTGCCGCTTGTTTTTTCTGTCACTTGTTTTTTCATTCTACCCCCAGCTCAGCCATTTTGCATATTGGCCGCGTGCGCTTTGATAAGTGAAAATTGGAAAAATCCGCACTCTGCATGCAAAATAATTACGAAAATATTTCCGAACGTGGATCGCCCAAACGAAAGGATTGACGGTGAATCAAGGGGGTAGGAGACGAGTGCAGTGGGGGGGGGGTAAAAGCCTGTTCAATTGAACGCTTAAATTGCGCTGCAGTCGAGTCGACAGCTTTAAGCGGCCACTTGGAGCGTTTTTGGCCATTTGGTTGCTGGGGACTTAGCCACGAGATGCGGCCAAACCAGATAGGATAGAGAGAGGACATACAAAAAAATGAAAAATAGTTAGAAAAATAGCATAGCGAGAGAGAAAGAATAGGAATGAAACAGAGATAGAGAGTGAGAGGGAGAGAGAGACATTCACACACTGGCAGTTGCATTGTCAAACTATTTGGCAAAGTTGTTGGGGCTTTTCTTTAGCGGTTTTTTTCTATCTCTCACTCTTCTTGCTCCCTGCAGTTGGCTGCAAATGAAAAGGGCATCGAAAACAAAAGCCCACGTTGGCTATAAAATAGCGGGAGCGCAACTTGACTTTGCCAGTTGCCAACTTTTGGCTTGCTTTCTATTTCAGCAACCTCCCTTGTACCTCCTCCCACTCCCCCTGCTCCATTTAGCCTTTGTCTCGACGTGTGTAAGTTCTCTGTTATCTGTTTAGAGCGTTTTTCGTGCAACTTTTACGGGCGTCGCTTTTTTTGCGCTCGCTATGGCAAATCCGGTTAAAATAATGTGCATGTGTGTGTTTGTTGCTGTTGCGACTCTGTTTGCCACTCTGCTCCGCCCACCTCTTCCCCCCTATGGCTGGCAAAGTTTTCCATCAACGGGGATTTAGCTCTTGAATGCGAGTCGGTAAATTGCATTCGTTACACGCTCGTAAATCTAATTGCAATTATACAATTTGTTCCATAATGTGCGAATAAATTCGCGATAATGTTTCATCTGCCATGCCAACTATTAACGTGGGCGTGGGGATGTGGCGTGTGCCCTGCGGGGCGGGTGTCAACGCTTGTTTGCAAATAAACACAAATCGTTGTTACAAAATATAATTTATGCACATTTTCTCGTTCGCATGGCAACCAAAATGCAAAAGTTAATACGCTGAAATTATAATTTACATTTCGCATTGTAATTATGGAAAAATGGCAACACATTCACCCATTATGCCGAGCGAGGATTGGCGTATAAAAAATATACCACTGATTTTTTGCAAATAAATAAATATATTAATTCGATCAGAGGGCATGACTTTGTGCCAGCCAGAGGCAACATAACACTAATAAAATTTGCCGTTAAAACTTTATTAAATTATAATCGCAATAATGCGTATCATTCATGCACCGACGCGCACTTATTCACATTAGCCAACAAATTGCGATAATTAAATTGCGACGTTTGACTTTTTGTGCAGTTTGATGAATAGATAATTAAATGCGGCACTCAAAAGTAGGCAATGATTTGTTATCAGGAACTTTCGAAAGTCTGTTCGAAAGCAGGCAACACTTTTTGATTAGCTGATTATTGATTAAAGCGAATCAAAGGACTTCCGTTCTAAGCCAAAATCGCATGTTAATTTAAGTTGCGACGTAAATAATTCAGAAGTTAAACTCCAAACTTGTTTGCCAACTTTATTCTTGGCCCAACAAACATCTTGACGCTTGCTGGCCAGCATCATTCCACTCTACTTAGCCATACTTAGCCGAAATAACAAAATTAATGAAACATTTCACAGCACTCCGCCGGACTCAGCGGACTCCGGCTGTGCAAATACAGTTATTTATACACTACACTCAACTTAATTACAAGCTGCGAAGAGCAGCACCACCAGCAACAGCAGCAGCATCAGCCAAGGCGCTTAATCCAGCTACGTAGCTACGCTTCATTAATCAGACGCGACTGTAAGCCACAACAAAAGCAGGCAGCGAGAGTGAAAGGCAGCACAGAGAGAAGAGGGAGAAAGGTGGAGCCGGAGCCCAACCAATGTTGATGCCAGTGGCAAGGTAGGAAGTTGGCAACATAGTTGAAGAAAACCCAACAGCAGCAGAGGCAGCAGCAACAGCAGACGAGTAGAGGCAGAGGCAGCAGCAGCCTTTGCAGTGGCATAGAAAAAATTAACAAGCAACTTAACACTTTAACGCCTTTCACTCCACTTTACGATGCTTGCGAACAATGTAATTACTTCCAACAAGAAGACGCCGTCGGGCGGGCTGGTCTGGCCTTGCTTGGATGTGGTGTGGTCTGGCCTGGCCTGGCTGTGCAGCCTTTGTGGCCTTGTGGACTGACTGAAGTTACTCGCCCGACTGACTCTGCCTACAGAGGGGGAGACAGAATGAGAGAGGGGGCGGATATTGAGGTCTGACACAGCCAACAGCCTCAACTCCTACTTCAGTTGCTGCTGCAGCTGCCGCTCTGACGCATTCTTTGGGCTGGTTGACTGCATTACCATTTGATTAAGGAAAACATTTATTTATCTGGCCGCTGGGCTGGGCCAAGTCAGTGCACACAAAATGGCTGCCACACACACACGCACACAAACACACTGAGCTGCGGGCTCTAAGACCCAGCACCGCCAACTAACCACAATGCAAATCCGCAGAGCAAACAATGTCAGGTGATGTTGGTGTTAGTAGGGCGTAAATGTGTGCGAGGCATCTAACTGTGTGTTAGTGTGGGTGGGAGAAGCATCAGCTAGGTCTGCCCGGGCTGACAGGCTGACAGACAGCGGCGCACCCAGTGCAACTTTTCACATTTGAGCTTCCACTCAACCTCGAACGGCAACGGCAGCGGCAACAGCGACGGCGGCTGCACACGTCGTAATTCAATCTGCAGTTTCAGGTTATTTTCAACAGCTGCAGCATTTTCTCCCGACAGAGTCGAGGGGGGGAAGTGCGATGAGTGGCGTATGGAGTGTGTGCTGGGAGTGTGTGTGTGTGTGTGGGAGTGTGTGTGTCGACTCGAGGCAGTTGGCAGCATGTGTTAACGGCCGACTGTGGCAGCTTTGCTATTTGTCTTGCCAAATGTTTGGCAGCCCGACAGCTTCGGGCGGGGGCCAAGCTAAAGTGCCGTCGCTCCACCCAATGCTCATGGCAGGCTCGACAAGTGCAGGCTTCGCTGTAGCCCACTGACCTCTCCCCCCTCCCCACTCCCTATTGGAGTGCAGCTTTTCCCAGGCTGCCTCTGCCTCCACTTCTGCGTTGCGGTTATCACAGGCAGAATGCAAATAAAACCAGAGCAAAATACAAGCCAGGCTAGCAAACGTGGCTGTAATTAATGTTATCACCACGAGGCAAGCCAGGGGAGGGGGCAAGAGTTCGCAGGCCACGCTGGCCATATTCGCGTCATGTTCTCGCCGCGATTTTGCAGTTTCCAGTTGATTGCCTTGCGGCATATCTGCACTTGGCGCATGGCGACGGCGTTGGCGATGGTGACGACTTTAGCTAAGTGTTGCCAGCGGAAGTGGCACACACACACATGCACGGCTACCACTCCCTCACACACACACACACATACACACAGACTTATGCAAAGCTGGCCAGGCTTGGCGACATAATTAATTTAAACGCTTGCCGGCAAATGTTTGCGAAAAGTGTCAGGTGCTTGCTTCGCAGCGATACATCACGAGCGTAACGAGCGGCCAGCGCTGTATGTGTTTATAAGTATGTGTGTGTGTGCTTGTATTAATGTGTGTGTGTGTTTGCATTGCATTTGCATAGCTGTCAGCTGCGGGCTTATTGAGTTGATTTATTATAATTGCAATGCAACTGACAGGCGAGACAGACTGAAAGACAGACAGATAGACGAGTGGACAGACAGACAGTTGAACAGACAGTCAGGTGGACAGGCGGACAGCTGGACAGGCGGACAGGCGGACAGACTACCGCATCTCACCTCAACTCATCGCCTGCCCTTTAATTACACACACAACACACAAGTATATCAATTAAATGGCCGAAGGTGGCTTAATTAACGAGCTGCTGTCACGATGAAAGCCACTTGTAAATACTCACCAGCAACAGCTGCGCAACAGCTAAGAGGTGCGAGGCATGGGGTAGCCTCTCTCTGCTCCCTTTCCCCCTCACACACTTGATTTTCAATAACGGTGCAGCAAAAGTTCAGCAACGTCGGCACAATGCGCATTTCATTTGCAGGCAAAAGTGTTTTGGCTTTTTAAATTGTCAACGGCAAAGTTTTCCTCTTCCACACACATACGCACACCTATGCAGACTGACACACACACGCACACGCAGCTGAGCTGGCAACATATGGCAGCGCTGTGTGGGGCAGCCCCAAAGTGTCAGCATGTTCGGCCTGGCCGCAATAATCTCCGCTAAGAAGAATGGCAGCAGGCAGAATAGCTCAACAGCCATAACGAAATCAGGCATAAAAGCAGAAGAGAAACAACAAAAAGAAAAGTATCATAAAACGATGAAAGAAACGTGTGAGAAGGGGCAGGGGAAGGGGAGGCAGAGGGGAATAAAAAGTACATAAATAAATATAAACAGTTTAGAAAGACGGAGAAAACAAGTCAATTGCAGCAGGCGCACAGTGCGTAAGTCTGCCTGTGTGTGCCAGTGTGTGTGCATGTCAGCACTTGTCCATGTGTGTGTGTGTGTGGGTGTGTGTGTGTAGAAAGCACTCTACGCTGGGCGTCACCGTCCACATGCGAGTCTGTTATTTTCTGCTCTTCTCGTCTCGCTTTACTTTTCACTTTGGCTTTAGTTCTTTTACTTTTCTCACTCACTGTAACTGTAACTGAAACACTTTCAGGACTTGACTCCTGCTTGTTGTTGTTGCTGTTGTTGCTGTTGTCGATGTTGGTGCTGTTTGTGCTGCTATTGGTGCTGCTGTTAGGGCAGAGCGGGTGGCCTGGCCACTGAAGCGCACACAACTAACGCTGTCGCAGGACGGCAGCCAACTGCGCGCTGAGCCTGAGCTTGTCGAGGACAGCGCAGGAGCTCGAGCACTCACAACGTGTTCGATGTCCTTTCGCAGGCGCTCGAACCTGGGGGCGGGCGAAGCAAACCCAACACACACGCACACACACTCACACACACTCACACTGATACTCCCAGTGGAAGCGAGTGACGGAGCGAGTTGGCTTTGTTTGCGCGACACTTGTTATCGCTGCGGGGGTGTGTGTGCGGGTGTGCGGGTGTGTGTGCCTGAGTGCAGAACTGTTTGAGTGCCTTGGCGTATGAGTGCACGAGCGCTGGCACGAACGAGCGAACGAGCAACTCGTACAACGTGTCGTATGCGCACTTTGACGCCGCCCGCGTTTGCTCAGCGCTTTGGCTGGCCGCATTTTAGGCGATACTTTTATATCTTCCGGCAACAAAAGCAGCACAACATACACATGTGTGCATAGCTATGTCGCTGTGTCTCTGTGTGTGGTTACCTATGTCTGTGTGTCTGTCATTATATAGCAATTTAAACGATTTGGCCGGGGCGTCAACTATTTACAACTCATTTGCCTGCAGCCTGCAGTCGTCGTTCTCCTTTGGTAATTGCAGCATCAACAAACTGCAGGCAGGCCGGCAGTGAAGGGTGGTGGGCTGAGGGGAAAGGGGAGTTGCTGTCAGGTGTCTGGCCGTAGGCTGACCTGGAGTGGGACACTGGCCATAATGGCCAGCGAACAAGTCAACACACACACACACTGGGGCTATGCAAATACGTGTGTACAGTCAATTTAATTTCAACTGGCATCAAGTGTTAAAGCGACGAAAGCGACAGGAAGAGGGGGAAGTGGAAAGTAAGTGGGTAAGGGGGCACTTGTAGTAGAGCCTGTCAGGCGTTTTCGTCTTTAAACTATACGCCAACGATTTGATTAAATTTTGTTGCACTTGAATACAATTTGTAATTCAAATTAAAAGCGCAAATAGTTTTTTTGCGCGCACAAACAGACAGAGAAGGACAGGAGAGCGGGAGAAGGGGATAGGGTGGAAGAAGAGACGCATAGACAGACAGACAGACAGACAGGCAGAGAGGCAGGCAGAGAGGCAGGCAGGCGAGTCATATAGGCATGCAGCCTAGCGTGGGTGGAGGCGAGGGCGGGCAAAGGCGCGGCAAAAGGCATACCAAATTACTGCTGAAGCAAAAGCAAGAACAACAACAGTAGCAACAATAGTTGTAACAACAACAACAACAATTGGAACAACAGCCAGAAATGAAATGAAACGCAGTCAGTGGAAATGATGCCCAGCGAGACGACGAGGGCGAAGACGAGGACGATGCCGGCAACGCAGGCAAGCCAAGCCTTAAAAACCCAAAAAACAAAAACAGACAACAGAAAACGACAAACAACAAATGCAAAGAGCAAAAAAGAAAGGCAAGTAGCACTAGATAGAGAGAGTGAAAGAGAGAGAGAGAGTGAGGGAGAAAGGAAGAAAAACAAGAGAAAAGAAATGGAAATGCCGCCGCATTTGAATGCTGCGTGGAAGCAACAATGTTGCATTCCACTTGGGCACTTTGTTAGCAGGCGGCACCACCAGCAACAGTCATATTGCGGCCAGAAGCACACACGCACATACACACACATCCCACAGACACGCACACATACACACACACACACACGTACACACACTCACTTGCAAATACACATGCCTGCAAGGGGTGAAAAGTAAAAGCCACGCAGGCATTTGGCATTTGGCACAACAACATTTTAAAATTCCAACAACGAAAGTGCGGGAAAATTCGCGAGAAAAGCGTGAAGTGGGAGGCTGGGGGTTTAGAAGGAGGGGACTGTTAAATGACGATCAGCACGTGCCAGCTGCAAATGAATTCGTTTAAATGTAACCAAATTTACTCAACTCCCCATTGTCAACTATCAAGAAAGGAACATAACGTAGGCTTTTTAAAGTGGGCCCTATAAGCATAACTAAGGTATACTTCATAGAAGTTAATCAATGAGTTTTTTTTTTTTTTTTTTAAGCAAGGATATGCAAGGTAAAGTTAAACAGTTCTGGTAAAACATTATTATCATATAATATAATATATCATATAATATTATACAACAAATATTACACATTATTACCATAGTATATTCAGTACATACCACATATTAACAAATCCCTTCAACTCTCACTGAAATCTGCCTTTAATAACAAACACACGCACACATCTTAAGCAGTTTGGCCCTTAATAATTAACTGTATTATGCGCTACACGTAACTGTAACTGACTTTGAGCCCATTGTAAGCGTGCGCAATCAGGCAAAACTTAGAACACTCTCTCTCTGTTGTTAGATGTTGTGCTTAAATGCCGATAAGACAGACTAATTACAAGCTTGGCTTACCTAATAATCGTTTTGCGTAACTGAACATGATAATAAACCTTTAATCAGTTTTATAGAATGCAGGTGAATCAGTTGAAATTAGCTTAGAGCATGTGTACTCTACTATAAAATATGATATGCAATTTGAATGTTTTAAAACTTTCTAAACAGAAGTACCATATTCATGTGAAACCCATGTCCTGTTGAGGTAATTGACGCCACTGGCAGTAGCATTCATAGAAACAGTTATACAGTGGCCACACACACACACTCATGCACACACTCGATTGATAAAGGGTGTCGAGTAAAAAGTAAAAGGCATTTGGCATAAAATGTTTTAAAATTCCAGCAACGAAAGTGCAGACAAAACTCTTAAATGACGAGCTGCACGTGCCCAAATGCCAGCAAGGGGAGCGAGCCCCTGGCCCTGTCCCTGTCCCTGTCTCTGCCCCTGTCCCTGGCTCTGCCTCTTGCCCCTGCCACACCCTCTATGCATGCTGTACGCGCATATGTACAAGTAAGTGGCAAATACACGAACTCCAAATGCTGCCCCAGCAACAGCAGCGCGAGGAACCACAGCAACAACAACAACAACAACAGTGCCGAGAGAAACCACAAGAAGGCGCCGCCATTTGGCCGCTTGTGTCTCAATTTCGCACAGTGTCGCCCAGCAGGATGCAGGAGCAGGATGGAGACCAGGACGAGGCTCAGCGTCTTTGCGTTTTGCTGACTTTCCGATTCCAATGTGTCAAATTGTTGCAGCAGCAGCAGCGACAGCGACGGCTCCAGCAGATTGCGCTGTCTGCGAGTGGCTCAGCAGAGCGTCAGACATTGATAAAGTTGCAGATTGCAGCTCAAGCGACAGATACTATCCGCACATAGGTGCAAGCGAGACAGCAAAGAGGGAGTGGCAGGCAGGGTGGGAGGTTTACTTATGCAGATGTGACAAGTGCATAAGCCAGCACAAGGAAAATGGCTTATTTATATTGATATATTGTGCGAAATCAATGCCATATGGCATCAGCATTACGTAAGCCGGGGATAGTCTAACAAATAATACCGACTAGCAAATTATCTTTGTCTATCTGCAGTCAAGGTTTGCCAGAGAATGGGTTGAAGGCGAAGAGGCAAAGGAACAGAAACATTATCGTGAAGGTAAAACTAGGAAAATAACTTTGTTTATGTGTACTGCAGGTTTGCCAGACATTGGGTAGAAGACTAAGCGACTAAGGCAATGAAATGTCTTTGTTTATTTAAATTTCGATTTGGGAAAAGAAAATTAGCATTGGGGCAAAACTAATAAATTATCATTGTCTATGTGTATTGAACGTTTGTCAGAGAATAGGCAGATAAATAAAAAGGTAGAGCGCTTAGGACAGGGAAGGTCTTGCTATTTTAAGTTAAGAAAAGGGAAATAATATTTAAGGGAAACTAGGTATATATCTTTGTCTGTCTTTGTCTTTGTCTATCTCTATCAAATTTCAAACGGGAAAGGTAAAATTAGACCATAAAAAATAATGTTTATCTACCAGTATTGAAGGAAATAAATATAAGACTCGACTAATTAAGGTCTTTGCTTATCTCTATTTATATTTATTCAGATATAGTAATGAAAATTACTAGAGAATTATCTTTGCTTAACCATGGGGAATAAGGAAGTTGTCTAGCTGTATAGAGAGAAGACTCTTCACCAAGCAAGGTCTTTGCTTATCACTATTTAATTTTTGTCAGATATCAAATTGAAAATAACTAGAAATTTATCTTTTCTTATATTTTTTTGACTTCAAATTATCTTTATTGATCTCTATTCAACTTGCATAATACAAATACTACACAAATAATGTTTTTATAGACCACAGTGAATAAATTGGAATTGCATTGTGTAAAGCCAGCACAATCTGGTTACAACTCTATTTAACCGGAATATGACAATAAATGACAGATAATTAAAGTGCAACAATCACATTAAATTTATTCTCTCTCTGTCTCTGTCTCTCTCTCTCTCTGTCTCTCTTTCACACTCTTTCTCTTTTTCTGGAATTTTTTACAGACTCGCGCGAAATTTGCATAAAATCAACATTGGCATTTACGAGTGAAACGCATTGTATTTATACATAAATAGTATATGAAAGGGAGCGCGGGAAAGAGAGAGGGATATGCTGCCGGCTGAAATATCAAATTTTTTTGTAAATCTCGCGCCAATAATCAATCAAACGTGTAATAAATGGAAATGTGCACGCAGCAGTTGCTGCTGTTGCTTCCTCTGCTGCTGTTGCTGCCTCCTCTGCTGCTGCTGCTGTTGCTGTTGCTGCTTAATCGAAATGTTATATTATTTACTTTAGTTCCTGCTGCCCCTCCTTTTCATGCTCCTGCACCGACTTGGTCTCTCTTGTCCATCCCCTTTCGGTCTTTAATACGACTTCCGGTGCCATTAAATTTTAGCATAACAAACAAAATACTTTTCGAGTGTTTCCGTTTGCTTGTTTCACTGACATTTTGGGCGGCAGTCGCCAAGGGGGGACAGGGTAGGAGAGGGGGCAAAACTCAGCCGTGCAGCAAACGCTAAAAGTGCAGTAAAAAATTTTGCTGAAATATGCGACGTTCTGCTAGGTTCCCATTCTTTGTCTGTATGTGTGTGTGTGTCCCGGGGCCGGGAACGTTTTATTTGCACTTCAATTTCGCCCTCGACGCTGGCCGTCGCTTTATGGCGATTGCAATCCCCTCGACTGCACTTGCCTACTAACTACTCCAGACTGCAGCAGGGCAGAGCACGGGCTGCACTCGACTGCATTGCTAACTGCCAACAAGGAGTTGCCTGGAGGACACCAAGAGTCGCAACCGGACTCGCTGAGTCTCAATCCGAGTGCAAGACAAGTGCCACTTGCAGCTATTTTATTTTTGAATGTCCTTTTTACTGCCTTATCAGCGTCGAAAATCGCGCAAAGCAGCGCCCCCAAAAATAAAGGCCAGCAAGTTGCAGCCAGGCAAATGCAGGTGCAGCACTGCAAGCTGTCAGCAGGGAGAGAGGGAGGTCAGGGGTCAAAATAAAATCATGTGACACTTTGTGGTTAATAATGTTGTGTGTATATCCACACACACACACACACACACACAGTCTGCAGGGGCGCCCAAAAAGTGGACCGCAGGCAGAACAACAGCCCTGAAAAAAAGTGCGAGGCAAGAGGAAAAAAAGCAAAAACTGAACGGGCCAATCGTCTGCTCGACAAGGGCGACGGCAAGGGCGACGGTGATTTAAATGCAAATTTATTATCATGCAGCCAGCAAAAATAATAAAATACCCAGCACACCCCACACACACACACTCGCACACACACACACCCGCAAATAGTATAAATAAATGGCAAAAAATGTTGTAATAATATTTACAAAATGTCTGCCCGTTTTGCTTTCGTTTTTTTTGTGCTGCTGCAACATTTTTATGGGCACATTTTAATTTTTGCATTTGCATTTACATTTTGATTAAACGATTTGCATATTCGCTTCATCTTCATCTTCATCATTATCAACACGATCATCATCATCATCATCATCATTACCGTTACACACTACTATAATTAGCGGCTTCAATCTGCAGCGCAGCACGCCGCATCTTCAGTTCATGCAACTGCAACAGTATCTTCATGCGTTGCATGCCCATGCGCTGCCTGCGATACTGTGAGAGCAGTCGACAAAAAAGCCAGAAGGTGTAGTAGCAAGCCAAGGACACCAGCAGGGACATCAGGCCGAGAAGCGAGTAGAGCGCGAAGATGCGCCCCCAACTCAGGGACAGCGAGTAGATGCGCTGTCTGCAGCTGTAGAGCTGTATGCCAAAGGTGACAGCGAACAAGGACGTATACACATAGATGCTGTGATAGAATCTGGCCAACTGCAGCGACGACCTACTCCAGGACAGCGACGACCAACTCCTGGACAGCGACGATGTCGATGGCAATGGGGAAAGCAATTGCGAGGGGTTTGGGGAAAGCAATTGCGAGGGGTTTGAGGAAGGCACTGTGGACGACGAGCGTCGACTGTACTCCGAGTCCGACATGAGAGAGTTGGGCAAAACTTTCACAATTTCACGTTATGACAGCAGCAAGTGGGATGCTCTTTTATACTCCCCTCTCTCTCTCTCTCTGTCTGCTCTCTTTCTCCTTTAGTTTTTTGCTCCGTGTGGTTTTTATCGCCTGGCTAACTGGGGAAGCAATTCCGAATCAAGTGCTGACCTATCAGCTTCACCAATAACCTTCCAGCGCGCACAAGTGTCGATTATCTTTTAATCTTTGCTCAATTGCAGGTTGAGCATGTGCGAATCGGATCGTCCAGAGAGCCACCTAACTAGTGAAGACCTTAAGTATTGATTACCTTATAAAATAAATGACTCTATAGCTGAGAAAGTCTGTAAGTGTGTCAAAATTTCGCCTTTAATATGAGCTTGGACGTTTCTGTCTATGGCAGCTTGATCTGTCGACTCATGATCGAATTCTACAATGTCATATGTGGGAAATAATGACTATATTTACTTTACTATATATACTATACTATATAACATATACTACACTTCTATATATACTGACTTGGCGTGAATGTTTCCTTTCCGTACCTAATGACAGCTAGAACAGTCAGATTTCTATAGATTTTTACCTCATATCATATGATACCATATTTGGAAATGAAAGAGAGGTAGAGTAGATTTTTCATTGAATAATACACCATATTATATGATATCACATGTTAAAATAACCTTAACTAGTTAACATACCTAGATCATATCATACTATATCAATGAATATATCAGACGAATGCTCATCATATCTTACGTTATCAATGATATATGTTAAAATCAACAGATTTATCCTACTCGTAGTTCTTTCTCAGCCATTACTCTTTCCCCTTACCCCTTTCTCCCTCGCAATGCAGACTTCTTCAAGCCGAGCCCAATCGTTAGTCATTCTTGTGCTTTATGTGCACATCGTTGCCGATTCCGGGGCGTAGTTCCACGCTAGGCTTCTTATCTGTGGGGGCCAAACTGTTGTTTAAGTTTGCCATTTTTCAACAACTCATCAATCTGTAGTCGATGCCAGCGCGATGCCGCTTGAGTCGGCCTGCTCTTCCGGCTGTTTCTTGAATGTTGCTGCCCGGAAATGGCAAACAGGCAGGGCAGGGTGGGCAGGGGGGAGTGTGAGGTGTGTGTGGGGTGCCTGGAACGGGACTAACTTATGCGAGGCACGCACTCACCGCAAATGCAGCAGCATCAGTCTTCGTCTGCAGCACCCTGGGCAACGAATGCTCCGCTCCGACTCAGCCGACTTCGTGGGCAAATATCTGGCAACGTTTTGCTGATTTCTGTGCAGCCTGCGTCTCAACGGGGCGGGGGAAGGACGTAGGGGGTTTACCCGGGCCTGGCATTAGCCGCTGAAGTTTCACTCAAAGTCACAGCCGCTGTCGCTGTTGCCGTCGCCGTCGTCGCCCAATGACGCCAAACTTTTTTATTATGTATTTTCCGCTTTTATTATTCATCTATCATCGCTGTTATAGTTTAATAGAAAGTTTAAAAGTCATCAGAGCGTCAGCGGCAGCAATGACTTGCAAGCTAGTTCAGGCGGGGAATGAGGGAGGCAGGCTTATGCCTGCCATATGGAGTTCCATTAGCGGCATCATGACATCCCACATGGCAGCAGCAGAAGAGGGAACAGGAGCAGCTCCAAGGCACTGCCAGCGGCAGTTAACTGTCCATTTGGCGGTCATCCAGCTCTGAGCTTGGCCTGCATTAGATAAACAAAGCAAACGTTTCATTAGCATAACAAGAACTTCCCTCCTCTCCTCCTTCTCTGTCCCCCTCTGCTCTGCTTCTTTTGCAGTTAGTGTTAATTAAGTTGGCGCCGACTCAAGTGCATAAGCCATGACGACGTTGCAGTTGCCGTTGCCATTTACTTTGCCTTTGCCACGGCAGCTGCAGCTTCATCTTGCTGCCTCCTGCCTGCTCTGCTGCCACTTGCAACATAACTCAGTGTTGCAAATTCAATAAAAATGCATTGCAAGCGACCATGAGACGTTTATGACCCGCTCGGCTCGGCTCTTCACGCATGCAAAAAACCAAAAGAACCGCAAAGTGTTTCTAATAAATTGCACAGCAACAACTTTGGTTACAACTAAAAAGCAACAACAAGTGTTTAAATTTATCGTTACTGCGATTTGGCCACACCCACATGCCCCCCACACCGCACCACTCAACCCATGTCATTCTCGCATTCTATTGCTGTTTGTGTTCGGAATAAACAAGTAAAAATGCTGTGAGAGAAGCGGGTCCAGCACTGAGATACTCCTTAAATTAAGGTTTGAATACAAGAAGATTACCATATAAATCATACAAGGTTTAAAGCTTTTATTTAAGTGGATTTGAGGGGGAAAAAAAACCCTATATATGTAACATTGTTAATGAGATGTTATATAGGCTTTGCGAAGTTCCTGACAGCTCTAAATATTTGAAACATGAGGTTACGAAGCTCCTTAAAGCTTAAGCAATGAAAGTGCTAGACAAGTTCGAGTTTAATCAGTGTAAATACTGCTTAAGAAAGCTCTGCATAGAAGAAGCTTGCAATGTGCAACTAGAAAGTCTCAAAGCTTTTGTTCAAGTTGATTTGCACAAGCTTCTTAAGCTAACAATGATGCAAAAGGTTTGCGAAGTTTCTGAAAGCTCGAATCATTCATATCATTCAAAGCTTCTTAAAGCTCCTTAAACCAATTTAAGTGTAAGTCAAATTAACCTTCTTTTATTTGTCCTTTCATTGTTCTCTCTCTCTATCTCCTTTCGCACTTTCTATCCTCTTGCTTCTCTTACTCTTCTCTTTTCCCCTCCCTACAATTGTGCCTAATACACCCCTTGAAAAGTTTTCCGGTTAACAGAGTATAACAATATTTTACATGAGGCAACCCGAGGGCCACTTTGTAAGCGCGTTGCCCGTCGTTGGCGCTGACTAAATAACAGCAACAAAAGCAACAGCAACAGCAACACTTGCCAAGAGCAACATTTGCCGCCAGCAACAGCAGCAGCAGCAACAACAACAGCAGCAGCAGCCACAGGGCAACAACAAGAACGAAAGCCACGAAGAGCAATTATGATATCGGGCATGATTTTGTGGGCAATTGGCTTTAATGGCAGCTAGCTGCTAGCAGACCAGGCCCAAACAGCGGCCAACTTGGCCAGCCAGACCAAACTCGACTCATGAGCGGGCAGGGGGCAAGAAGGAGGGAGGAGGATGAAATTTATTTAAACGCTGCCAAATGGAGACTCGAGTCAATCGGCAGCAAGTGTCGCTATGCCGGGGTGGACTATTTAAATGAGAAGCATCTACCGCATCCACGCTGGGTAGCTGCCAGCAGCAGAGACCCCAAAGACCCCGACTAGGCCTGAACTTGATCAAAAGGCAGGCAAGTAAGGGAGGTGCTGGGAAGCTTGGAAGGTTGGGAAGGCAGCCTGTAGTCATTTAGAGTGAGTTGGTAAGAAAATAACAAGTCTGTTAGCAGGCATAAGAAGGAATGAAAGAAGAAAGGTAGTATTGTATATAGTGTAGTGTAGTGTAGTGTAGTGTAGTGTAGTGTAGTGTAGTGTAGTGTAGTATATTGTAATAGTATACCTGAACAGTATCAGCAGCAATGTCCTCAACAATATCAGCAGTTAAGTCAAGTTGTTTAGGTCCTTAAACCTTCTGTTTGTCTGTCCGTCTATTAATATATTTGCAAATCAATTCGATTATTCGATTAGGTGTAGAGTATATATATACATTCCTGAACAGTCCTGTCTGCAGGGTATCTACCAGTATGAGTTTAGTATCAGTATCAGCAGCCATGGCCAGTTCATTCAACTCTCTGTCCGTTGATCCATTAATAATTTTGTTTGTCAATTCGCTGACATTGCTTTATACTGTCTACAGGGTATTTAACAGTTGAGTTTTCTAGCTAGCTGCTGTTTTCTTTTTTACTGATGGCGAACAATTTATTTTTATAATACTTATATGATAATCGTTTGCATTAAAAACCTTCGTCTACCCCGTTTCCAAATCCGTTTCCGTTTTGCCTTTTGCTGTTGTCGTTGTCGCTTTCGTTGTTGTTGTTGTTGTTGCTCTAGTTGTTGTTGTCGTTGTCGTTGCCAAAATGTTGATGTTGTTGTTGCTTGTATTTATTTATTATTCAAAGTGTTATCGGCGCCAGCGACGGCAGCGGCGAAGTCGGAGAGGCTGAACGGTTGCACGTCGCAGGCCAACACGGCCTGGCAGCCAAAACCCCAAAGGATTAGTTATGATAAATGTGTTTTATAAGCGTGATACACAGGCCCGGCACTGCTGCTACTTCCCGCTGCCCCTCCACCCCATCCCCTGTCTGTTTGCTGGGTCGGGATGCTGTGCCGTTTAATGCACAGATAATGAGTTCCTTTGTTGGCAATATGTCAAATCGCTTGCCCAATATTTTAGCCACGACTGCAAAATGGGAAATGCCAAAGGATTCTGATTCGGTTTGGCGTTTGCCATCTTCCACTTTAGGCCTGTCCCTCCCTCCCCCGCTTTCTTCCTCTCTCTCTCTCTCTCTGTCTCTCCTTGTATGCGCGTCGAATCGTGTTAATTGCTGCGGCCCCAAGAGCCTCCCCTGGACAAGCCCACTTGAAGCAGTGTGTGCGAGATTAGTCTCAGCTACATAAATCAGGCAAATTTACCCGAAACAAGCGCCAAATCAAACGCCAATGGGGAGTACGAGTGGGGGAGAGGGGCTGCAGGGGGAGTTAACCCCGAGAAGAGCAATCAATTAAAAAGCTATTCAATCCATTTTGCTTTTCCCAGCTGAAATGAAAGACATGACTGTGGGAAATCGTACAGCGGCTTGCACAGCAACTCATCGAGCGGACTTCTCAGCTGTCCCCTTATAAGCAAGTTATATCATGTACATAGTTTATATAGTACCCCCATTTACCATATACTAGTAACAATATACTTCACATTGAACAAAGCAAAGCCTAGTGGTTCCAAATATAGACACCATTATCGGGTCAGTTAGTGCGAGTTTGCTTTAAGATTGCGTGTTTATATAAAGGTCGAGGGATTTTCCGCACTTTCGTAACGTTAAAACAATTGTTTCACCCCAAGGGACAAACCCGTTAAGCCATTTTTAGTTATCGCACTCTCGACCACAACCTACTGCAATTATGTAAGTCAGCAGCATAATCGATGAAGAACCCAGTGCTGCCCTCCCCCTACCCTCTACCTCCTTCTGGCTTGTCATTGATGAAGCTGCTGTGGCTGCTCTGCCGTTGCTGTGGTTATAGCTGCGTCTGCTGCTGCTCTTCTTCTGCCTTTCAATTCGCTGCTTTTTGTTGAAGTTACCCCTTGCAAATGCTCGGGAAGGGTATATTACGTTAAGTTAATGTGTTAGGTTTGCTATGGTCTTGCAGATACAAGAAAATATAGTTTAAATATTAAAAGGTAGCTTGTAGTTAAGTTAAATTCAAGTGACAGATACGAAAAACTTGTAAAGAGTTCAACAAATATGAAATTTTAGGATTTATTTTAGACAACTCACTGTGCAAAGAGAATAAACTATTTGTAAGTTAAGATAAACTAGGATAAAAGTGCAAAAAATCATCTATAAAATTTTAAAAACTAGTTTACAGACGCAAAAGTAAAAAGTAAAACAGTAGACACAGTAAGAGTTTTACTCAAAGATCTACAAATAAATGTTGCAATAAGATAATCATCAATAATTAAGAAACGATTACACTCTCCAAGTAACAATCTGGCAACTCTGATTAGCAGCATTGTCTGGCAATGGAGAAGGAGAGAATGAAGGACATACGAACTAAGAAAACAGACGCGGCAAGACAGTTTCGGCAAACAAACAAAAAAATAAAGTTTAAAAAATACGAAATAATAAAGCTCAATACTCAATACTCTAACATAAGTTAATAATTTGCTTTGCTCATCTACTTAGTCTCCCAGTCAACTAAACCTAGGGTATCTTGTAGTCAGTCTAGTCATGGCTTGCTTGCTGCCTTAGCTCTGCTGTTGCCTATACCTTAATCCGTATCTTTTGTAATTTCTATTTAGTTGATGGTACAATAATTAAATGAATGCCAAGCACCACGTGCCTGATTGCCAGCCAATCCGCTCCCCCTTCCTCCCTCCCTCTCTCTTTCCCTGTTCCCTGCAAGCACATCCTCCTCTCCCTCTCCCTAGTGCCTTCTCCCTGCTATGCTCAGCTTTTCTCTGTGCGATTTCAATTGTATCGCGTGCCGCGTCCGCGTGACTCGAGTCCTCGGCTAATAAATATTTCACTTAATTCACAGTTTTCACGCCTACCTCAGGCGCTTGTGTAGTTGCATACGTACAATGTCGCCAGCTACTCTCGTTGTTGTTGTTGTTGTTATTGTTCCTCTTGTTGTTGCTTTTATTGCTCAAGTGAATTGTTACAAAACGTTTACACCATTTTTCTTCAGTCGCTCAGCGCTTTGTCAGCCTTTTGTTGCAAGTGACGAAAAGTTGCTCGCAACAACAGCCCAGGCCAGTGCCAGGATGACAGGCGACGGGGGCGTGGCTGCAAATGCCAGCGGGCCTGGGCAGAGCAAGGCAGGGCAGGGCAGGCACAGGCACAATGAGTTGACACTTTGCATGTCAGTGTAATTTTGAAATATTAATCACATGCCACACTGCCACACTGATGCAGCTTGGCTTTACTTGCCTACACTCGACTCAGCTCGACTCTCGACTTATGTTGCTGCCTCTCTCTCTCCTTCTCTCTCACTCTCACTTGCTGCATGCGACTCGCACTGCGAATGTTTGCTTGGCATGGCATCATGCGGCATCGACCCTGGGCCCCCGTCTCGGCCAAGGCAGGATTATTGTTGCTCTGCATATAACGTTACATGCGAGCATTAGGCACACACACGCACAACCAGGCACACACACACACAACCAGGCACACACACACTGGCACACACAATAACGCAGCGCACTGGCTGCATAATCAAATAGAAAATGTTGACTCGAGAGCAGCTCAATGGGCATAGACAGAGAGAGGAATAGAGAAATAGTGAACAGGAGAGAAAGGGAGAGAGAGAGAGTGAGAGAGAGAGTGGGCAGTAGAGAGAGAGTGAGAAAGAGAGACGGCACTACGAAGGACGTTGCGTCCTGGCGTAAAGCAATTAGTGTTGCATTTTATGGCCTTTAATGTGGTAATGGTTTCGGGTAATTAACAATTATGTCTAACTACAAATGCGACACGTTGCCGATTGCGTGCGCCAATCCCTTGCTGCATGGCCACGCCCCCTGTTCACCTCCCTGCCCTCCCCTCCTCTCTCTCTTCACCATTCTCCTGCCCACTTTCTTTTCTCTGATTATTACAAAATTTTGCATATTTGAAGTGGAGACGCCAAGCGCAAAGTCCTGCGGCAACAGAAAAGCAAATTAGCTTTAGCTGTGGCTGCCACAAGTGCTGCGTGCTGCTGCTGCTGCTGCTAGCTCTGCTTATTGCTGCAACTTGGCCGCATTACAATTTCACAAAATTCCGCACTGCACTCGCCACTTGGCCATTTTAATGGCCCGCCCGCCCCGGATTAATTACCCATGCAAATGTCGCCTTTCAAAATAGGGAGAGTTAGAGAGAAAGAGAGAGAGAGACAAATAGAGTGAGAAAGACATAGAGCGAGAGAGGGAGCTGTACAGGAAGAGCCAAAGTACGCGCCGCCTAATGAGGCAGCACACACAAAATTGCAGAAGCACTCGCACTTTCCGCTCTCACTTGACAAATCTGCGGGAATGTCATGTGAAATTAGGAGATTTTTAAATTTATGAACTACTTTGTGCACGAAACGGAAAGAATAATGGGTTGACATTACTTTTCATAAGTCTGTTTGGCTTTTTAACATAGAATTACATTTTTAACAATTATAATTCTGTGTAGCATAACCCGATTTAGGTATGGAATGACTAAGAGTTCTATTTTAATTTGGGATTTATGTTTATAATACTTATTCTAGTTTGAATTATTATATATTATATTATTATTATATTATTTATTTATCCAAGCTAATCCCTGTCAATGCTTTCATCTGTTTTTTACAGTTTAGTTTAGTATAATTTGTTTGTATTATAAATGCATAAAATGAATCCGAATTTCAATATTAATCAATTAGGCACAGGGTTTTAAGTTAAATTCTAGAATTTATTGTTAAAATACCTTTTTTTTAATGGCTTCTACCTTTCTTTCTGTACGGGTAGACTAGCAGCCCTTATTTATTTTGTTTATTGTTCCGTTTTTAGATTGGCCTATATAATGTATTTTTCTATCAACATTTTATTGGTTCAAGTATTATACACTTTTTATTATTTATTTATTATTATTGTATTCTATTTTGCAATTAAAAAAACATTTGCTACTCTTCTATACTATCCCAAACTGTGAGTGTACGTATTTTTCAATATTTTAACCTCAATTTTATGGCCAAAATTCGATTAAGCAACTCCGAGTAAGTATATAAATCCATCTCAATGCAATTTATACTTGAAATTGTGAAAAATACCAATAATAAACTCAATTTTGCTATGCCCACCTCACTCTGTATACGGCACACCTTGCCACAGCAATAGCAACTGCCTCTTCTGCTCTAGATAATATAATTGTCTGCATTTTTGCTTATTCTTTTCTGAAAGCAAATAAATTTGAAAGAAATCTCTTTGCTTTTTATTCAACTTATAAATTCGATTTCTCGTTCAAATGAAAATAAACTGAGTAATATTTTTCCATTAATATTTCAAAGTTCTCTATTTGTTGCTGCAAATATTTTAGAAAACTAGTTTAACTTTGCGAGTATTATTAAAAACCAGAGAGAGAGAAAAACCAGATGAGACGCGCTATCAAAAATTCATTTGTTGCCCCACACACACACAGACGTCTCTCGCAGCTCTCGTCAGATTCGGCCTAACGACCACATGGGCCATTGATGACTATCATCGTCGCGGCAGCCCACATGCCTTCCCTGATCCCCTCCCCCCGTCTCTCGTGTTCCCTTGTGGCAGGCTAAACAGCTCTGCGGTTGCCAGCCGTGGCCCAATGCAAAAGTCTATTAACGCACGCGAAACTGTTAATTTTGCTGATGCAATTTCGGCTCAATTTATTGTGCACCCACAAACACTGCACAACAACAACTGCAGCTGCAACAACAGCAGCAACAACAACAGCAGCAGCAGCAGCAACAACAACATAATAAAACCTGCAATAATATGAGAAAACGAGTCTCGGGCGGACCGAAATTGAAAAGCCAAAGTACATAACAACGACGGCCCCAGCTCCCAGTGCCTGCTCCCCTTCCTCCTGCCTCTCCCTGTGCCTGCTGCCAGTGCCATCCTCAGCTCCTGCCCTGCTCCTTCCCTCCTCCAGCTTGTTCTCGGGCGCGAAAATCAATATAAATATGCTCGGCACATGGCCGGGTGCAGCTCGTGGCAGCAGCACCAGCAGCAGCATGACAATTTATGTGCATTTTGTATGCAGCCAGCTAAATAGACAAGGCTGCACTTGTACCGCCCGTGCGGGGGGAGGGGCAGGGCAGGGCAGGGCAGCGCAGCAAGTGCGTGTGCATTGCAGAGGCAGACATGCAGGCGAGGCAGGCGGGCCAGACGAGGCAGGCGAGCCAGTCATGCAGTCGCGTCCTGGCTGGGCCAAGGACACCAAGGGCCCCGCCCCCTTTTCCTCTTCCCTCTTGCCACTCCCCTCCACGTCCCTCCCGCACACATGCAACACGCAGACACGTAACGATAAAACTTGAAAATGCTGTTAGCTACAAAATTTGTTGTCCGACTTTGTTGGCGTCCAATGCAGATTTTTGCTGGCAGGAGAGGTGCGAGGCGGGGCGGGGTATTTCGATTGCGTCCTACTAATTTGAGGCGCACAGTCAATACATAAGCACAGTTGCTACTCCCTCCCTAACCCCCCCACCACACCCTCTCTTGGGTAATGCACGCGCCGTTGCATCCGTTTGGCGTGCAATTGCAAATTTATGCACTGCGATGTAAACATGGCAAACATTTCCGCCAGGCTACGCGGCCAGAGTTGAGGCGAGTCACAACAGAGGAGGAGAGACCGAAACTGAAACCGAAAAGCGCAGATCGAAGCCGAAAAACCGACATCGAAATCGACAACACAATAAAGCAGCGACGCTCGAACGGCGATTGCTGCATTATTTACAGCATACTTTCAGGCGGAGGTAGGCGGGCTGAGGGCAGCAACTGCTGCTGCTACTCTTGTTGCTGCTGCCGTAACCCGTAACTGTAATTGCAATTGTAACTGTAACTGTAACTGCGCAAGTTTACCGCTCGCTGATTTTGTTTTTGGGGCGACGAGCGCGGTCGACGCTTTGGCAAAGCGGACAAACCTAATTACAGCTGCAGACAAGCCGAGCTGACACGCACACACACACACACAAACACAAACAGGCACATCTACTCTGATGTACTCCCACTCACGCACACGCACACACTCTTCCACTCGCACACGTCTCCCCTCTTGCCCCTCCTTGTGCGCCCACAATGGTCGCTTTGTAGGTTCGTTTAGTGGGCGCAAATTGGCGTCCATTGGGTTAGCGCTACGCTGTAACGCTCCATGCGGCATGTAACCCTTTGTCCGTCTGTCCAGGCAACTCTGCAACCAACTGCCTACTCCCGGATTCCTGCCACATAACTTTGTCAGCCATTGCGACAAGTGACTTTTCAGCTCGAGCCGACGAGCAAGCTGCCACTGCTGCTGCTGCAGCTGCAATGCATGACCTGCAATGGAAGTAAGGAATGTAAACTGCAGGGTATATTAAAGGCTATATTGCAGAGTATGTTGCAGGGTATACTGCAGGGTATATTGCAGGGTATGTTGCATGGTATATTTCAGAGTATATTTCAGTATATATTACAGCAATACTTAAGTTTTTAAATTCAGCTAACGAGCTTATTCCAGAGGTAATTGAACATAATTGAAGATTATTGATAAACATATGCTTACTTTAGTTTAACCATTTAAACTTCCTATGCAAGTATTATAGAGTGTCTCACTGTCTATCTCATTCGGACACAGTTTAAATTGTACATACTAAAAATATTTAGGGTGTTTTGTAAGTCTTGTAAGTTACTTAGCCAGGTAGTTTTAAATTGTTCTTCATTAATACAAAAGCCTTTTGGTTATAGCAACCCCGATTGATCTTAAATAATAATGATAAGTCTAACACAGCCAGGCAGTCTTAATAACAGCTTCTATTCAGCCATAACCACGCCAATTTATCTAGTATACCTTTAACAGGGTATTTTGCAAGTCTAACTCAGAATTAGCCCCTGTTCCCCAGTTATAACTATCCCATTTTACCTGGAATAACATTTACAACTTTTGCTTCGTCTGCATCTACATACACTGCCAGTAATAACTGCTTCATTTGATCTATAATAACATGTAGGGTAGCTTGCAGTCTGTAGGCTGTAGGCTTCTGCTTGCTATCAAGTGGACAGCAATTGTACACAAGAAAGAAAAACCCAAAAACAGACGAACAAATAAAAAAGATACAACAGGCAGGGGCAGACGGAGGGGCAGAGCTAGGAGCAGGGCAGGGGTAGAAGTAGAGACAGGGGGAGGACCAGGGGCAAGGGCAGCCACAGCGACTGAGGCAAGGGCAGCTCGCCAGTGGCAGTGGCAGGGACAAGGGCAGCTCGCCAGTGGCAACGTAGGCAGAGACAGCAGGCAAAAGGAGTCGCAAGTCCTGGAAAATGTTGTGCAATGCGCCGAGCCGCGTCGCTAGCGCTGCTTGCCGCTTGCCGCTTGCCACTTGCCACTTGCCGCTGCCAAACAACAGAACCCCAAAAACCTATAACGTCAAATGTCGAACGATGTCGACTCGACCGTCCCGTTTGAGCGTCCAACCGGACGGTCGCTTGTCTGTCTGTCTGTCTGTCCCTCTGCCCCCTCTCTTACTCCCTCCTCGGCCCTTAACTGGTAACGGGGCAAATGCGTCTGTTTTATTTTACTTTTGCATATTTTTTGGCGTGTTTCAACTACTGCGGCGCTGTCTCTACATTTTTCAAGTTGTCTGCGTTTGACGTGCACGGATGGGCGCTCCACTGCGTCGAAGTCAGCGTCGCCGTCGACGTCGACTGAGGCGTTGGCGTTGGCGTAGTTACAGTTCGTGTGCGGTTGTGGTTCGTTGCTTGGTTATCGCGCCCTCGACTAACAGGCAGAGCAGGCACAAGGCCTCCTTCCCCCTCCCTCCTCACTCTATACTTTATCCACAAACAGTCAAGACTGACGGCGGCGAGCTGCCAAGCAGCAACAGAAGAGCATGCAGAGGGGGATGGGGGAGGGAGGGAAAGGGGTATTCCGCGACTTGGAGTTCGTTTTTGGTGAGCCTGTTTTTTAGTGCCTTCCGTAACCATTAAATTTTACGTTTTTATTAGCGCGCAGCAGACCAGCCCGTAGTGCCACCCCCTCCCCCCTCCCCCCTTCTGCTCCTCTCTCTCTGTTTGCCAGTTCCACCCGCACATCTACAACAATTTTTGAATATTTCCGTTTTGGCGCTGGCGCTGCCAGTTTTCGGTTTTGGCTTGTCTACAAAATGCAGTTTTGCATGCACTTTGCCAGGGTCAGAGAGGGTGGTGAGAAGTGTGGGCGGGGGGAGAGGTGGCAGAGGGTAGAGCAAGCAACAGCAAATGATGAGAAGCAACCGTAGCAGCCGTAGGAGCATAAGATAAAATAGCACAAAATGGCAGTGCAGGCATAGCCAATATAGAAGAAGAAGCAGCGGCTTGCACCCTCTCCCTTTCCCACTCTCTACTTCTTCCTCTCCCCCTTGCAGTCTAGTGACACCCGAGCCAAGTATGCAGCGCTTTTTGCTTGCTGCTTTGCTGGCCTTATCAGCGTCTCCGCATCGCTGGCAGAGAAGTTGTCGCGATTGGCGAAATTATCGTTAGAAGCGAAACTTGAAGCTAGGCCAGCAAGAGACAGAGAGAGAGAGGGGGAGAAAAGGGTGGGGAGAAGAAGGGGGGATGAAAAGGAAGGTAGAGGGAGGTGTGGATAGCAAGACAGAGGCACACAAAGCGAACGCAACTTGTCGAACGCGTCGTAGCTCTGTGGGCGTTAAGCTCTGTGGGCGTTAAGTGAGTGAGTGTGCGTGTGTGTATGTGTGTGACATGTTCGACTCGCCTGCAGTTCGTCCGTCTATAGTTCAGTGTCAAACAGAACAGCCAATGCAGCCGCAGCAAACATGACGCGGTTGCAACTCAGACTAGAACAGAACCGCCAAGGCAGCTGTGTCGAACGTAACTCGGTTGAAACGCAGACCCAAGCAGGACAGCCTTACCACTCCGTATCGAACATGTTGCTAGTTGCCTGCCTTCTGACAGCCTGCAACATGTTCGCAAGCAACCGAAATGAAATCCACAATGTTGCAGGGGACACGCAGTGTTGCCACATCGCTCTTCTATTCACTCAGCTGCGTTTTTCTTCATCCCTCTCACTATCTCACTGCGTCTCTCTCTTACACACAGACCTGGCCCGGCCCAGTAGCTTTCACATCTAGACTCATCTCAGTTTTGGCAAAATAAACTCAAAATTAAAACGAGACGAAAATCGGAATCGAAAGTCCGATCAACATAAACTGACAATAGCCGCCGAATATACAGCAGAAAATGAATATCTTGCGCAGCCTGCGTGTACTTTTCATGGAATTCTTCTACCACAACTATCCGTTCATCTCGTTGTGCAGCTGCCTGGTGGCAGTGATGACTGCCTATCTGCACTACGAGTGGAAGGTGAACGACTACGACTTGGTGTCGTGGAAGCTGTTGAGTGAATCCTGCTGCTCCGCAGCTGACATTGATTACTTTCAGCTGTTCGTGGTGCTAACAATAATGGTGATAAATGTGATATTTGTGGGCCTCATCATATCGGCATGCACACGTCCTCTTGGGCCACGTGATACGGAAATGACACTGATCGAGATTAAGGATCGATTCTCACGCTTTATACTGCTACGTCTGATTGCCAGACTCGATCGCATTCAAAGCAAAATGGCTGCCAAGCGAAAGAGCCTCAATCTGCAGAATTTCGCACGTGCTCATCATAGCATGGTGAAGGCAGTGGCCGTGTTCCGCAAGGATGCACGCAAACTGCTCTTGCCCAACGAATCGGAGATTATGCAACCCATTGAGGACATCTACGGTGTGGCAGATGATGAGGAACGTTCTCTCAGGCGCGATGGCTACTACAAGCTGCCCATAGATATCACAGATGCGACAGTCAAGAGTCTCTTCACGGCACAATGACCAAGCACAAGCAGAAGGAACGAACATTCTCGTCGAATGCAACTACTGCAACTGCAACTGCGACTGCAACAAAGACATTGCTGGAGATTCTGGTGCCATATTCAGTTTGCTTTGGTTTTGGAATCGAATAAATAGATCCTGTTTTTTTATTGACCTCATCACGACTGACGTTGTCCTGTGCTGTTCTGTTCTGTCTGCAGCATAATTGGCTTTATCTCCAGCCGTAACCTCTGCGCTCCCCCTTCCCCACACCTCCTCCCCTGTCTGCTGCAGTTGCAGTTGTTGCAAGCACCTCCCCCTCCTGCCTCTCCTGCTGCTCTTCAAGCCGTTTTATTGTTTCAATTGTTCTGCTGCCTTTTGTTGCAGCCGCACTTCGACTTGCAGGCGCGGGCTTTTTATGCTCGCATTGTGCCACAACAAGAAGCAGAGCAACAGCAACTGCAACAACAACAACAACAGCTACAACAATAACATGCCGGGCTTGTCAGCAGAACAAGGAGCAGCGAAACAACTGCTAAAAACTAAAACGCCATGTCTGCAGCTCAAAACAATATCTAATGTTGTCTACAGGCAAAATATTTTTGCAGCATCTCCTCCTGCTCCTCTTCCCCCTCCTTCTGCACTGCTTGCCACGCTTTGTTGCAGACTCTTTGTTGTGGAGGCTGCGGAGGCTGCGCTTCTTGTCTTTAAAATTAGCTAAAAGCCAAAATGTGCGACTGGGCGACAACTTCAAAGCGTTGCGCGCTTCGTTGCCGCCTGAAAGTAGGCAACAAAAAATGCGAGTGCGCTCACTTTGCACCCCTGCCACGCCCCCTCTCCATTACACTTCTTTGCTCACACTGCGCACAAAATGATGCCTAATTTTCGTTAATGCGCCATAGCCGTGTCCACGTCCGTGTCGTTTTGCAGCAAGGCATAAACACGGAGATTTTTTTGGAGACACACAGATTACACATACGCCCCGTATGGCGTATAGAAGGCGGCCACAAATGACAAACTGCATTAATTCATTTGCCGCATGCTTTTTTTTTAAATACCCTGTGGTGGCAGAGAGTACTGTGAAGGTGATGGGCGTGGCAATGTATAACACATATATATTTATTAGATGGAAATTTCAGTTTAGTTAGGCAAGAAAGAAGTCAGCAATATGTATAGGATTTGCTGAGATAACTGTACTGTATACTCTTGATTTAGGTAGCTAAAATATGAGATATATATACACATATATATATCGCTGACAATATATTTATTTATATATTATATATGTTCATTCATTTATGTTCATTTCCTTTAGCATTTGTCATTTGCATTTATCCCAGAGTTGATCTTCAAAGAGCGCAAGTAACAATCAAAACTCATCATAAGTTCAGTTCATTTTTTATTTAATAACAAATTATTCTAATAGTTTTAAATATCAGACAATATTTTTGAATATCTATCAAATATTTCCCTCTGTAGAAAAATCAATTCAATCCGATAATAGGATAATCTCTTTATTATCTTTCTATTTACATAACATGCATGTTTCAACTAGAACACTTGGCATGTCTAGCAATCGGAGGAGTACCTGCTGGTCGTGTAGCCTCTTCTCGTCGGGGGCTCTTGATACTTGGTTAGCTTCTTGTTGTTGCTGTTGCTGTTGTTGCTGCTGCTGTTGTTGCTGCTGCTGCTGTTGTTGTTGTGGTTGCTGGAAAAAGACATTAAGTAGATTATAGTCTGATTGCATATTTGCGGATATGCGCGCCATAAACACGTACGGACGTGCTGCAACCGCAACAAGCGAACATTGCCCAACACACACACATACACACCAACACACACACACCAATACACATACACACACAACAAAGAAAAAAGCAGCAAATTCGCGCGCGAAAGCGTGAAAAATAAAACGAAAAAATGTGCAGGAAAAATAGACGCAAGTCTCGACTGTAGGTGTGTGTAGGTGTGTGTGAGGGGGTGTGGTGCATACTTATGAAAGGAAACCTGTAAAACGTACGTGCACCTTGCCACAGACTAAATGGAGCCAACGCTGCCCCCATGCTGCTGCGGCTCTTGCGCTGCTGCCCGCGCTCTGCTGACGGATCTACTGCTGCTCTGGCCTAGCTCTACTCCTTCCACTGTCCCTGCCCCTGCCCCTGCCCCTGCCCCTTTCCCTTCCCCTGTCCCTGCCCTGTCCTGTCCTTGTCCCTGTCTTATATTTCTGGCTGCCGCTCCTTCTGCTTCAACTTCTTCTACTCGCGAACAACCGCAGCGCTCAAAAGTAGGCAACAAAAGCTGTTAGCGAATTGCGGAACTAGTTCCAAGTTTCTGGACTCATTTGGCAGTGAACTAAGACCACGATATAGAGAATATGAAACTATATTTCTTGCATATGAATGTACCTTTGTACATATAGTATGATAAAGCCTAATTTGTGCTGATTTTCGCACTTGCATTAATTGTAAAGTTGACCCAGTGGAACCGCTATACCAAGTGACGCAACTGCAATCTAAACGTGATATTTTCACTTCCCACACACACACATACACTCAGAGACAGCTGCAGCTGCGTGTGTGCTGGCCACGCTATAAACCCGACCAAACAGCTTTTGCTTTATCGCCCGGCAAATGCCACAAAATTGCAGCCAAAATCTGCTGGCGGCGCTTTTGCCCATTTAGCGCGGCTATCACGACCATCTCAGCGTGTATTTGTGTGTGTGTTAGTGTGTTTGTGTGTGTGCAGGTGTGTGCGGGTGTTGTGTTGCGGGTCAGCGTGTTAATACTGTCAGGTGGAAGTGTGGCAATAACAACAGCAACAAAACAAGCCGCAGGCAATAAACAAATAATCATAAATAATGGTCTCGTGTCTTTTTAATAGGCACGCTGTAAATTAGCTATTAATTGTTGTTGTAGCTACTGTTGTTGTAGCTACTGTTGTTGCTTTTATTACTGCCACTGCTGCTGCTGTTACTGCTGCTGCTACTGTGCCAACATGGGGCACAATGCCCGTTGCAGGCTGCCTCAATTAGGCTTATGCGGCGCATGCAAATGTCGCGCGCACTGCAAAAACATTAGCATACTTTGGAGGGCAGGCGTTTAGAGAGTGGCACGGCAAGAAGGGGGGGTTGAGCAGCCTGCCAGGCAGGCACTTTGCAATTGATTTGATTTGATTTCGGTGCAAGGGATCCCAGCACGACTTCAATCAGCTATGCAAAATCTATGTAAAATATTTATATTGCACTGATGCATTCGCAGCCTGAGCTGGCCAAGTGCTATGCCAGTGTGTGTGTGTGTGTCATGTGTGTGTGTGTGTAAGTAATCATGCAAGCAGGCAGCAAATGTCATTTGCATAAACATGCGAACCCACACGCCCAACAGCTCAAGATACATTTGCAGTTACAGATACCAGATACAAGATACAAGATGCATACAATGAATGAAGTACACACACACACACACACACACACATACGTAGACTATCTCTTAAGCAACCCTTTAAAGCAACTTGTTATGACATTTTGATTATTTATTTAGACAAAGAAGTTGTAAGAGTAAAGGCCACGCCCAGACCGCCCACTCTGGCTTGCTTCGAAATTCCAGCACAATTTGTTTGTTTTCGAGAGAACCCTGAAATTATTATCAAATAAATAAGTGCACGCAGGCAAGACGAAGTGCCTCAGCCACTACCCTGCATGCTCCACCCCCTCACACAGCCTCTGCCTCCTCTCTACCTCCTCCCGCACTCCTCCTTCTCCTGCTGTCTGTAGTGTATCGTTGCGGCAGCACAATTTGCTTAGAAATCTATAGTTGCTGCTGCTGCTGTAGCTGCAACTTAGTACCACAAAACTGGACAGTGGGACAATGGGACAGCTGGACAGTGGAACTATTCCTTGTCTGCATTTGAGTTGGGCAAACAATATTGCACGAGCTGCTCGAGCTGCAAATGTAGCATAAGTAAAGTAAAGTCCAGTCGAATAAATATGCAGAGTGTCCATCGATGTGTGTGTAAGCTTGCGTGTGTGTGTGCATCTGTATGTGTTTGTGTGTGTGTGTTTATCTGTGTCTACGTATTTTTCAGTGGTTTATGCGTATATTTTTGAGGCAATTGCGGTTAGCATAAATCACTTAAAATTTGTGCCAAATAAATACAGCAAAGCCACAAATTCAGCATTTCGCTTGCAGAAGTCAAAAATCCCTAGAGAAAATCAAAATTTACCAACAGAAAGAAGAAAGAGAAGAGGAAGAAGAAGCTGAAGGAGTAGCTGAAAAATTCAAATGAAAATAAATATATGTAGGTACGAGTGGAGTTGATCTTAAAGTGCAGCTTGAATTGCATTGAATTTTCAAGGGGACATTTGAAATATTTTTAAGAAAGAATATTTTCTGGCAATTTAATAACTTAAATTGTTCAGAGTAAGTAACAGATATATGTAGCTAAATACAGTGACTGTTCAGTATAATATATATAATATATATGCCTGAAAATATAAAATAAAATAAAGCTAATGTGTCGCACTTTCTTTACTTCAGTCAAATCGCCAAGGGAAATCTCATTTTGTATGAGTTAAATTGTCTGCCAGTTGGGTCTGCACTTCATTAACAGCATTGCACAAAAAATAATACTTGCTAATACTATATACAAATAATTGCAAGTTTCTGCATACATTTGTTTACTCTGTTGGGGAAGGAAAAGGGAGGAGAGAGCCAACTCGACTGGCAAGCGAAAGTGCAGCTTAAAGGCAAACAGTATGCAAAATAAACCAGTAAGAAAAGCAACAGTCGCGCGGCACGCGACAGTGGGATACCCTTCGACCTATGTTCCTATATATGTAGACATATACATATGCACATACTTTGAAATTATTCTCGACAGATGGCGCTCGCGCTTCGCGCTCGCCCGCCTCCCTTGTTAGCTGACACAAGCACTTGGTTTTATGCACATACTTTCTTAAATAACTTTTGTGTTTATTGACCGATCGGATTACAATTTCGAGAATACGTAGATATTTTAATGAGCTTTGTGTATGTTAAAGTCAGAAAGTTGTATCTTTCATACAGCGCTTATAAATTGAGTTCAAAAATTAAATTATTAATTTGCGGGGGCGGTGGGCGTGGCACCCAACATTTGAAATAAACTTCATCTGCGCCGGCTACACAGAAATGTTCATGCCAAATTTGGTAACTCTAGCTCTTATAATAGCTGAGATCTGTGTGTTCATCTGGTCATCCATACATCCGGACATCCGGACATCCGGACAGACAGACAGACATGGCTCAATCGACTCGGCTAGTGATCCTGAGCAAGAATATATATACTTTATGGGGTCTGCCACGCCTCCTTCTGCCTGTTACATACATTTGCACAAAGTTAGTATACCCTTTTTTGACCATTTTCAATGGTCGAAGGGTATAAAAAGTTTCCAAAACCAGCAATGTGCACATACATACCCCATTCAACACCCTCTACCCCTTCTCCTCTTTACACACAATAGTCGCAGAGACACGCTCCGAGCTGAATGGCAATGTGTCGTATACGCAACGCAGAACTTAGCCAGGCGTAAATGGATACATCTTGGCTATAAGTGCATGCCAAACACACACACACGCACACATATACACACACAGACAGGCATGTGCAGCAGACAAAACATGATAACAATTAAAACTTTGTACACTTGGCGTATTTACATTATTCATTTTGGTGTTGGATTCTCTTGTCACATTCGTAATCGTTGTCGCTTTGTTTCTCTTCCTTTCTGATTCTCTGACTCTCTCTCTCTCTCTTTCTCAATTTATGTGTATGTGTGTGTGCTTTTTAACGGTTTTTCTGTGCTCCGTCTTGGACCAGGCTGGTTTTGTGCTAAACAAATATCCGCAGACAACTCCAAAAAACACGAAAAAACAAAGGGAAAAATAATGAACGCCTGAAAGTATGCAGCAACTTTACGAGTTTTCGACTTGTTTGCGTGTGTATGTGTGAGGGACAGTGGATCGCTTAATAACATTTTAAAACAAATGTTTAATTTATGGCAAAAGGTAATTACGAACCGAGCAGCAGCAGCAGAAGGAGGAAGAGGAGGAGGGAGAGGAGGAGGGGTGGAAGCAGCAGGACATTTCACGTATGATATATGAGACCATAATTACTTTAATTAAGCAAATATTTTTACGTGCCAAGTTAACCCACCCGCCGCCTCTTCATTTATTCCACAGTTTTTGTTGTTGTTGTTCCAGGCCAGCGCATTGATTGAGCATATTTATTAAATGGCTGTTATTGCTTGCCTCGTTGCACAGACCTTTCTCTCCTTCTCTCTCTCTCTCTCTCTCTCTCCCTCGCTCTCTCACTCTCTCACCCTCTGTTAAATTGATGCATTTTAATTATCGTTTATAGCACCAATATTGTAATGGGCCGCAAATATTGCTGGTGAATGAAATGAAACGTGGCAGTTGCCGCAGTGCCGGCTCAGGGTCAGGGGCAAGGGCGTCTGCGTAATAAGATCACATTTGCGATCATTCGCAGCTTAATGTTCAGCAAAATCAGAACTACTACTAGTAAAACCTCTGGAAAGGCAAACCTAAAACCTCTCATAAATGGCGTTGGAAACAGTGCTCGATGTTTTACTCAAGACTTCCCGTATTTAAAAATAGAACTCTGCTTTGGCAGACAGAGAAACATATATACATACATACAGACTAACAAACAGACTGACAGATATACCTCCAACGAATGAACCAACAACTCTGAGAAAGAATAAGTATACATACGTTGTGCACATATGTATATGTATATGTCGGCAATAGGGGAGTCTTATCCATTTTCCATTTCCAAAATATTTTATTAATGAGTCATGTAAGTTTGGTGCAGCAGCACAGCAAGTTCCGATCAATTTCACCAGTCAAACATTACTGACATGATTTTCTTCCTTTACCCATCTTCCTCATATTCTATCATGTCTATACACGACACTGGCGTTCACTATATTGTCGTCCCTCACTCAGCTGCATAGGCCGTCTGCGCCTCTGCTGCAGTGCTCGTCAGAATTTCACCACAATGCTACAATTTCATCAGAATGTGAAAGCATAGAAACGATTCCCAACATTCCAGGAATCGCGCTCCGACATATACATACCTAACTAGTTCTGGTCACGCGTACAGATAACAGAAACACTAAAGGCACATTTCCCAAGGTTTTGAATAACTTTCACTGAGAGTTGCCAAAGACAAAGTATTTTACCGCGCATTACTCACCATTACCCACTGGTGAGGGTGACTTGGACAGGTTATCTACCTACCAAGAAGATGATCTCATTTAAGTTAAAACTTTACGACCTTGAACTGATAAATAAAAAAGAGTACAGAAAGTAAAATGCAATTGAATTAATCATTTTATTGTTTTATAAGTTCGATTACATTTCTTGGAAACTTGGGCGTGTCAGCAGGGCGACAGGTCTGTGTTGATCTGTCGATCGTCGGGCGAGTCGAGTTGTTGAGCTAAACACGAAAGAACTGTATGAGAACAAAGCTTTGTTGGTAAAGAAGAGACTTGCATACATTTTTCTGATACAAATACATGCGGCACTTACTTGCGATCACATCTCGATTAGATCAAGTGGAAAACCACAACGAACAGCACAAAACCGATGACAAGCACATTCACTGTCAAGACAAAATACTTGTTTTCCTTAAAGCGCATCATGTTGCTAACTCGAAGTCAACAGACTAACTGAGCCTAACACGCTGGCCAAGAGACCGAGTGAGAACAGTTACAAAGCTTTCATGAGTACAGAGAGCCAGAGCGAGTGAAAGAGAAAGAGAGAGAAATTGCAGTGTGCTGTAAGAATGCGTAAAAAAGGCTAAACGCACAACACTATCGTTCACACAGCATTATTTGTTTATTTATTGGGGAGTACCCTACAATCTGATTTGATCTAGATTAGTGGCACAATGGAGATCATCATATCGCCGCCGCATCCATTACCTGCGCCAAAACTCTTCACCTCAAGCTGAATGCTGAGTGAATCGATCAGCGGGAAATCCACCATTGTGTTGGAATCGAATTTCCCGTCGATGACTTCCTCGAGCAGTTTGTGCAGCGACTCTGGCGCCAGAATGGTGAACTTTAGATCCAAGCGAACACCTCGTTTGGTGGGATGTAAATCCAATCCATACGAATAGAAACTGTTGCCGATCTCCGTGAAGAGACTGGGGGAGAAGAAGAAAGGAAGGAAGTCTGTTGAGTGCTCGATAAAGTCTGTAGGAGATTACACCCACCTCACATTCTTTTTTGCCGACATGTCGTAGAACAACAGCTCCGCCGTGAGGGCCACAAAGTCCACAATTCTATCCTCCTCCATCACTGATTCCGCATCCGGATGATAGACGGACATAAAGATGCCGCACACCTCGATGTGCAGCTTCCAATGCAAGAGATTCATGCCGGAGCTGATGACACGAAATTTACGAAATTGCTGGCGAAGAGAGGGAAAGGAATTAGATGCCAGTAGATTTACCTTTGTTCTATATGATACTCACTCTCAACAGATTCAACATGGTCATAGTGTGCAGCAGACGGCGTCGCTGGAAACACGAGCGAGCCAAAGTGCTGCGGGGCACTTTGCTGATGGATGTCTCTAGCGTGTGATAGAATTCGTGCAGCAACTTATGCATATGCTCCACGCCAGCCGTGTCCAGTTTGTTCAGGCGCAGCTCATGATTATCAAAATTATTGGCGAAGAGCGCGTCATAGCCAGAGTTGAGAAAGAAGTTGATGGCATCGGCAAATACCTGAGCCAGTTGGGTGTGCATTAATACAGATTACAGATTAATATAATATATCCAAGAAGTAGGTCACCTGCCACACATAGAACTCGTCCGGATTCTGTGAACTGCTGCGTTGATAGTGTGTGTGTGCGCATAGTATAGTTTTATAATAGTGTAGCATATAGTTAAAGTGCGCCATCTTCAGCTTCTTGGACACACAACGTAGCAAACCCCTGTGATGTGGATTCAATTTCGAGATGATCATATGCATCGGTAACAGAGGAAGATCCAACAGCTGTAAACCTTCACATGGTTCCAATCGCATTCGCTTCGGCTTGCTCACACTCTCCGGCACTTCGTCATTCGGGGTTTGCTCGGTTTTGCGCTTTCTTAGATTCATTTCGAAGATTAAAAAAATATGTAATATATGTATATAAAACTAAAATGTAGATCTAACAGGAATGCCAGCCTACTATATATATAACAATGCATTCAACTACATTACCAAAAGCAAAGACAATTTGATTTGTTTGGGATTTATTGTTAGTTTTAAATGTACAATAAGATTGATAAAGTGTTTGCGTGCTGCGGTATATAATACAGTTCAAAGACACGTCTATATCTATATATGGTTTATGTATTATATAACTGTATATATAATTCTGTAAATTGCTTTTCATACATGTAGAACATATGCCCATAGTAAATATTTCTTTGACAATACCAAGGTAAAACTCTCTTTCTATATCTTTATACTAATTAGTTACAAACGCTACGAGCACCTTAAAACAATTGAAAATGCAATACAATTGCACATTACTATCTCATATATATACACATATAATGCATATGTTCATTGATCTGAGTATAGTTCTACAGTTGCTATACAGATTTATACAAACTATGTAAACTTTATAAAAAGGCCTGCGAATTTTGGTCAAATTGGTGAGCATTTAGTTATATCGTGAGGGTTTCTTGAGTGCCTTGATTGGTAGTTACTAAGGGACTATAATATGAATGCAATTTCTGACTTTTAAGCTAACTCTAGCGATCAGAACTTGTCATGCTGTCGAATTAAAGCATATCTTAAAGTGCTTAAAGAGTAATCGACATCATAACAAACTCCTTTCTTGACAATAATTGATAACTGGAGAAAAACATATAAGTAAAGTGTCAATTGGCAACAAGAAGATGATGGCAAACATGTTATGCCAATCATTTTATAAGACATTTTGGGTTTTTGAGGTGTCAACAAGTCGAAATGTTACATGAATAACAATACAAATTAACATTCAATAAATACAATTTCGAATATACAATTTGCTTGAGACATTTTGCTTGTTCTTAAGTACACGCTGACAACAATAGAAGGTGGGTGATGGGAAGGAATTACTTTTTCTCTAGGGCATGGCATGAATGATCACACACACACGCGCACACGCACGCACATGTGTGTGTGTGTATAAATTAACATTATATTATATATGCATATTTTACTTAAACATTATGCAGACTGCAAACTGCAGAAATAACTAAGAAATCAATCTAAACTGCTTCTGCTCCAGCTTCTGCTACACCTCCTCGCCCCCTTTAAGGCTTATCGAATCCAGCGAAATCCGATGATTCCGAATCCTCATCATCCCGCTCCACGCCTATGCAGTGTATGCCTGTACGCAGCATGGGCGTGCCTTTGCCCTTGCCCAACACACGCGCCGCAATGACCAACTGCAGCACCTCCTTGGAATTGCTCGAGTTCACAATGTGCAGCACTTCCCGCAACAGTTTCTCCTTATAGGCAAAGAACTCGATCTTCATCTCGTAGAAATCGTGCTCATCGTGCTTGGTGCCCGTGAACTCAGTGATGCGACAATGCAGATTGGGTGTCGCACTCACCACAGGCTCAAATTTACTGCCCGGGGCCCCAGTGTTGCCAAACAGCGAAACGGGCAGATTCAGATCAATCAGATAACGATGATTGATCTGCAGAAAGCCCAAGCTGACCACAATCGTATCCCCAGAGCGTTGATATGTCACACAGCTGTCCGAGCTGAAGTTATCAGTCTTCAGTGTCGCCGCATCGAAATGCACGTGAAGATCTGAAAGAGTGAGAGGGGGAATTTGAGATTAGTAAGTGACTCCGCTTGATTGGTTACGATAATCACACAGGGCTGCACGCAAACATGAAGGCAATTACACTGATCAACCAGAACGAAAAGTACAGGTGCAGACACATCGATGTTTGCTGTGGTTTCTCATATGAAACATCGATGTTTTGCAAGGTAACGAACATGTTTCTGCACCTTTAACGAAAAGCTAACTACGACATGCCGAAGGTTTAATACTCTTGTTCCTATACTAGTTATATATAATGATACAGAGATTTACTAACTTTACTACCACTACTATCTGACTGATCCTACAAGTACACACAGACAGGGCTAGTTGGACTCTTCTGTTGATACTGATTCAGAATACAAATACATTATTGGGTCGTAGATGTCTTCTAAGGTGCGTTGCAAACTTTTGGCCAAAATAGATATACCCTCTGCAAGGGTACAGCAAGTAAAGAGTTGTATAGTAGGGGCTGCCTAGGCCTAAGCGAGGGGACAGAGGCACTGCGAGTTTAGCTAGTTTGTTGCCAACTACAAAGTGCTGCCCACGCAACATTTGTGTAGCACAGTGTAGTTGCACTGGCAAGCGCGTGTCATTTGCATATTTGCCACGAGCAAACATAATTAATGCGAGTTTCAATTGTGAACAAAATCAATGCGAGGTGGATAGAGTACAAGTACAATGAGTACTCGCTACATGCACTCACATTTCTAGACTCATTCGGCCGAGCCCGTAAATAGATAAACAAGCGAGGCAAACAGAGGCAAAGCCACAGCGGGGGCAAACAATCGCCGCTGCGGTTGGCAATTAAAGTAAACTTCCACAATAAGAATACGACGAAGATGATGATGATGACGAAGACGACGACGACGACGACGGTGATGATGATGCAGAGACGCTGATGATGTTGGCGACGCCGAGGAAATTGAGCGTAAGCGCGTAATTAAATGCGTGCAAAAGGGAAGAGACAAAGAAAAGGGAAAGGGAACGGAAGGGAATGAAGTGCGAGTTTTCCACCTTGCCTCACTCGGATTCACTTGCCAAGGCCACAAGCTCATTTGGGCTTACTCAGGTTGCTAGTGAGCACCAAGGGAGGAAGGAGGGGAGAGTGGAAAGGGGAAAGAGGACTGACTTAAATTGCATAATTGGGTCAATTGGGAGAACGTGCAATGTGATTTGCCCAGGGGAATGGATTCTCTATTCTCTATTCATGAATGAGCTTGTGTGGCACATTCTAATTGCTACGCAGCACAACGTACGCTGCTTGATCCAGCTGATCTACTACGTTGTTTAAGTGCTATAAATATTTATAGCAATCACAGTTTACAGCAAATCGCTAAACATTCGCATGAGTTTGCACTTCAATAAAAGAGTTCGGCGCTTGTTTTACAATTCAATTAACAAATATCGAACAAGTATTACGGGATATTGTAGATGGATATAGAATAGGCCCTACTATATTATAGCACACACGACGAACGACAAATGCCAAAGCAACGAAAGTGACGATCTCTCGCATGGCCCCCAAAAACTATAAATAGAAGTTGGGGGAAGAGTTTGTGCGGTGTAGAAATAACTATATATATACTGCGTACTATAAATGTACAGATATTTCAACATTGTTTCGAATTGGACAGTTTCTTTTAAGAATCGATGAGTTATTGAACTTTAAGTTTCTAAATTGAATTGACAGGCAAGAGCTACTATATATACTATATACATATAGTACCTATATACATAGGTACTATCTTTTTTTCTTTGTTTTTCCACGTACTGCATACATATTTGTATTATTTTTCGCTGCGTTGTCTCTGCTCGAAGAATGTCTGTGCCGACGATTCTTTTGCTTTTCTTTTATTTTTCTTTGTTGGCTGTTCGCCCAACAGACGTCATAATAAGTACGGAAACATAGTTGGGGCATATATTGTACGATTCGCCAGATTGAAATTTATTTGCGCTTTAAATGTTACTTTAAAAAGTCGCCTCAGCACAAAAAGGGGGAATAATTCTGCTGGCTAATGTAAAATTGAAGCGAACTCGACAGACTTTTTTGTAAGAAAACAATTTAGCTGTAATCCAGCTAAATCTGCTTTAATGTCGTTACAATGGAGGAAGTTACCGCCCCGCCCCACCCCGTCACGCCCCCTTGTTCCTTCTACTTACACTGCGCATTTAATTTGCACAAACGACAGTCGCGTGTGGAGGAAGAAGAATCTTCATTATTCACTATTCCCTGTGGCAAGTCACGCTCTCAAGCGACTTTTACAATCAGCACAGATCGAATATGCATATATGTTTATAGTATATATAGATAAATGGGTGGCAACACTCTAATGATTGACCTGGCAATTGGCACGAGGACCCCGAAAAAACGAATACTTTTTGGAGACGTGATTTGCCTATGACATCGTCAGCTGATCAATTGATTGACGCGCCCCGTTTAGAGACGAATTTCAAATTTCAATTGGTTTGTTGTGCGCTGCATACAGTCGAATATCTGTACATATATATCTATATATATATACTATATATATTTATGTATATGTACAGCCAACTCGCTGCAGGGTGGGCTACAGTGAAGCTCGCTCGGCAGCTTCTACATTTCACAACTTTACGTTCCGCTCGGTTGAGACGCAGCACAATGACGTACGACTATCGCTGTCCCTGTCTCTCTCTCTCCCCATCTCTGTCTATCTCTGCTTCTATATGTATATCTTACGATAATCACGTGTTTTCCATACTGACTGATCGTGCTTAATGTACAAATTTATAGCTTGTTTTTAGACTGTGCAAAAATCACAACACGGCACGAATTCTTTGAGCTTTATTTTAATGCATTTTTAATTGGGAATTTATGATTATGACCGTGTTTATATATAATCTATGAGTTTGGGTAAGTACACTCATTATAGTAGTTAGTTTCTTGGCTAAAATTTAACTTGATCTACATTCTTAGAACATCACAGCGGGGCAAGAATCGATTGAGGTTTAATTTTGGATGAAATATAATTTTTAAAATGTATGTAATTATAACTCAGTATTATACCTGAATATAGCTAACATTCCCATGATTATAATAAGAACATCTCAAGCATTTAACTTTGATTGACCCTGCAAATTAAGCTGGAAATCTTTTGTAGTTTTCACTGTAAATTCGCCAACGAAAACAAGTGAAATTGTTGCGTGTGTTATTCTTTTTTGGATCTGTACTGTGATGTCATCGTGACCTTATAGGGGATCCAAAATATGCAAGCGAAACGAGAAATTGTCCCCGCGGATTTAGAAATGTTTTGCATATCAAAACACTTGTCAAGGTGTCGTCGGGACACCTATCAATCAAACACCTAAGGGGGAGGGGCAGGTGGTAAGGGATAGTGGATTGGCCAGATTGTAGCAACTGTTGTTGAGGGCCCACTGGGCAAACAATAACAAGAACAACAGCAACTCGTGTATTTATAGCAACTAAATGTATGCAAACATGCTGTATTTACACATGTATTTGCATTCAACAATGCAGATGTGTGTGTATTTGTTTGTGTGTGTGTATCTCTCTCTGCTTGGGCAACAATACAACATTTGCGGACAGCTGTGTGCATTGTGCAATTTAATTAAATATCAGCAACACACCGCGGCGGCGGCGCCTCGCAAAGGTGTCTCAGCCTCACGGAAATGCAAGCGATAATTGAGTTGATCAGATTACCGACACTATAAAAAGGTAATTATTACCACAACAAACCTATGCATATATATCTACGTAGAATCCTAAGTGATCAAGCTGTGTACATAAATTAATAATTGCAAGTGGTTTTCAACGCAATTTGTTAGTGCCATAAAAATACTTATGGAAATGGAAACTCAATTGAAAACTAACCCTGCGCGACAACTGAAAGTCCTAGTTAAGCCATAAAAATGTTTAAAAATAACGACAGACTGTAAAACTAATAGATGATCGATATAGTTCACTATAAATTAATTATAAACGGGGGTGGGGTAGTCGGACATATTAACAAATATAAGAAGGCAAAAGCTTAATTAGTCGTTTTAATTTGTAGTATATAAATAGCATGTGTACAGGGTATACACCAGTTAATATACTCTTTATATGGGGCCAGGCAATAAGACTTATAGATGATCGATATAGTTCGCTATAAATATAGCCTACGTTCAAATTTTAACAAATATGTAAAGGGAAAAAAGAAGAACATTTTATGTTCTAACCTATATAAATAGTGTGTTTACAGGGTATTCACTAGTTAATATACTCTCAATTTAGAAGCAGACAATAAGACTAACATCTGATTGATATATTTTGCTATAAACTTGTTACATAGAGGGTAGGGTGTGCTTATTTATCAACAGATAAGTATGCAAAGAGGCAATCAGCTAAAATTGAGGGTGCGCAGAGTTTTACAGGGTATGCACCAGTCAATACACTCCCCAATTTGAGCAACAGTTTGATTAGTTGTTTGCAGTGTGATTTACTGTTTCTGGTAAATTGATAAGTTCCCTTGGGGGAAGGGGGAGGTGTTAGCAGGCTACGTCTACGATAAGAGACCACCAAATGTTGTGGTCTTTGCAAACGTAATTGGCCAACTGTCCGTACGCCTACACCCTCCACCCCTACCTCTCTTCTGACTGCTCTCTTCTGCCACCGGGTGCATATATTGACAATTGGCTTTAACTCGGCCATGAACAGATATTATTTTTAATATTGCGCGCCCAAGAGACAAGACAAGGCCAACAACAACAACAACCTCAACAACATTTGCGAAAACAATTGAATGGAAAAGTGAGTGGGGAAAACTGTCGATATTCTTCCTGTGCCGCCACAGAAAATCACAATACATAACAGAAAAACTGTCAAGGCGACCACGGCAAACCGAAAGGGAAGTACGCTAATTCATGCATGACAAGCGAATATACGCAAAACGGAACAAAACGGGGCCGGCACTCTTGAGTAAATTTGAGTGAAAACGCGAGGGAAAATCACGCGCACACAGGTAAACAAGTTGAATTTTTACCTGTATGTGGCTCCACAACTTCGTTGGCGCAATCTGTCATTCTGTATGATGTTGGGTGGCTCGATAAATGCAAGGCGTTGATTGTCTGTGACAGATAAGTGCAATTTCTCACACAAATTGGCGACGAAAAACGTTGGCAAAAGTTCGCTGCAATAACAATAAGTATTTTATTTGCCGCAGCGCAGTGGCAAACGACGCTAAATAGTGAAACGAACTGATCTTGTGTGACCAGACTGTGTTGATTGTAGAATGGCGCAATGTAACTATGTATCGATACTTTTGCTACGTTCCTTCTTACGTCATGTTGTCGGGTGTCTGGTATTTTTATCGATGACCAGTGCGCGCGCACAGTGCTGCCAGACTTTGCGCTCTTTGCAGCGTTGCATTGATTGTTGTTCATCGAGAGTCGCAAAATGGTGGCTTCTGCTATACGCGGAGAAATTTTGTTGTACCACTAAGAACTGGAAAAAACACGCATTTGTGCTTATAAAATATAGTAAAATTATAGTGTAAAACATTTAGAAGTTCGTGTTGATGGAATACGCGTAAAGAAGTGTACACAAATAGCGTTTAGCAGTCAGCGACGAAAATATATTTCTAAACTCTCCGTAGCAGCAATAAAAAAACGCAAAGCAAGCAAGCGAAGTGCGTGAGTGTGAGAGTGTGTATTAGTGTGTGTAAGTGTGTGTTTGTATGCGCGTGTAAGTGCTTGTGCATGTGTACTGCTGCGAGTATTGAGTGTGTGCATGTGTGAGTGCGCAAAGTGTATGCAAAAAAGAAGAAGACAAAACAGAGAAGAGCATTAAAAAAACGTATTGTTGGGTTGGTTGGCCACTGCCACTGACAACTTTTACGCGCACACACACACACACATACAAACATATACAGCAACAACAAAAGCAAAGGCAAATGAAAAAGCAACAACAACAACGACGACAAAATTTACAAGTCTCGAAATGTAAGCAACAACAACAACAACTACAAGTGTGCAAAAATTAATTATTATTTAAGTGTGTCACTAATTTCATTTAAAGCGTCCGAGTCTCGCAGTCGCTGTCGACTTCGTAATGCGCAGCGTAGAAATCATTAAAATTTATTAGTGAAAAACGTATGAAAGCGTCGCTCGTCGCGGTCGCAGTCGCAGTCTCAGTTAGCTTCGGTGCTGCTGCTGCCACTACTGCAACTGTGTTTGCACACACACACACAAAGCAAAGTGAAAAAGCCAAAGCGGGCAGAGAAGAGCAAAGACGCAGACGGCGACGACGGCAATTTGTGAGCTTAGAGTTGCGGGGGTTTTCTATTATGGACTTTTTGGGGTAGAACAATACAAAAGACGACGACGGCGACTCAAAGGCTCAACAAATTTTGCTGAAAAGGAATCGCAAAGCGCAGCAGCAGCAGCAGCAACAACGTCAAGCAAGCGTCACCCACCACCGACGCAGCTGCCGCTGCTGCTGCTGCTGCGTTCACCCCCTGTATGCCAAGTAGTGCGACCGTACCGCCCCCTCTTTCACTCTGGCTCCGCTGCCACTGCTTACTGCCTTTGCTGTGTTGCTTTTTCGCTGACGTCGTCTGAAAAAAAAACATAAATTTGTTGTTGTGATGCCTCGCGCCTTTTTTTTAAATTTTTGCATTTGTTTGTCTGCTCTGCTACATTTTGCAAGTTTTTATTTTGTTAATCTGCTGCTTCAACTTCTTCGATCCGTTGTTGTTGTTCTTCTTGTACTTCTTCTTCGTCATAATCATCAACTCGGTTCTCACCTACGTCATCTCTTCGTTTCCAGCTGTGCTTGTGCAAATTAACCAAAATATACATTTCCGGCTGCCTCTAGCTCCCTTCCCCTTTCCCTCGACGCAGCAGGAGTAACAGCAGCAGCAGCAACAACAACAGCATCAACAGAACAACAACGACAATAGCAGCAAGAACAACAGCAATATTGACAGCGTCGCAGTTAGCGCCTAAGCAGCAGCATCAGCAGCAACAGCATCATCATCAGTTAATAGCACCCTCCCCTCTCCACCGCCGCTTTAGACGGCAAAGTGGGAGCCACAGAGTCAGAGCCAGAGCTACCCGAGGAGAGTTGTTTCGAGTTTCGGGTTGTGCTCGCTGGGAAGGCCTCAAGCCTCACGCACACACGTACGCACACATCTATACTGGATTCATGGTGAGTTCACGCAACACGAACAGCTGTTTAACTAGGCATATATTTAATTATTTGTTTGCCTAATACTAACAAACACACACACACACACGTAGGCTCACTCACACACATACAATATTTGCCCCCGGGCTCATGTGTCATCTTCTCTTTGCATCTGTAAGGGAGGAAGGGTCCTTTCTCTTTTTTCGGTTCATGGAACTATCGAACTTGCTTGAGAAGGGGAAGGGGGATTACCCGCTGCTATAGACCAGCAAATTGCCAGGCTCACTCACTCACTTCTACATCATAAACTAATTAGGCAAAGTGCTTCAAGTGCACACACGAACACACACACACACTCACGCATAGAGAGACACACGCAGTGAGGGAGATAGACTATTAAATATCAGTCAGTGCATTATAAACCCTGAGGGGGAACTTACAAGTGTTTTACGATATGTTTTACATAAGAGGCAAGCTATCTAGGCATGTTATGATAGTATGGGAAGTATATCACGCTAGTTTTAAAAAGCCATACATCTATCTATAGCTCTTAAGTATTATTTTAAATGAGAACAAGTACAACCAAGTTATCTAGATAGGTTTTAATACATATAGCAGCCTGGGAAGTATCCGCTATCTTAAAATCTAAACTTCTCTATATCACGCTAGTTTTGACAATCTAAACATCTATCTATAGCTCTTAAGCATTGTTTTAAATGAGAAATCAGTTAGTAGTAGCTGTGCTTGTAATCCCCCATGAATTTATGTTAATCCCTGACTTACTGAGTAGTTGAAGTTCATGCTCGGCGTTGATTTCAGTTTACACCGGTAGATTAAATGCACCGCCCGTTCATGACTATGACTACGTAGTACTTAGTACTTAGTAAATTCCCCGTGTACCGTGTACAGTACATGATGATGATGGGGAGTTGCTAAAAGTTGTTGCATGTTACGCTGGGTACTCAAGTCGTCGAGCTGTCAGAGCGTAACATCTACAAGCTGTCAATTAGTTTGCTCGCGCTATCGCTGATTAATAGCTGAACGAGAACGGTCGATAACTTCATGTTAACTATAGTGGAATAGGCAAACAAATGTTTTACTCGTTATTCAATAAACCAAACCCTAACACTAACGCTTTTTGTCCAACCTATTAACACACTTTGCTTCGATTGTTATTGCAATTGTGCCGAAAAATTACACGAAATGAAATCAGGGCACAATTTAGTCATTGATAAAACAGCTTTACAGTTGTTTTCACTATAATTATATGGGGCAAACAAAGGATTTAAAGAGGTCTTAAGCGGTATTTATGATTTATATAGAGTAAATAAAGATATATATTTTCTGAAATTGCGCTGCTCAGTTCCTCCTTCTGTGCGCGCACTTCTTGTGTACTTTTCTACTTAGCCAGATTTCTGGGAGGGACACTTTAATCTCTGTCTACTCTTTCTACGAAATATTTGTATGCGTATTTGAAGTTCTCGTTTCGTTCGTTCGTTCGTTGGTTTCATGGAAATTTCTTAATGCGCCTCCTCCTTGCTTATCGTCGAGGCATAAAACCACTAGCCCATTTTCAACTTGCGCTTATCTTTCAACGCCACCCGCACAGTTGAGAGAGAGAGAGGGGGAAAGAGTGTCAGCGAGGTGAACTGAGTGGTAAAGGGGGGGAGGGGGTCTGTGAAAGGGTACCTAATTATGGGGGGAATAAAACCTGAAGTGTTTAATTAATAAATAACGTGCTAATAATGCATTTAATAAAAACAAAAACTGACAGCGAACTTGAAAAGCAGCAAAAAAGGCCCAGAGCGGAAAGTAGAAGAAGAAGAGCAGGCAGAGCAGTTGAGAAATTCCAGCCCGCCCACATTGATGCCTCTGTTCACGCCTACGCCCACTACCACCACCCCCCACTCGCTACTCCCACTGATGTGGTTAGGCAGCCTTGTCAGAGTGTGATGATGATGAGGTTGATCATAAAAAAGGTGACTGAGGTGATGAGGAAGGGGAAAGGGGAGCGGCCTTTGATGTCGAATTCGTGCGCGCTTTCATATTTTATTATTAGTCATTTGGCTTATTTATAATACGCTGTTAAAGTTTACGTTTTATTAATCTGTTTGCTGGACTTTTAATTTATAATTGCTGCTTATCTGATTGAAAATGCGAGACACTTGGACTCAAGTGTCGATTTATTGGCAGCGATTAGAGAAATGTGCCGTCAAACACACACACACACACTCACAAATACACACCTGTCACACCTGCCTGGCTGCCTGCCTTGCCTGGTGTATATCTTTGTACAGTATACACTCGTTAAGCTGACTAGTTCCAAGGAAAACGAAAGTGTTAATAAGGAAAACAACTTGAATTTCTTGTGTATTCCATTTATCTGTTTGTTGTCACACTTCTACTGCTGAGATTCAGTGTAAATAGCTTACACAATCCGGGGAACACTTTAGTGCCGTAGATAATAGATGATTGCCTAAGTAAGCTAGAGTAATATCATTGCCTAAAATAGAAATACGTTTTATAGTAAACATGCTATAAATATCACTGTTTATATAGTGATCTAAAGTTGATTCAAATATTTTAAGCTGTAGATATTCCCTAATGAATTTTTAGATATTTTCAACGCCTCGTTCATTCCTTTGATTATCCACTGTCAACGAGAATACATGTGTATATGTATGTGATATAAAAAATATATGATTAAGACAGCTATTACCTAATTTTTCATCGTCAAAAAAAAACTTAATCTACTGCAAATAGCGTTGGCCATTTGAAAAGCAAAGTTAATTTATGGGGACACGAACAAAAAATGTCAATATATGAATAAATAAAATATAAATATAAAATATGCACACCTCTCTTTGTCACTCTCTCCATCTCGCTCTCGCACCCGCATATCGTACAGTTCCAGCTGTGCGTGCTACTCTATTAGCGATAAGATAATTAACACACAAAGCGCCTCTTAATTTGATACGCGAATAAAGCCAAATAATTAAGTTCAGGTTAATCGGTGTAAAATCAATGAGCGAAATATGTATATAGAGGAAATCGTGCGCGAAAGAAATGAACAATAATAATAACAAAATAAACACATAAATCGCCCTGCTTGGCATTGTGTGTAATTCGATTACAACAAGATTATTGTACAGAGAGACAGACAGACACACAGAGAGGAAGAGAGAGAGGAGAGAATAATAGTGTAAAGAGGAAGCAACAACAATGAAAACACAAACATGGAATTCACATGCAAAATGCTCATTTACAATATTTCATAGACACGCAGAGCGACAGACACAGAAATTCTCTGACACTCATTGCCATACAACAACAACAACAACAATAACAGCAACAGCAACAACAACAATAACAGCAACAACAACAATAACAGCAACAACAAACAATAAACAATGACGACAGAGTGCCATAAACACTTGAAAAGGTCCGAAATCAGCTAAGAAAGGGCAAACGGTCTCTCTTTACATGCCCTTATTCTCCTTTTTCCCATCCCTCTCTATCCCCTTCTTGATGTGCCCTTCCGTTTGGAAAAGCAGGCGACATAAGTAACACGAAACAATTTCCAAATGAAGCGCGGATAAGCCGCAAAATCCTTAAAATACTCGATAAAATTACATAAAACTAATCGCACAAGCACACGAACAACACACGCAACGCAACAGAAAGAGACAGCACGACAGAGAGAGAGAGTGAGAGGGAGAAGGAGGAGAGTGAAGAGCGTAGAGAATTGGCTATATGACTGGGCGATGAATGTAGAGATGAGAGAAGGGGGCAAGCAGGCAGAGAGACAGACAGACAGACAAGCTGCAGAGAATGATGAAGGTATCTACACCGACAATCTGTTTAACAACTTCATGAGCAGCAAATCCAACAAATCGTATAAACGACACAACGACGATGGCGATGACGATGACGATGACGACGACGACGATGGGCGATGGAAACGACGACGACGACAACGACATCGACGAAGCAAGGTTCGGCTACACAGACGAACAGCCCCAAATGATGCAGCACAGGTTGAGGTTGAGCAGCAAGAGGGCGCAGAGGGAGAGAGAGAGACAGACGGGAGTCGTCGTCATCGCCGTCGTGGGTCGTTTATTTGGTTTTGTTTGGTTTCGGTTTGGCTTTTTGGAGCGCCGCAGCCAGTCTCTGAATAGATGCTCAATCGTTCGGTTGAATGAAGAGCGTATGGGAGTTGCTCTCGGATGAGGCTTGAGAGAAGGGAGCAGAAATGAAGGCAGGCAGGCAGGCAGAAGGAGGAGGAGAAGGAGATGTGGTGTAGCTGACGATGCGATGGCTATGAATGGAGAATGTGCCAGGGAATGTGGCATAATGTTCTTGTTGATGTTGAGTAATGGGCATAACAACTGTAAGCTGCCTGCACTCGAAAATCTTCAGTTGCCCCCTCGACACACTCACATACACATGCGCGCACACACACACTCATGCATCGACTGTGTGTGCGGCCCCAAAGAAAAGAGAAATTTGTTGGTTATTTATTTTCGTTTGCATGGGGTTAAATGCACAGCAGCAGCAGCGAATTGAGTTGAGTGTTCCAGCGAATGCTGTCTACTAACTGCCTCCGCCAGCTCCTCCTCCTGCACCTCCTCTTGCTACTCCTCCTCCTCATTCTGCTACTGCTTTGATTTAGCTTTATCTTTAGCTCTTTTTGCTTCTTGCTTTGCTTTGTTTTGTTTTGTACGTTTTTTGACTTTTCGGACGTCTGTTTTGATTTGTTGTGAAAATTTGGCTTTCACTACAAACAGAGACAAGCAAATGAATATGTGAGTGTATTCGTGAGTGTGTATATGAGTGAGTGAGTGAGTGAGCGTGGTGTTGACCGACCTCGAGGCACAAGTCAGGTGCTTACAAATACTTAATGGGGTTTCCGCACTTGACACACACACACACACGCACACACAGTAATAAAGACAGACAAGCGAGCAGTGAGTGCCAACATTCCAGGCTATTGAGTTCTTTATCTAGGCAAGCTTTCTACGAGTTAAGTCTATTATGAAGCTATACGACTAAGGGAAGTATTTGCAATTATATATTGAGTATGAGTATATGAGTTTAAGAACAAAGTTTATTTATATTAAGACTTTTCCGAAACCTGAGAAGCAGATCAGTATGCAAGACTAAACTTTTTGTAAATATGAAGATATATAACAGTCAAATAAACAGTAGTAAATGGTTTATAGCTGTCAGAACTCACATAATAAATCAGTGATAATGCAAACTTCATAAAAGAGAATGCCCTTCTTGTAGATCTACTCTATAAAGTACTAGGTAAACATAACTGCACTAATGATCAGCAGCGACAGGCAGGCCATAAGCAGGTTAAATATTTGCACTGCATTTGCACTCTTATTCACTCGCATTTAATTTTCAGCTAACTGAGCTCAGGCCTCAGTGTTGAGTGCCTGCTCTGGCTATGCCTATGCCTCTGCTGCCCTGGGCACAGGAGAAATACTCTGCACTGGGCCAAGAGTGAGTCGGGTGTCGGATGTCGGATGTGTCGAGTGCCGAGTAGATTATTAACATCAAGTTAATAACCACCCTAATGTACAGTTGTGCGGCGCGCAATCATCAGCAGCCGTCGGAGCAGAGCAGAGGCATTTTAAGTTGTGTCTGCTGCTCTTATTAACGTCGCATTGCCGCAGTCGCTGCTGCTGACGTTCATTATTGCTGTTGCTGTTGTTGTTGTAGGCTATTTGTCAGTCAATTAGTCAGCTTATTGGCAAGCAATGATTGCAGAGAGGAAAAACAAGCTAAATACAAGCACAAACACACACACACTCGCACACACTCATACAAGAAACGAACCGAATGCCAGAGCCACCCAACCACACAGAGACCCGACAGCCGACAGCTTTTCCATTTCAAAATTACGCACACACACACTAATAAACACACGCTAACAAACACACACATACAGACACTTGGGGGAACGTGTGCTCGTCGTCGTCGTTTAGCCGCGTGCGTACACACAATTTTCCGCTACTCATGATACAAATTGTTTATTGGATTTCCTCTTGCTGTGGCCTGCTCTGGCTCTGGCCGTGGCGCTGCGCTGCTAAGTTTTATTTTCATTTACATTTCTCGTTTTGTTTCTTTTTATGTTTATGGGCTGTTTAGAAAACAATTTGCGGCAGCACCAACCCCCTCCCCGGTGCCTTCTGTGCCCTACACTGCAAAGTAGACTCAACTGAGTTGTTAATCTGTCTCTGTTACACACTCACTCTCTCTCAGTCTCTCTTCCTCTGCCTCTGTCTCTGCGTGCGTGCGAGCGTGTGCTTTGTGTGTAAGTTGATAAAGCGCGTGTTGACATTAATCGAGGGAATGCGCCGTTTGAAATTGACAGCGTTATTGGCCTTAAATTCTCTCTCTCTCTCTCTCTCTCTCTCTGGCCCTGGCCCTGGCTCCGGCCTGGTCGATCCCGATGTCGACCAACAACCACTGACCATAGCCGTGTAGACTCTCCAGCCAGCCAAGCAAACCAACCGCACTTGGCTGCGCTGCTGACTCACACAGGCCCTGCATGGGCACTCCAAACTGGCCGAGCTCAGTCAGTCACGTACCCGAAACGATGTACAGCGCAATAACAACAACAACAACAACAACAAGAACAACAACAAAGAGCTATAGCACAACCAACGCCCCATCATCGTTTGCTGCTGCTGCTGCTGCCGCTGCCATAATTTGTGGTCTTTTACTGTGAACTGTTGTTGCAGCCGCGCTGCCCCATTGTTGTTGTGTGCCGCAACCTCAGCACAGGGCATTATGATACGGCTATTAATACACACACACCAACAGAGGGAGAGATGGAGAGAGGGAGCGCAGTTGGTGTGAGCGAGAAAGAGATACACACACACATACACAGTCTGTGGTCTGCTGTATCCCGGTGGAGGGCAGGGAAGCCGTCACTTTTCGGTGGTGGCAAAAATGTGTTCGAGCCTTTCATTTTGCCTTTTTAGATTTTATGGCTTTTGTGCGTTACAACGGCGCTTTTTGTAGTACATTTGTTTTATAACAGCCACCGCAGAAGCTGAAGCAGCCACAGCAGCAGAGGCAGCAGTAGCAGAGGCAGCAGCACCAGGGGTCGCAAGTTGCAAGGCACAAGATGAGGCAGAAGCAGGAACAGGAGCTGTGCCTGCTGCTGAGTAGGTAAGCAGCAGGAAGTGCAGAACAAGGGATAGGATAAGAGAGAGTGAGAGTGGAGGAAGGGGGGGGATTGCACACACAGCTTAGCACATTGCTCGCAGTTATTACACAATTTTCCCCAAAGCGCCAACAACGGCAGCCACTTGGGCCACCATTCGCGTGCCCTACGACCAGAGAGAGGGAGGGAGGGAGAGACACAGCTCACCTTCTGTGTTTATATGAAATTTTTCCACTCACGACTTCCCCCCGCTCGTAAAAAAAAAGTTGCTAACCAAGCAGCCAAGCCAAGTTGCCCTGTTAGCCAGTTAGCCAGACCGGGCCAGGGCAGCCAACCCAACCAGGCCAGGCCAGGCCAGAGCAGCTAACTTGGTGGTGTTGCTGCTGATGTCGCTGATAAGTGTTGGCCCCAGCGCAACGTGTTGGTGCACAGTGGAGAGAATTCAATTGTTTAATTATATGCATAACTAAAGAAGTGTTTTGCATTTTATTAGCTATAAACAGGCAGCCATAAAGTCATAGTTAGTTGGTTGTAAACTTAATGGAATATGCTATAAAGAATCGAAATTAATATTTGCTTAATCCGCACTCAAATTTATGCAAATGTATTTGGCACCACTGTGCCCTGAGCACAGACGACGACGACGTGCCTGTGCCCGTTCGTGGTCGATTCGGGGACTCCAACGACGCTGACGATGCCGTCGTCAGTCATTTAGGCGGCGTGTCGTGCCTTATTGAGTGTAAATCTGTCGACAATATTTCCTCTTTCTTTTTTTCTTGCGCCTGGCCAGAGCCGACGACTGCGTCGTGTCGATCCGAGCCGCAATGCTTTTTATTTGCCTGGCTGCCGCTACTGCTGCATTTAATTAATTGATTTTAATTGCCATAATTTGTGTGCCGTTGCCACACAACCGCAACCGCCGGCATGCGAGCGAGACATGCGTGTGTGCGTGCGTGTGTGTGTGGGCGAGTGTGCGTGTGTATTGGCAGTGATATTGATTCGTAAGCAAATTCAATGATAATTCCCCTGTTCTGCTGCCGAGTCGCGTCCCTCTGCGCCGCCTCGTTACAGTTATTCGCTGAGTTACTTGAGCGGAAAATCTGTTTACAGCTGCACGCACACTTGAGAGGCGGCACAGCCTGCAGAGAAGGCTGGAAAGCAACAACAACAAAAAAAAGACAAAGTGAGCCCGAGACCGAATCCGAATCCGATTCTGTTGTTTGGTCCCCCCTCTTCTCAGTCTGTCTGTCTGTCTGACGGGGCTCTCTACGTCTAGCAAGCGCATTACAACAGTTTTCTGTATTTGTATATGTATGTACATGTATGTATATGTGCCTGTATGTGTGTACATATGTTTGTATACAAACGATTAAGTGGCCCTACGGACAGTATAGAATGAAACTCATCCTGTGCACATTACATGACATTATTTTTATGGATTATTTATTTATGCATGTTGATATCAACTTGATCGCTTTTATTGAAATGTATTATTATACCCTGCAGCCCTTGAAAATGTGTGAGAATAAAGGGGTATTTATTTTATCGAGGGATATCAGAAACTATGCCGTACAGGGTAGACTGATAGAGTGTAATCTGGTGCATGCATGGTTTTTGTATTTCCATTTCAGTATTGAACATATTTGATCCTTTCATATCGAACAAAATGTTTTCATTCTGTTTTCTCTTTTCTTGTTGTACTCTTTGCAGTTGAATTTTCATATCACAGCGGGCATAAAAAGGCTTAACACTGGACCGGAAGCGTGTTTTTAAAGGGTGATGGCGGCCTCCACTCAAGGAGAAATACGAGTGGGTCCCGGCCACCAGGTAAACGATGTCTATGTACGTACATAACTCTCACAATTCAGAAATTCAGCTCACGGTAACAAAATAAAAAATGACAAAAAGCTTTTCTTTTGTATTGTAATCGTAATGTTGCAAATTCTAATTGTACAAACCCAGCCCCGCCCACGCCCTCCTCTCCCTCGCTCCCACATCTACTTCAGTTATTTGAAATTCCAAATAATTACAAAGTTGCCCATTATCAGGTAGAGACTTTCAGCGCAACCTTTGTGCTCTCTGTGAGCTTTGAATTCTTTTGAAATTTGTAAATACAGAAAATTACTCAATATCAAATGATATAAGAGGCTTAGAGACAAGAAATACTTTGAGAACTTCAACCTTTGTTCGTATACTCTGTTCTTGAGTACTCACTTCTAATTATAATTGTACAATGAAATTTCTTCACTTAAGAAACTGTCTTATATATGATATGACATCAATTGATTGGATGTGGGCAACTTGTAGAGCTCTTGTTGATATGTAGTTTGTTCGAAATCAATAACTAACAACTGTAAATAACTGTGTGTACATAATACTGATTGTATACGATGATTGGCTTATCATAATAGTATCGTTTTTTTTGAAAAACTTGTAGTACTTTTTCCCCTAAATCCTAATTGAATTCCGCACCCATTCCTGCTAAGCCAATTTAAAGGACTTGCTCTGTGGTCAAATCGTTTACATGACCACTGGACTGTCCACTAAAAAATAAAGAGGCGCTTATCCGATTTCCAAAAAAGAAAAAGAAGAAGAAGAAAACACACGCACACACCACATCAATACATTGTTCATACATTTCATGCATTAGTTTTAAGTTGTGTTGTATCGTCGTCGTCGTATCGTATGACACCAGACAAACTGCACACACACACATACACACACACATGCATACATACACATATACATATACATATATATAGAGGCATATGTACGTATAGTATATCGATATGTAGCGTTGTATGGCTTGTTGATGTGCGTCGTGTGCCGTCCTCGTCCTCGTAGAGTATGTCTTGAGTCTGTTGTGTCTTTCTTGTGTCTGTTGTGTGTGACGTAACTAATACAAAAAAAAAACAGAAAAAAACAATTGATTCAATATGTTTTTGGCGTTTGTTGTTGGTTTTTTTTAACTAATACCGCAACTTCTTCTGTCTTGTCTTGTCCTGTGACTGAAGGCAAAACTGCCCGATTATAATCCAATCTCAAGCTTCCCCGTTGACAAGGAAACCGATGAACGTGAACTAGAGGAAACAAGATGGAGTCCTGGCGTTGTGGCCGATGGCGACTTGTTAATGTTTCTGCGTGCGGCACGCTCCATGGCTGCATTTCAAGGAATGTGTGATGGCGGACTAGAAGACGGTTGTTTGGCTGCCAGTCGCGACGACACAACAATTAACGCACTCGACGTGGTAAGTACCGCATGCCACATACCACATGCCGCATGCCTGCGTGCGATTTCCTCTACTCATAATCCACACTTATAACATCCCCTAATCAACCCACCCTACTCTTGTTTTATAGCTACACGATTCTGGTTACGATCCAGGCAAAGCTCTACAAGCGCTAGTAAAGTGCCCCGTTTCGAAGGGCATCGATAAGAAGTGGACCGAGGACGAAACGAAAAAGTTCATCAAGGGTCTGCGACAATTTGGCAAGAATTTCTTTAGGATCCATAAGGACCTGTTGCCGCACAAGGATACACCGGAACTGGTCGAGTTCTATTATCTGTGGAAGAAGACACCCGGCGCCAACAATAATCGCCCGCATCGGCGACGTAGACAGAGCGCCTTGCGTCGCAATCGTGTTACGCGCGCCAACAATACACCTCCCAAGAAGGAGGACACCCCGGAACCACAAGCTGCGACGACGGCGACGGCGGCGGCGTCGGCTGCAGAGACGGCGAATCGCTCATCGCCCGCTGTCTCCAAGGAGGAGAATAGTTCTCTAACCGAGGACGACGCCAGCGAGTGCGACAGTGATTCGAGTCTGACCAACAAAAGGGATGAATCACCCTCTAGGATGAGGACAAGAAATAAACAACAAAACAACAACAACAGCAGCAGTGCCAGTGCAGCTGGTGGCGGTGGAGGCTCTGCTGCAGCTGCTTCCGTGAATGCCTCTGCCAACAGCTCCTCCTCCAAGGATCAATCCTCGGCCTCGGCCAGCAATACCAGCAACACGGTGGCGAACGGCAAGCGACCCAAGCGCGGCTCGGAGACACCAGATGCCGCAGCTGTCGCATCTGGCGATAGCCCCAAAACACCCACCAAGAGCGTGGCTGAGGGGTCGAGCAATAAGCGCAAGGGCGGCAAACAGGACACGCCCAACAAGAAGAAACGCACTGAGGCTGAGACCAATAGCAGCAGCAATGAGCAGCCCAACAACAGCAGCGAGGACAACATCAAGGAGAAGCAGCGCAAGCGGCCCGATAGTCCGGTCGAGAGCATGAACTCCGATAGTCGCCCCGACTCTGTTATGGACGATGGCGAGTCAAATACAACCGACACGGATGGACGCACAGCGGAGCAACAGTCGAGCAAGGACAGCAAGGAGATTAACTGCAAGGAGGAGAGTGCGGTTACGTTATCGGGCGATCTGGATACCAAATCTGAGCTCAATGAGAAATCTATCAAAATGGAAACCTCCTGCACCGAAGACAGCAAAGACACTATCAAGAATATGGATGAGGAGACCAATATTCAGGCGCCCAGCAGCATTCAACCGCTGGGACTGAAGCCCACACATGTGGATGGATTGCTGAAAGAGTCAAGCTCCTCGGAGGCAACTCCTCTTGTGGCACCGGTGGCACCAATAGCAATGAAGGTGCCCACTATTGCCACCGTGGAGGCGCTGAACGCTTCTGTCGATCGTGACCGTAAGGAAGCCATTGAAAAAATGGAAATCTGCGAGAGCGAGGTGGCAGCACGTGACCCTGAGCTGCTCAAGAAGTTGGCTACCATTAAACAGGAGACGTCACCGCAGCAGCAGCAACAACAGCAGCATCAGCAACAAATGCAACAACAACAGCAGCAGCAACAACAACAACACCAGCAGCAGCAGCAGCAACAGGTGCAACAACTGCCGGTTGTGCCACCAGTGTCGGTTGCCACAGGGCCATTGCAGGAGCCCGTTTACATTAAAAAGGAACCCATGGAGGATTCCATGGATGCCACATGCAATCAAAATAGCAACGAGCCGCAGGATCTAAAAGTCAAAATCGAAATCAAAAACGAGGATCTTAAGATCAATGCCAGCGGAATACCGCCTCCAACTTCTATAGCGCCTCCCAATTCCCAATTGTCCGGTCTTCATCACAGCTCCAGTGATGGCATTAGTGGGCCAGAGCCGCCGCTGCACTTGCAGCATTTGCCGCATGGCCCAACGCTGCAACCGCCCACAAGCTACTTGATCGATGGCCAGCTGAAGTATGGACCGCCAGGTCAAGCGCCGCCTCAACCGCCGCCACAACTGCACAGCGATCTAGGCAGTGGAGGACCAGTAGGTGTAACGCCTCAGAAGTATCCCGGAGATATGGAAATCAAGTACAACGAGGCTGCCGTCAAATTCGAACCGAGCAGTGGCAAATTTACGCCACAAGAGCTCAAATATCCAGTGCCACCGCCGCTGGATGCACTTAAGTACAACCAGGAGATGCAGGCAGCGGCTGCAGCAGCAGCAGCGGCGGCAGCAGCAGCAGCTGCAGCAGCCGCTGGCAAGTACGACATGAAGTACATGATTGAACAGCAGGGTAAATATCCAGACTTGGCGCCACCTAAGCCTGGCTATCAGGATGGGCTCAAGATACCAGATGTGAAGCCTGGGTTTGCCCATCTGCCGCACAATATTGGAGCCAGTCTCGATGGACCACAAGGACCGCATAAATATGTGCCGGCAGGGCAGCCTGGTCCTGCACTGGATCAACAGCCGCCGGGTGCCACTCCGCCACCAGGAATTGCCATGCCGAAGCCACATTATCAGCACGACGTGCAGACGCCGCCGCTGGGACGACCATTTGAGCCTTCTGGCCTTATGCTCAAGTACGGCGATCCACTGGGCGCAAAGTATGGACCACCACAGCCACAGGATCTCAAGTATCCAATGCCGCCCGTGTCTGTTGCAAGCGGCGAGAATTTAATCAAATCCTCGCCCTATGGCCCGCCGCCAGAGAGTCCCATTGATGCCTCGGCACGGTCTACGCCCGGCCAGGATAGTCAGGGCAGCAATAGTAACAGTAACTCGCAGCCACCATCATCACAGCCGCAGCAATTCCAGTCGCCGCATCCTTCGCCGCACATGCCTTCTCCGGCGGGTGGTGGCCTGCCCCCCGGCATGCATCCGCAAAATCTCATTTCCCCGCACGGCCATGGACCGCCTCCGCCGGTTTCAAGTAGCGGTCCAGGAGGACCAGGTCCGCAGCCACCAACATCGCTGCATCAGTCTGTAGGCAGTATAGTGCCAGGTCAGGGGCCGCCGAGCCTGCAGCATGGAATGCCACCAGGCCCAGGAGGCCCACACGCACAAATATCTGTTGCCTCCTCGTTGCCACTTTCAGTGTCATCCCTGGGAGCACCCACGCTGTCCACCATGGCACCCTCACATCCAATTCATCCGCACATGCACCCGCACCAGCATCAACATCTGCAGTCGCTGCAGGCTCTGCATCGACCACATCCAGATATGCCTCCATCGATGCATCCGCATGCGCCTATGCCGATGTCACTGCAAGCACCGGGACCGCCACCACCGCACAGCCACGGCCATCCATTGGCACCCGCCCATGCACAGCAGCCCGGACAACCTGGACCTGGTCCAGCGGGCACAGTGCGCACACCATCGCCGGCGCAGCAACAACAACCACCACGTAGCCTGCACGAGCCACTGCCGACATCACGTGAGCCGCCTGCATCGCACACATCCACAGCGCCAACGGGGACAAGTAGCGGGATGAACAGCGGACCAGGACAGGGAGCGGGACCGGGACCAATGCCACATCAATCTCCGCACTCGCACCGCACATCACCACTACCAGGATTGGCGCATCCGTCAGGGCTCATTGGTCATCCGATGCCCATTCATCCGCACTTGGCGCATCTGCCGCCAGGTCATCCAGCACACGCAGCACTGGCGCATCCCGGTCATCATCTGCTTTCGCATTCGATAGCAGGATTGAGCCATGGTGGTGGTCCCATTGCGCTACTGGCGGGTCCCGGTGGACTTGGTGGTCTACCCGAGTCGGCGCTCAGTCGTCGCACACCGCCAAGTCATCTGTCCCACCCGCACGCCTCATCAGCGCCATCGACACCCCACTCGGCGGCCATCTCGACCAGCATGGCGCTCACCACCACCCCCAGTACGGTGCCATCGTCCGCCTTCAGTCGCGCCAGTCCGAGCGTGCAACTCTCGATCGGTGCCGCGCAAGGTGGCCCTGGTGGCAGCAATAGCGGCACGCCGAACAACTCATCAGCAGCTGCAGCTGCTGCGGCGGCTGCTGCTGCGCATCGGGCAGCTTCTCCAGCTTCCAGTGTGGGTAGTCTGAGCCGCCAGAGTCCGCTGCATCCTGTGCCGCAGTCCCCGTTAAGTCATCATCCCTCGTCGTCGGCTCTATCTGCAGCCGCAGCGGCGGTGGCTGAACGGGATCGGCACGCACTGTTGCGCCAACAGTCACCGCATATGACGCCGCCTCCAGTGTCCAGCGCCTCCGGATTGATGGCCAGTCCGCTGAGCAAGATGTATGCACCGCAGCCAGGTCAGCGCGGATTGGGTACCTCGCCGCCACCACATTTGCGGCCAGGAGCCTCGCCGCCAGTTATTCGCCATCCACAGATGCCCCTGCCTTTGCCACTGATTGCGCCAGGCGGAGGCATTCCACAGATTGGCGTTCATCCTGGCCAGTCGCCATATCCGCACCCGCTACTGCATCCGTCGGTCTTCTACTCGCCGCATCATCACAATCCCTTCAACTACGGTTATGCACCCTATGGACCCGGCTTCCCTGCCTACATGAAGCCACCTCCGCCTGCTGGACCCCTGGATCCTGCCGCTGTGATGGCCGCCCATCATGCGGGTCTGGCCGGACCACCACCGCAATCACGTCAAGACGAACAGAATGCAGCTGCAGCTGCTGCCGTTGCCGCTGAGAAGCAACATGCGGCTGCAGTTGCAGCATCAGCGGCGGCAGCTCAACAGCAGCAGCAGCAACACAAGACGCCACAGCAGCAACAGCAGCAGCAGCAACAACAACAACAGCAGCAACAGCAACAACAACAGCAGCAGCAGCAACAACAACAGCAGCAGCAGCAGCAACCCGGAGGTCCACCACAGAATAAGCCACCGACGCCAAAGACACCACAAGGGCCGGGTGGCATGCCCGTTGGCTTGGGTGGGCCGGGTACGCCTACAGGTCTACCACCTGGCGCATATCCCGGTGCTCCTCACATGCCTGGCTATCCGCCACCTCAGCACGCTTCGCCATTTGCACCACAGGATGGGCAGCCACATGGCCTCAAGCCAACCTCGCACATGGATGCGTTGCGGGCGCACGCACACTCGGCCAACTCGGCTGGCATGGGTAGCGCACATCATCCGACAGAGCCATGTAAGTGTCAGCAATTCCAGGGAGTGCTTGTGCGAGAGATAAACTAATAATGAAATACTTTACACACTTGCAGTGCCAATTGACATTGAGCCCGATCCGGAACCAGAGATACCCAGTCCCACTCACAACATACCACGTGGCCCGAGTCCCGAGGCTAAGCCTGATGATACTGAATGTCATCGCTCGCAGTCGGCTATGTAAGTAGAGAAAATGAGCACTAAGATAATAATAATGGTTTATCAACAAACACTTATCTTCATTTCGTATTGCAGCTTTGTACGACACATCGATCGTGGCGATTACAATTCGTGCACGCGAACGGATTTGATCTTCAAGCCGGTAACGGACTCGAAACTGGCACGAAAACGTGAGGAACGTGATCGCAAACTGGCCGAAAAGGAGCGCGAGCGACGCCAAGTGAGCATTGAACTTAACCAGGACAAGTTTTGCATTTTAAGTATTCGTTCTCTCTCTTTCCCAGCAGCAACAGCAGCAGCAGCAGCAACAACAACAGCAGCAGGCAGCTGCAGCCCAACAGGCTGCACAGCAGGCGAAGATGAAGGCAGAGCTTAAGCCACCTTATGCGGACACACCAGCACTGCGACAGCTGTCGGAATATGCACGTCCACATGTCGCCTTCAGGTTAGTGTCGCATCTGTGTTAGGTTTCCAGTTATTACTGTTGTGTTCGAGTCTTCGATTAAGTGTTTGATTTGTAGATATTTTTGTAGTTTCTTTTGTGAGTCGTTTATTATCGCGTTTGTATTGTAATAATTTCCAATTTCGATTTCAGTCCTGTTGAGCAGATGGTGCCTTATCATCATCCAATGGGCCCAATGTATAGCAGAGAGAGGTACAGTACCTAGTACAAGCCTGCCAAACCCTCATCTCACTACACACACACACACACACACACACACTAACCAAAAACTCTGACATCCTACGCCAACTAACCAAGAGAATTCAAATGCGTCTTATTTGCTTAGTTCTACGCACGTCTAAATGATTAACGCTTTAGTTTTTAACCTTTTAAATCGCTTCATATTTGCCTGCCCGTAACCTATTCCTCGATAAACAAATAAACCCATTGCGCCCACAATATCTGTAAGCTCTTCCTTATTCTCATTGCTCGACTTATTACAGGGAATTGGAAGAAATCAAAAACGCACAAGCGGCCGCAGCAAGTCAATCTCGACTGGATCCGCACTGGATGGAATACTACAGACGGTATGTAGAGCATAATATAATACTGTTGATATATTATTACTTATGATTTTCCCTCCTCCCCCCCCCCCTCTCAATACAGTGGCATACATCCTTCCCAGTTTCCACTGTATGCAAATCCGGCGATTTCACAAATGGAGCGCGAGCGACTTGGCATACCACCGCCGCATCATGTAGGCATGGATCCGGGAGAGCATATGGTATGTATGCAGCATGATCAGCCGAACCTCATTGTACACCAAAACGATAATCCACTCATATTCACAAAAATCAATCGTATTTGGAAGAATATTCAAACCAAACAAAAAAAAAAAAAGCATCTGCACAAATCATTTGTCCAATTGTCAGCTAAAAATAACTCAAAAAAGTTACAAATTTAAATGTAGAATATATCATATGTCCATGTCCAAAAGCACGTGTGCTAACATTAAAAATGCTTCGTCCTCCTCGTCCTAGAGAAGGAGGCGTACCTAACACCATTATAAGCCATTGGTCGGTGCTCGTTCGTTTGCCATTCTAACACGCATTTCCCACTCAATCTCATATTTTCGCATTTTCCACTTACAACAACAACAATGTCGCTTCGCGCAAGCTGGCTCCATAATCCTACTCAGGCAGCACTGGCTCTTTTGAAACTATCTACGATATTCAATAATTTTCAGATACGATTGACGAGAGAATATCATGCACACTCTCATACTCATTTACATTTGCCTTTGCATCCACAGCCGCAACCACCGGAGGCCGGTTTCCAACTGCCACGTGAGTTTGTATAGCCATTGAGCCGACCCATTAACAAATAATACTGATCTTTCTTCAATTTCTCTGTTTTATTTTTCACTGTCTTGATCGAAATTTAGCGAATGTTGGCCAATATCCACGCCCAAATATGCTTATACCTAGAGAACCACACTCGGACGTGTTGCTGAGGATGTCATATGCGGATCAGCTACAGGTTTCCCAAATCCCAAGCAAATTTCCTAACTGATTAATTAAATATATACAGTATTTACAGGCCGCCGAATTTCAACGTCAATCGCTGCATGATCAATACTTTAGGTGAGTTTGCATTTTCAATCTTATCATATGAGACCAAACAATTGTCAACAGTCAGTCCATCAGGCATCATTAACTCATCATTATTTTGACTTTGTGACTTTTGTTTTGTGTTATTCGTTTATCATTTCGTTGGGTATCTGTATCACACCCACTTCTTTCTTCCTATTCTCTTTCTATAACAGACAACGGCCCAGATAAATGGAATAAAAAAAAAGAGAGAGAGAGAGAGTGTGTGCTTAAGAAAAGCAGGCAACAATTGTAGAATCACAAGCAACTGAACAAAGATAGAACTCGTGGCCGTGAGGAAAATGCTTTGTGTGATTTTTGTGTTCCAACGTTTACCGTTTTGTTTTTCAACTTCGACTCCACAACCAAAACAACTATAAAACATATATAAATCGCAGAATCCCCCAACAACAATAGCTCACAACGTGAATCCAAACTATATTACTACAGCTTTAAGTTGTGCAACGCTTTATCCAGTTTTTATGTAAAAAGTTAGTACATTTTCTTATTTTAATTTTCCATCCTTATGCATTCATATCGTGCATCGTGTCAGTATTTATACAGTATTCTCATTATCATATTGTGCTCGTTTTCATAATTCTCTTTCCATTTACCATTTACCGGAAATAGGAATCAACTGCGTTAAGTGAACCAGGGAATTGCGTTAACTGGAAATCAAAACTCGGCAGCTGAATCCCACTTACCGACAATGAATGGCATTCAAAATCAAAAGGAACAAGCAACAAAACAAGCACCCAAACAACAACCAATAATAACCCAACAAAGGCAACTAACAAACAAAAGAAAACAACATGATGGTCGCAATATTTTAAGTATCGTCTTTATAGTGTATAGTGTTAAAATTCTAACAAAACGAAAGCGTGTTAATTAATTATCGTTTAAGCTTACGAGAATTGATTAAGGCAAATGGAACAAATTCTAGCACACACACACAACTTTTAAGGTTTTCAACTGAATAATGTGCAAAACATTTCAGATTATAGCACCACTTTGATAAATACCTATGACTAAAAACTAAGTTCTATTGAAATCAAATTAACTAGACACTTGCAATTAGATGAAATAACGGAGTAAAACCAAAACACACACTACACAGAGACAAAACTCTTGCTAGTACAGCAAGGATCTTTAGTATATATTTATGTGTAGGCAGAGTTTTATTCTATTTGCTCTCGCGAATGTGGGAGGATAGAAAAATGTGCTTATCGCAGACCAACCAATGCCAGTTTATTCTGTCTTGTACAAAGCGCTCGTCGCTTACCATATAATTGTAATTAATTTGACATATGATTTGCTGAGATATGCATATGAAAAGTTAGTGTACTTCCAGCCACAATTAAACTATGTATGTATTTGTTTTATTAATAGTACGCTTGCTGCTTATCTTGATTTGATTTGGTCCAGAGCTGATGATTCTTAGTCCCCTAACTTTTGTTGGCTAGCTTTGCTTACTTACTACTCATTAATTTATTATTTTTGCCTATAACTAGAGTATTATAACTATTATAAATAAAAGAAATCATAGCAAGAAATGCGTGTTTGTAAATTGCATAACAAAGTAATTAAAAGGGAAGTTACCTCATAAGTAAAAAAATTAAATTGATATATGGGAATGATGAATCCGGTTTTCAAAGCAAAAATGCAAGTAAATTTCGATAAGTCCCCCCCCATAATGCAATCCATGTACTATATCTGCATATATCAATATAGCTATAGAGCGGCCCGTGCATTTGTAGCACTTGCAGCTGCAATTTTTTGAGTGCTTAATTTATATTAGTAATTTATACATAACATATACATATATATAATATAAATATACATGAAAAGCATGCATTATAATGATGGAAATAAACCAATTTTTCATTGAAATGGTTTATACCATATATATAGGATGCAAATGCACAGGCACACACATGCAAACAACAAGAAGTTCATATGAAGCGTGCATTATACTATAACGAAAATTAAATATTTTTAAATACAATTTTTAATTTCACATTTTGAATATACACATTGAACTTATATACATATATATATATATATACTTATACATATACAGCGTTTATTGTAGAATTTTGCGAGAATATTAAATACAAGAGAAAAAGCTGAAAACCAAGCACACAAACAACATTGAGCCACATCAATTGGCCCAAGTTATCGGTTAGGATGTAAGATTGTAAAGTGAAAATCCAGGCGTACATATTTATATATACATATACAAAATGAAACACACACATGCAGCTATATATGCATCTGCTATAAATATAATATATATATATATTTCACACAACAGAAAAGAAAAAAAACAAAAGCATATACACAATTCGATGATAATGATAATACAAATAAATTATTAAAACCTGTAAAAATAAGTAAAACAAAATAAAATTAGTTACATTAGTTACAAATTGCAGTATCATTTATTAAAGTAAAAGGGGTGGGACTATCGATTTATGGTATCTCTTGGGATGTTCGTCAACAGTGGATGTCATCAATCAATTTACACGTTTAAATCAATCAATCAAGTGCACGGGTTCTATGTGTATTGTTGAGGTTCTTCCCATGTGGATATTCGTTTGTGAGTTGACTCAATAAAGAGTTACTTTTCCCACTAACAGCATAAATGATTAAATAACGATAAAGCAATTGAATTATATTTATTAGCCGATTGGCAAGTAGGGTAAATGAAGATATCGTAACTTATGGTGTGTATTACATTACAAATATTAATGTGCTTTATAAAACATGAGAAGAGGAATGCAAATTGCTTAGCTGGTCGTATCCTAAAGTCGAACATTAACTTATTTCGTCAATATTAAACTGAAATTTGCGGCACACATCCCTCTCTGCCAACCAGCGAGGGGTAAGCGAAGCGCACGAACGAGGCAGGCTGGCAAATTACAAAGCATAATTAAAATTTGGAGTATGCGAGCAAGGCATTTCCCACAAAACATGCACGGCCTCTGCCGCGTGGCTCTAATTAAAAACCACTAAAAGATTGCCCTTAAGCAGCAGCAAGTGGAAAAACCAGGCTGCGAGGACCAGTGGGACGGCCATGCTCTGGGACCTGATGCCACTATCCGCATAGAAGGATTCTGCACTTCCAATCGGGTGAGATTGTATGCCCTTTTCGACATTGCTGAGTAGGTTAGTGTAGACGACGCGATCTCCCTCTAATTGATCTGGGCGAACACTGTACTTTAAATGATCATCGTTCACAATTAGCTCCCGGAAATTATCGAACTGCAAATCAATGTTCAATGAATTGGTTTGTATCATAACAAAAGAGTCTTACCTGAAAGTCGGATAAGCCAATGGTGTCAAAATAATCAATCCAGACAACTTGTTCAATACACGGTGCTGTAGTCAGCGAGCCACCGTAACTGTAATAATGCTTTGGATTGCGTGGAAGAAACCGCATTAAAGGCAACGGCTGCTGCAAATACACAGAATTGTCCTTTTGGCTTATGTTCGGTAGTTGCTCTACAAATTCTTCATAAAATGTATTATTCTGTTCTTCAATCTATTCAGAAGTAAATAGTCTACGGATTAAAACTTGTGTAATTCTAGGAATTATATGGAGATTACCTTTAAAAAGTAACACAACACGATTATGCCGTTATTGTGACCCACTGCGGTCTCATAATCAGGGTATTCCCGACCCCGCATAACTACATGCAACTCAGCTGGAGATTCTAGAGGACCTTCAAAATTTCGGGTATGATTCCTGTTGAAAACGGTTGTGTTGTCGCTCCATCGAAAGTGAAACTGCTCAAATTGGTAGCCAGCTTTGCTTGGCAATGGTCCTCCGGAAATACGCGGCTCTTTGCCCTTGTCAAAGCTCATCGTGACTAGCACAGTGTAGCCGTTGTTGGTCAAATGTACCGCATGGGGGTTTGTATCGAAATTAGTGTACTCAAGTTCTGGATAGCTCTGACCTTTTACCTTGAGCTTGCCAAAATTAACCCCAACTTGGTACTTTCCGGCACAACGAATGGTATCCGACCAATACTCCGCACCATGCTGAGGTCCGTAACCGAAATCTTGTGCCGATGCTGCAAGTTTAAAGGTTGAGTAATTAAGGAGTCGAATTTCTGTTTACAAGTATTCTGTCAGGTGTAGTGGAGGATGAAAGTCCCAAGTGCGTGAGTTACAACAGGTATCGTATGGCATGCATAATTATTCGTTCAATTAGCACTCATTAAATAACAATTATCGTGTTAGAGCAGAGAAAACACGTGTAATATTTCACCTGAAAGGCTTCCGCTTGTTTGGGGTAGACAGCCTGCAGGCATTTACGGCCATCCCTACTTTAAGTGTTCTGACTTAATTCAATTAATGCTTACCACACAGCCATGTTAAGGCTGTCCATCCACATAAGACGTTTTCCAGACTGACAGAAAAAAGACTCCGCATCTTGTGAACTTATTGCACCACGATTCTACTTAAACTGATTGCTAACGGCTTTTCCGAATAGAGTTTATGTGTTACGACAAATGAGAGTCGAAAATGATAAATGGCTTGAAAAAATACTATGAAAATCTTCATTAAGTAATTGTATTCGTGTCTGTTGCCGTTTAATTCCAGCTAGATTAAACTGTAGTCAGATCAGATAGATTAAAGCTATTTTGTAGTGATGAAAATGGGTTTATCTTCCATCAGTACTTGTGGAATACTTTGGCTGATTGCAATTTTATATTCCTATTTCCTATTATTAGCATATTAAAAATTCTAGGGTACTTTCCAGTAAAGGCTATATATGCTATACTGAAAAGCGATCCATTACAAATTAATATAGATTTTGCTAAACTGCATTGCTTAGTATTTGTAATTATAAAAATCAACACAGTGGGAGTTAGTCTGCAGAATATAAGGATGTCCATATGTGGTTTTTAATTAATATTTATTTATTTGAAAAGCATTAGATAAAATATCATCACATAAACAAGACGTGCATAGGCAGGTTTTCTAGTACTAAACATACATAAAATAAATTAAAAACAACTTAATAAAATTACAGTTTAAAAATAAGAGTATGGAGTACAAGGCATGTGAGAAAGAGTGACAGGCCTCCACAAGAAACTGGATTAGCGGAATTTTCAACATCAACAAAGGGAATTGCACTCATTGGTTCATTAAATGGATCTAGTGGGATGTTCTCATAGACAATGCGATCGTTAAGCTTCTGTATTGGGCGGTAATTGTTTTTCATGTGATCATCGTTAGCTGTGAGTTCCCGAAATTTACTTATCTGCATAAAAATAATATAAATGAGATACCAATTTCAACCAAATCAAAAACATTTTATACCTGATGCTCTGATATATCTATGGGATGCATATAATCTATCCAGACAACTTTCTCTGAGCAAGGTGGCGTTGTCAGTGATCCGATATATGTGTAAAAGTTGATCATGTTCATGGATGTGAAACTATAGAGGGACCGCGGTTCCACCAGATCAACTGTCATGCCCTTTCTGCTAATACCGGGGAGCACCTCCGAGAATTCACCATAGGCAGCATTTTCCCATTGTGAGATCTGCCAAAGGAAATAAAAATCTTTTTCCGAATATCCTTAAGGCGTCACTCACCTTAAAGAAGAACGCCATGACAGCAATGCCATGATCTTTGCCCAAAGCACTTTGGAAATCTGGATACTCAAGGTTACGCAGCACTACATGCAGTTCAGCGGGAGCTGCATAATTATTGATACGATCTTCACTGCCTACCGTATCATTTTCGCCCCAATGAAAGTGGAACTGCTCTAACTGATAAGGGGTTTTACGTTCAAGTGGTCCGCCTTGCAGTGTTGGTATCTTTCCCTTTTCGAAATCCATTGTGACCAGCACAGTGTGACCATTGTTTTTTAGATGTACTGCCGTGGGCTTTGCATCAATATTATTATACGTTAAGTCGGGAAATGATTTCTTCTGCACAGTCAATTTATTAATGTTGATAGGACTCTGATGTTTGCCACTGCAACGTTGAAACTCATCCTTCCAATGTTCCGGCCCATCACTACCAGCATAGCCAAAGTCGTAACCGGAGGTAAGACAAACTGAAAAACCAGAGATGATATTACTGCATCACATTATAAGGCACTAATTCTTCATTCATAGCTAATTTCAATGGTCAACATAGAAAATAATATTACTCTAACCACTAAGCAAATACATATTACAAAACAAACCAGACAGTTTGCGTATTGTAAACTAATTTATCCACATTTGATGACAAAACTTGCTGAGTATCACCTACAGCTATCGCATCAGCTGTCCCCTCTGAGATTTGTTTATCTTTTAGCTTACCACTCGCCAAGACAAGCAACAATCTGCCACAGGCTGTACTTGCAACACCAAGTCGAGGATTCCACATGCCACGCAGTTAGCTTTTCAGGTGAGAACTAAAAACAGCCGGTGTAGTTAGTGTATGGAACGGTTAGTTCAGTGTTCTACCGCCAATTGCGGTCGCACAACTGCGGTTAGCTGTCGTTGGCTGTGGAAACTTATATTAACTTTCCGTAGGTGTTAGATCGTTGCGATTCGCACTTTGCGTAATATGCATTGAAATTTAAATCACGCTGTCAATTGCCGCAACGGGCTCTATTCCCGACGGAGTGATGTATTTCGAGTGGCTTATCACACGTCACGGATACTTTTGGCGTAGATAAGCAATGTTTGGTTACTATTGGAGACTTATTTATTTATAAAAAAATATAAAAGACATTTAATTTGTGTGTTCAAGTCGCGTGCTGGAGTATAAAGTAAAGAAGAGACAACGACAGAGAACAATTATAACGGTTGTTGGCCATTCTTTACTATGTTACATCTGGCAACTCTGATTTTGTCAATCACATCTTCATTAATTTGCATAAAATAAATCGATATCCTTCTAATTATCGAACACTCTTACTTTTTGTTCGCAAATACTCGGCCAAGCTAGACGTAGTTTTTTTTTAAATACCAAGTTAATCAGCAAGCGAAACTATTGTACACCCACATTAAAATGTTAGTATTCTCTGTACAGTGTCTGTTAGCATGCTAATTGACTAATTTGTGTATGAGAACGAGAGCTTTACAGCTTTTCCAACAGACGTAAAGAAATTAACACCTTAGATTAAAACGTAGCTGTTAACTCTAATAGGCAGCAGTAATGACTTTCTGTAAAAACTTACTTTTGCAAAGGGAACTGGTTATACAGAGTATTTAATATTCGAACTCTTAAATGTAAAGAAAGCTTGATAAGTTTAAGTTCAGCGACTTTCATCACGCTATCTTTACATATCAATTATTGATTCACAAAACGTGTGGTGTATATCATGCCATGACATGTCCGATATGCGACTCAGTTCAACGAGACCTTGAGTTCTTTAAAGTGCCAAGAGTATGTTAATAGGCAGACAATTGTTTTCATTTTATTTATTCATGATAATATTATGTGTCAAAAAGAGGACTGTATCTTAAGCAAAACATTATAGCGTAAATCACAAGGTGCAGAAGCACTAAGTCAAACTTATGGATAATTGTGGGCGGGAGTTCAAAATTCATAGTGTGGGAAAAGTAAATTCGCCCCAACGCGCACATAAATATATTATAACTTATGTATGAAAGTTTGCTGGTTTTTAAATGGTTCCGTTTAAAGAATTTGGGTCATGTGTTGCTGCAACTATTTTGAATTTATAGCTCGATGAAATGGCCGCAGAGTGGCCAGACATGTGTGTGTGTGTTACTTCCGCATGAGGTCAAGTCCCGAAGCTAAAGCCTCAAATTACCACCGTCACCTGCCCTGACAAACAAGGCGCGTGCGAGCAAGCAAGGCATGTGAGGAAAATTACCGAGGCTAATTAAAACTTTGAGTGTGCATTTAACACAAAACATTCTGGCGCTCTCTCCTGGTCACGGCCTCATCTAGGCCCTGAAGCCTTCCAGCAACATCAGGAGGCTAACGCAGAGCAGCAGACTCGCCTCTATGGATGTGGAGCTGCTTCTGGGTGTGAGCCGTGCATCCTGCGCTGGCATCATGCCCCAGCGACTGTTTGTGCGATCGAATGGAACAGGAATCTGCTGGTAAACCACGCGCTCGTTCAGCGGCTGTGTGGGACGGAAATTGTTCTTCAGATGATCATCGTTGGCCGTCAGAAGGCGGAATTGTTCCAGCTGTAAATGACAAGAATGTATGTTATAAGAATTTACAAGTTTATATAAAATATAATAAACCGAACCTGCTGCTCGGAGATATCAATGGGCTCGTGAAAATCTATCCATACGACTTCCTCGGCGCAGGGCGGAGTTGTCAGCGATCCAGTGTAGCTGAAATAGTTAACCGGATCCTTTGACACGTAGCTCATTAGAGGCAGCGGATTTGTCAGTTTCGTAGTCTTATCTTTGCGGCTAATATCAGACAGTAGTCGGGTAAACTCCGCATAGCTGGCACTGCCAATGTTTCTGACCTAAAGGGAGGTTAATAAGCTTATAATCACGAGGCAATTTCCAGTCACACTTACCTTGAAGAAGTACGCCAATACGGCTATGCCATGATCCTGATCTAATGCACTCTGAAAGTCGGGATAGTCCAAACTGCGCATCACCACATGCATCTCGGCGGGATAGGCCTGATTGTTAATCAAATCCTCACTGCCCACCGTATCGTTCTCCCCCCAATGAAAGTGAAACTGCTCAAACTGATAGTCAGCCGACCTGGCCAATGGTCCACCTCGCATACGCGGCTCCATGCCCTTGGCAAACTTCATGTTGACCAGCACAGTGTGTCCATTGTTGGTCATGGTGACGCTCTCTGGTGTCGCATTAAAATTTATGTACTCGATTTCGGGGAAATTCTTCTTCTCCACCGTCAGCTCATCGATATTAATGGGACTCTGGTATTTGCCACTGCAACGCTTGAAGTCCTCCTTCCAGTGGTCCGGACCATGCTGTCCCCTGTAGCCAAAGTCTTGGGCCGCAGCGAGGGCAACTGTAACAATGGATACAAATGCGATGTGATTAGAGTCCGATTTGGAGTCGTTGTCATTGTCAGAGTCGGGTTGACGCTCAATAGAAAACTTGCTAATTGCTTTGGACAATCGGTGTCGATGGCGCTTGGGGCCGACGGCGTTTGGGGACACTCGATTCCTCTTGCAAATATTTGCGGATGCTTTTAATTAATTAGGCGACTATTTTCGGCGTACCAGACAGAGAGTGAAATCCGAAAATAGTCGCAGACTGTTGGCATAAATATTTAAATTTTCCCCAGTGTGTCGGTCTATGTGTGTGTGTGTGTGTGGTTATGTGTATCGTATCAATTTGCCGTTCTCGTCAGCTGAGGCGGCGTGTCAATAACTGTTAATTGGCTTTAATGCGACCGCCCTACCACACCGCAGCTCTCGCGGCAACTGTTGTCGTTGTTACACCGTAGGTCAACCTATCGTAATTATTCACCCAATCAGCAATAATTAAAGTGTAAAGTTCATCGCTGTCCGTTTAATTCATACTTATAGGTATTTAACTAGGTGAGTCTGGATGATAAACAATTTATTTGTAGATATATCTCCGAGCACATCGTTTAACTTGTCAAACGTTAACCTGATTCTACTTTGAAGTCATTTACAGTTAGACAGAACCCTCATTAGCATAAGCTTTCTAAACAAACGCGTAACTTTAGTTAACTCTTCAAGCGCGAATCATCTAACCTACATTAGTTGATTTATCTTTTGTTTAAAATTGAAATTTCAAAGGTATTTACTTTCGTTTTAAGTGGGAGTAAAAGGTTGACATACTTTAACTAATAGATAATCTTAGGGAAATTTAATGGGCCAAGCTCTCAATTTAATGTCACTAATAGTGAGAAGGTAAGAAGAACATAAGAAAAGAATCATTCAACAATTAAAACCTTAATCTGCCCACAACCTTTTTGGTTCCCACGAAAATTTTGTAAAGTTTCACATAAATTATCCCTGAAGCGTAAAAAAATAACCTTTGAGGGTATTACAAACATCATCTCATATACACAAATATTATAAATACAGACTAAATTAATCTATTGCGTCGAAAACGAGCGGGCATTTAGCTAGCATACAAATTATTTGGAATTACGAAGCCATAATAAGTCGCGCTAATTTACGCAAGTGCTAATACCGTAAATTTAAAATTACTGTGGACTCGAAAAAAAAACTAAACAGTTTAGGCGAACAACTCTTGCCCATAAGAACTTGGGTAATTTCACAGCTGATTATCATTGTATTATTCATTCGAGAATTGGCCAAATATAATTGGATAATAACAAGCGAATGCTTTGTTTGCTTTTTTTATTCTTTCTTTCTTTCGATTTTCAGGTAGTTCGCTTTGCCGTTTTTTGCCAGACATGACGAAGACATATTTCCGGTTCTGCAGTAGGTAGAACTAACAATAGAATTAGTATATATTCTATATGTATATGAGTCTTGCGTGATGAGTAATTCAAACGGGCAGAAACAGCAGACAACCATGCCACATTTTTGTGTAAGTCCAAAATGTTTCACGTGAACAGCGCGAGGTGGGACGACGTGAAAGGGCCGATGTCTGTTATACGGGCAAGTTTTATGGTATAATCGTGTTTTTGATTTTTAAAATGATAATCAACCCGTTGTACTCGTAGTAGACCTATGTCATGCCAAGGACAAAGTTGTCCCCGTGTAGACATGAAAGAGTTTAATTTAATGCCCGATGTTCTGCTTTAAATTTTAAATCAATGTTCCCACTTTGATATTGGTTTTTCGTAAGTCTAAAGAGCTACGCAACTCTGGCCATAAATCAAACGTTTACATAAACTGATAATAGACATTGTGTTTTGTTTTTTTTTGCACTTGTACTATTTGGGTTGTAAAATTGTTCAAGCATCCATTGTAGCTTATCTGGATTGTCACTCAGCACTTTGAAGAGGGTCTTAGGCAACTTTATTTACAGCTATTTTGCAATGCAAACCAATTAAGTAATTTCGAAATGGTGCTTACCACAAGCCAGGAACATTAATGCAACAGCACGAGATGCTGATGCACTTTTCACACTTCCGGAAGTATTCCACATTCTGCGAACTGATCAGGTAACGGATGACCCTTAATTGCCGACAATCTGTAGGGTGGTTAATATCCCTCACTACGTCTCCTCACTGTCTCTCTCGTTCACTCTCTTCAGCTGCCTGTTCAACGTGTTCACCCGCCAAATGCGGTCGCACAACTGCGGTTAGGGCCCGAACAGCGTCGAAACTTATATCAACTTTCCAAAGCCGTTCGACAGTCGCCGTTTTTGCGGCTACTACTCAGTCGAGTCGAATCAACTCGAATTGAATTGATACTTAAATCGACCCTCGCAATTATTATTGAATCGACACCGACAACATTGCCATACGGAGCATACATAAGTACGAAAGAGAGAGAGAGAGAGAGAGAAAGACAGGAAGATTCTTCGTGTCACGCAAATTTGACTTGTGACTAACGAAAGAAAAACTGTAATGGTCATAAATAGACGATGTGTATTTAATTTCCTGCAAATAATAAATATTGATTTTCAGCTGGGTTATCTACCATATAAATACTTGAGTTTAGTCATATCAGCTGCTCGTAACGAGTCACAACTTACGCATCTTCATTAAAAGTTCCGCAACCTTGACTTCTTCATATCGCATTCAATTACAGCTGTAGATAACCCACATGGACTTTGCTAAGTCATCATATCAGATGTTCGTGAAGAGTCACAGTCTGTCAGTGTGTCAACACTACAGAAACTTTGGAAATTTTTGACTGAGTTATTGTGTGCGTGTTGCAAATGAGAATTGATTGCTTGGAATAGTAAACACTTTGAAGTCCAAGTGGAAACCCGGTAGAATTCCGCTTATGGTTTAACTTTTTTACTGATCTGACCTCATAAACTGCGAGTACTTTAGTTTTCTAGTCCGATTGAAACAAGTTCTTATCTCTGTCTGTGAGATTGCATCTGTTTAACCTCTGATATAATTGTTATATACATTGTCTGTGTCACTTGGGAACCCTCTTATTTCCGTAAAACACACAATGAATATCCCCAAAGACTTGATTTGTACATGAAAAATGAATGAGTCAAGTGACTTTTTGGACTTTTAATGGGGAAATCAATTTGCTTGCTTATTGTCGCTTGGACAATGGCTGCCAAACGGTTTCATTCATGGTTAATTGGGAAATACCCTGTACCGATGAGCTGCGTATACCAATTTATGTCTGACCTCATCTAAGTCGCTGAATCACGTAGATGCTGTACTCAAATCTGCAGACAGTGGAAATTTTACGTTGTTTTTTATTTTTTTGGGGATCTAGTTTGACTTCACGCTGTTGTATTTACATAGTCTATGTTAGGTTTATATATGTATATGTATGTGAGACATTATACCCAACTTCCGAACAGACGCATAATTGTCTAGCGTTTTGAGGTCTTCGCGATGTCGAGATAATTTTAGAAAAGCACTTACACTCATCTGTCATCGCTCTCGCATTGTGGAACAACCGATGTCAGGCTGGAGCTGCTCTTCTTCTTTCCCAGACTCACTGTCATCCTCTCTCTCTCTCTCTAGTCTCTAATTACTTTGTGCGGTTAATGGTAATGGCAAGGTAAAGAGTAAGTGCTTTTGGCCCGCTTTGAATACGAGGCAAGAACCAGAAAAATTACAACGCAGCTCGTAATTCGTATATAAGTATATATGTGTGTGTGTATGTTTGTTTACCGATGTAGGGAGGTGCGGCCTGGGCTATATAGTATGCATATTAAATTGTCGCTTGCTTTCGAGTTCCACAAAGCAAAACTTTTAATTTTCGGCCTGCCAGACAACAAAGCTTTGGACATATGCGTCTAACTGTTAAAGAATTGTGTAGTTAAGTTTACTCAGCTAAAAGATACCCTAGCTAAAGTGAAGACTCTTCGAAATGTGCTGCATAATTGATGTTGCTTTGTTTTTTGCGTGGGAGAGGGAAAGATACTCGCAAATGTACTTGATCTCTATATGGTATTCAAGCACCCTTTTGCCAAATATAATGTATCTAGGTCATAAATTTTCTAAGAGCAAAGCGTTCAAGACAATAACAAACAGAACGAAATACTCATAAAGAATTAAGCTATAGAAAAACGAGTTTATCCCAGGCAAGTACCTATATTAATATACCTGCTGTCAACAATTGCAATGGATGAACTTTAACTACTGTTAGGTTTTTCTACATTTGTTTGTTTTGATTATGTCCGACAAGAGGTCAGCAGTTTTTTTCCACTACTCTGAGCAATGGAACAAAGCAAAACACAATCAGACTGAATAGTCATTAGACCGGTTGGTATTTGCCGCGAGAGTACTCCTATTATTAAGAGCTTTTGCTAGGAAACCTATCTACTAGGGTAGTTATGGTCGAACTAAGGCAAAGTAAAGATTACAATTAAAAAGAAAATTTGTAGGAAACACCCAACAAAACAGTTAGTTAATCACGTGTTGGAGGGATAAGTGACTTTCTGCAATTACTGAGTATCTCTCAGTCAATCAGTTATGATTGCGCTATTTGCCATTAATTAAAGTGCAGCGGCAATCAATGAATGCGGCTTGCTTTGCTCAATTACGCGTATTGACAACCAATGCACAGATCCACATGGGAGTTGTGCGACGATAGACGCGTGATAGAAAAGGCTTTACAAATTCCACATAAGAGCGGAACAACGATTTAAGTTTTGAATTTTAAATCAGCATAACATAGTACATAACATATTTGCGGTCAAATGTCAACGGAGAGAGGAGACTAGTGGAATGCAGCAGGCGTAGCTTTGTGGCTGTTGCCGACACGCACGCGGCAACCAGATGAAAAATAGATGTAACACTCATACCCAAATAACTGGCACACAAACAGACCCACACACACACACACACGCGCAGTAAGTACAACTTAATCAGATAATTGCTGCATACCCTGCATACACATGTGCTGCTGCGCACACACACGCACGCACACAGTTGACAGTTTTGCGGTTTCCGATGGCAATCACGGACAAGTTCAAGTGCACGCCAAAGCCAAAGGAGGCCAAAGCACGCAGCCCGAAAAGTCGCTTTTAATGAAAGCTGAAAGAAACAACATAAAACCAATAATAGCTTGTAAGGATGAAGAAAACCAGCTAACTCGACTGTAAAACACCCTAACGTTGACTCTAAAGTACGTTTGGGCATTTGTATTCCAACACAGAGGAAAAGATTCTTGAAAAGCTTATCTACTTATGTTGTTGTACATACATGATACATTGCTTGTTATATAATAATGCTATATAATAATATAACATATCGATTATCGATATTTATATAAACTATCGATAACTTATCGCTTATTGATAACTTGTGGATAATTTAATTTATAAAGTGTTCATCCATAACAAGTTTCATAACAAATGTTATATCAATCAAGCGGATGTCGATAACGTATTTCATATGGATAATGAAGAGAAAATGTATAACGAATTTTATATTATACCAATTTGGGTTATTATATGTTTAATTAACACCGGAGGAAGATCCGAAAATTGTTCATGAAATAGAGAGATATCAAAATGTTGTAAGTTTCTTGTCCATAATCAGTATGGACATTTATCTACCCAGAGGTGTTGATAGACTAACATAAAATATTCAAATAGCCTGTTAAAACTTCTCAAGTACCTCAGCTTTCTTCCATCATAAATTCCCACTAAATTAAGGCACCCCTTTCCACTCATTAACACTATGTGTAGAGTAGATTAATAACAAAACAGAACCATTTGCACACTATAAACGAGCATACTGTGGCATACCAGCTATGCCCTTAAAGAGCGAATGCCGCAGCATGCAGACTGCGAGAGCGGCAGGCGGAGAGTGTGGATGCCGCTCTCTTACAGATGGCTCTTCCTCTTGCTCTCTCTCTCTCTTTTCTTGGCGCTGTGCAGCCAGCAGACTGCAAGCTGGCTAAGCAACAATTTTCATTGATAAAAATGCTGGCAGCTATGTCCTTTGCGTCAGTCGTACGCGAGCCTTCAGTCAGACAGTATCCCCAGTTTTGGATGCCAATCGCAGCGTTTTTGGGCGCCAAATTAGTTCGGAAATTAAAAAACATTTAACCGTTAACGGGGGAATTTTCAATTAATATTGCGCCGCATGGAGTAAACAATGAAAATAAATCATGATATAAATATTTGAAATTGCTGATTATAATCGGTATTTTATCCTTAACTTGTGTGTGAAGTCTTACGGAAAACTCTTGCGACCCATTGGCGCCAGTTTATAAAATATAAGTGCTGGTGCAACTTTTCTATTTACCGAGGCCAAATTACAAAAGAGCCAACCAACTTTGAGGTGAGTTGTTATTGGCAGTCCAGGTGACACAGGTAAATACAGATAGTTTGATAAACTAAACTGGCCACAGGACTGACAGCCATAAATGTTATTCGATATGGGAAGGGAAGAAAACTTTGTGAGACATAACTTAGATATTTGTAAGGTTTGACTGCATCCTAAATTTCCATCTCTTTGATGTGAGCAGACAAAGCGATGATAAGGCGTGTATTCAATAAGTCTGTTGCGGTTATTTCATTTTAATTTAATTTGGCGGCATCTCAAAAAGCTTCTTTGTGCTATCTTTGGTATATTCAAATTTGTCACTGGGGTTGGAGTGTATTGAATTGAGAGCACGATACAACTTATTAGAAAACTTTCAATAATTTAAATTGAGTCCCCAATTTCTCGCATACAAAGAAATTTTATAGAATAGGATAGGAAAACTTTTTATTATTTTAATAGCTTTTTCATGCTATAGTAATTTATGCCATCGAACCATCGAATGTTTTGTGGAAAATTTCGATGGGCATATATTTTGCAACAGGGAATCACAATCGAAGCGAATCAATATGTACATATATGAATACAAATTGACCAAAAAATTCGAATCGCCGATGTTGGCCCTTGAGTTAAATTTGTTGTTTTTGCCGATGAAACGGTTGATTGAATGGCTTCTCTTTGATTCACGACTTTTGACAAGTTCTCAATTTTTATAGAAGATAAATTGAACGACAACGCAATCAGTAAAACATTTTTGGTGGAAAAACTTTCCTGTGCGAAAACTTTAAGATAAGCTCTAGAAGTCGCAGAAGTGTTTGGGCTAATCAGGCAGGGAGGCAGGCAGATGACAACAATGCTGCGGGTGTGCGAATAGAATTGTCGGGGAGATAATGCTTAAGACGAAATGAGAGCAAATAATTCTTTGGCACTTTTGGATTAACTGAAGGAAACAGAAGAGCTGGGGAAGTGAATTGCAGTGTTCCTGCTTTTGTTTATCGGACACACCTGAGTGGGCGGCACTACGCTTTGTAGAATTTACCAGGTTCTTGTCGTAAACAAGTCCTTGTATCAGTCTGTCAGTCAGTCAGGCAACTGCCTAAAGTGGCCGGCCGGCAGCGACTTGGGGTAGATGGATAGACGGATGGAGGAGGGTAACCCAGCTAGATGCACTCGGCACAAGGCATTCGGCCTTGAAACAGCTCTCGCCCTCTCACTGTTCACTGGTAACTGAAGCCTCTTTGGCCAGGCTGGAGTACAGCCCGGGGCGCACTTGTCCGACATATGCGGCGGCTAGTGTCACTTGAGATGCGACAACTGTGCTGGGGCAACGGGAACGAGATGCTAACGGTATTCATAGCTTAAAGTTGCCTTAAAGCCAAGTCCATTGACTAGTTGACTTGGCCCAGATTGCAGCACCTTCACCGATCTCATCCCCATCGTCTGCGGATATCTTTCAATACCGCATTTAGGCCTTTGAGTTTGCTGATGTGCTATACAACCTTCAGCCTTGACGATTGAGTGGACTACAAAAACATTGCATTTATGACTGGGCGTGGTAGTTGTCGTGCTGGGGTAGAAGGGGGAGGCGTGAAATCAAGCAGAGCGCAATGTGGCTGATGATGATGACTGCAAAAATCGCAGCACATAAGTGAAAAAGCAGAATGACAGTAGAAACTAGTGCGAGCATAAATCAATATATTAAATCCTTGTGACGAGGCAATCCACGTTGCAAAAATGGCACATTACATATGACCAACTTTAGGTGAACCTCAACAGGCTCTATACACGAATAAACACGTCAAAATACACACTCACTCCTATTATACACTCTCACCAACACACACACACACACACACAATTACACGGATATGTGAAAAGTTGATTTAAAAAGCATAATGCTCACTTCAATCTACTGCTGCATATATTTGCACCGTTTTTTGCGCACATTTTTCCATAAAAGGCACTACTCGAGTTTCTCGCGCCCTTAACGCTTAAGCTGTCTGCCATATTTTTTGCGCCATTTTACCATTATTAAAGCCATCAGCAAATGACTGCAAGCAGTCGTCGGGTATGAAGAGCACAGAAAATATATATGATGTATTATACACAAAAGCCTAGAAACTACACATATACCTGTCTGCGCTGCTCGGCTCTGTCGTTAATCAACGTGTTTTCCCATGCAGAATTCAGCCAATTTGTTAGCTTCCGCAAAATGGCAAAAGAACAAAACAAAACATTTTTCGCAATTAATAATTTCTCAGAGATTCCCCCAGACAGTACCAGTTTTTGAAGTAAAAATTAAACAACACGTGTTTGCGTGTTTTACCAATGATTTTATTACTTAATATAAAAGATATTAAATAAATTCGCAATATTTTACTCGAATTTTGAGCTATTTTATATATTTAACAAAGACACGCTATATATGTCATATTTTTCATGTTTAAACTCTAAAATGATTTAGCATCAGTATTATAGAAACTGCCTGTCAAATAGTTAACTACTTTAAAAACTACTAAGGTTTCAATTTTTTCTTAATGTCAATTAATTTAATCGAAATAAGTATAAAAAACCATTAATTAAAACAATCAGAGCGTCTTATCTGGTTGTAGTATTAATAATAACGAAGAAATCACGCTCTTTGCATGAAGTTTACTGCATTACACTGCAGTATGCGACTAAGAACTTAATGTTCTTAAATTCCTTTCTGACTTTAATGACCATAAATGCAATTAATCCGCCTGCAAAGCCAATGCCACGCTTCGACTGGCCGTGAATTGATATCAAAGTTTTTACTCAACGCATCGTACAAAAAGCAATTTTGGCAATACAATTATGTGTGACAGTGTGCCGAGTCAGCAAAAATGGCGAACGCGCGTTGCGATCCATAAAAACACAACGAAAATCGTGACGAGGAAGAGATATTTTAAAATAATAATTGTTGCATGCTTTTAGGCGCGCATTTTTGTAATTTCCGCTGCTTCATTTCATTCAATTCCGTTTCATTTTCGCCGCTGAAGTGCAAGTGCAGCTTAATTGTTTCAGCACCCCGAAGCGACTAACCACCAACCAGCTCCAGCACCTCCCCCTGCGACACTTCACAACCCCACATTCTACTCGCTGACAAATAAACGATTTTCCTGTGTAACTTAATTGTTGTTGCAGCTGCGGAAGATGCTGCTCACAAGAAGCAGCACGAGTATCTCAAATCTCAGCGTCATTCCCCGGCCTCTGAAGATTGCTTTGTACAATTTAAATCCATTTAGCTAGCAGATGACACGCATAATGCAATAGTTTTTGAAAAATCTTCGTAACTGATGCGCTTACTACGACAGAGACATATAGTAAGTGCATCTAAAGCGCAGGAGAAAGGGAGCACATACAGACTAAACGTGACTTTGCTATAAATTTCAGATAAAAGAGCTCAACTCAAATTGGTTGAATTGCAAATGGGCCTGGAAAGGTCATGCCGGCTTGCACAATGGCCAGAACTTTGAGAAGAAGATGTAGAGAATATGGGGGACAAGTCTAAAGTGCCAAAAGCGGGTCACACTCTGTCGAATCAGACTAAAAAAAGTCTATTATCTAGCTGTAGCAGCCTATGAGGGGTGTGTAAGGGGAAGGGGAAACAATTGCGATAAAAATAATTGAAGGAACTTGAGTGTGACGTTTGGAGTGGACTCGATGCCAAATTGAATTAGCATTTGACCGAAAAACTCTACTAAGGGAATGCAACAGAGAGAGACAGAGATTCGATAATGGAGACAACAGATTTTCAAGCACTTAAAGTAATCGATCTTAAGTGTAGTTGGCATCTTTGCGAGATATTATGGCAATTTATGGCAACTTCTAGCAACTACTCGTGGTCTATGATTAATTGAAGCAGAAGTTGCCACAGCAGAGATTGAGGCACAAAGGTTGCCTTGCTCTATGTCTCTCTCTCTGCCTCCCTCTTTCTCTCCCTTTCTTTCTCGCGCATTTGAGCTGCCACTAAGTGCATTTTCATTTCCCATTCAGAGTGGAACACAAACGCAGCGAACACTCTTTGTGCGCCTTGTCGTATGTTTTGCCCATTGACAAAACTCTAAATTGCCAATGGCCAATTAGTGCCAATTAAATGGCCCAAAAACAAGTCCCCAGCGCCAGTTGAACAATTCACGTGAAATGAGCAGCAGCTTCTGGCGCTTGTTAGCTAGAAAGGGAGGGAGGTGGGGAAGCCATCTTTCCATGCCCGCAATCCGCTCAAAGCGAAACTCTTTACGTCAAGTTCTGCTACCCAGTGAGAGTTGTAAATAAATGTAATAGGATACCACCCTCCTACCTCCTCTGAGCTGACCCCATGGGCCCACTTCAGTCTATAGTTGTAGTTGCACTTGCTGCTGCAGGTGCCCCACCTCCTGCCTCCCTTCGCAGCTGTTGCTCTCGAGGGCCAAGAAAGTTTTCTTGGCTGCTACTCCTGCTGCTGTGGCCCCTACTGGAGGCAAGAAGTTATCCTGCCAACAGCTTCAAGTGCTGCTTATGTTTGAGTTGCTGTTGTCGTTGCTGTGTTGTTGCTGTTACCAACGTTGTTGCTGCTACTGTTTGTATTCGTGTCAGTATGTTTGCCTTCGTGTTTGTGTTGAACAGCACTTATGCCCCCCATCGTCGTCGACGACGATACGCTGCAGCCCTTGCCCGTTGCGGTCCGGCTTCAAGTTATTTAATAAGCAATTAAATAGCTTTAATTAAATGTCCGTTTGCCAAAGATTTACATAATCCCCAGCCTGATATTACATGGCATACGTGCTTACATGCCAGCCCAGCAGGTGTTAAATCGCAAATTGCATTGATAAGGCAGCCACAAGGACACATCTTCTTCCACAACACACGCAACCCCTTTTAGATACCATCTGTCGGCTTACACACACTCATTCATTAATAATGACAGGTGATTTCCAAGCAGATTACTGCCAAATTGTGTTAAAATCGTGCGTACGATTTGGACAAACACAGCAGTATTCCCAGGAAGTAGACAGCCCTTTGTGCGTTTAACCAATATGCACTGAGAGAAATTAGTAACATGGGGTTGACTCTGAGATAATCATTAACAAGCTTTACAAGTTATTGGCTCATATATATATATTATATTTTTACTATTCAAACTTTAATAGAAACAGAGATCTACCAAGTGAAAGCCTACATTTGTTCTTACCTAACTTTTAGGAAGAAATCTTCAATGTTCTGTTAATTACGTCACAACAAAATTAACATTCTCACCTGAGTACATACATTATTTAAAATAATGAAGTTCCCATGTGGTATAATTGACTTCGAGGTATTTTCTCACATGCACACTTTACATACTGCATATGGTAGAAATTGTGGCTTTAACACTTTTAAACACTTTTCCCACTGTGTGTCCTGTGGGGGGGCGGAGCGTTCTAAAGGGAAAATCAAGGAATTCCTTTGTGAAATTCTAGACTTGGGTTTCTATTTCTATTTCACCAAAATAGAAGTCTGATTAGATGTGCAGATTTTTATTTCAAGTAAAAAATTTAATTAAATGAGTTTCGGGGCAGATGTTTGATTAGATGCCTAACTTTTTGGCTGCCGGAAACAGCACTTTGTTTGCACAAATTCCACAGATTCTGTCTATACATTTTGTCTGTGCCTTGAATTGCTTTAAACATGTTTACACACAGTCGAGTTTCACATACTCAATGAGTTGGCAAACAATTTAAATATTTATAATAATTCAATCGAAAATCATCACTGTTCATGGCATAGTTCGATGGGAATGAGTTGATAATTAAAATATTATATATAAATACGTGTCTCCCTACACTGATAATTAGGTTTACTTATAATGATAGAATGTTATGTGATTTAACTTCCAAATTCACTGCAAACCGTTTAAGGAAAGCATATAAATGGGGCTTTTTAGTTTATTAAGAAGTTATATATATGTTTATGAATGGGTCGTGTTAATAATAATAAATTTCTACTGTAATCATTCCCAAAACTATATATTTGAAAGGTATCAACTCTTCAGAGTACATATTATAAATGAATTTATTTAAAATTATTTTATTTTTACGTGGCGCATAAATTAAAATGCTTTAAATATTCTTGTTGGCTCAACGTAATATTAATACAACTAGGAAATGCATCCCTCACTTAGTCTACAACGAACTTGCCCCGTCGAGCAACGTGACGTACAATGTTATTATTTTCACGCTGCTTTTAATAACTTTTCTCACCTGGTGGCAAGAGCGTAAAGTTATGCAAAGCAGCATTGGGGAGGATGGGGAGGTCTGCAAGAGTTTGATTTAGTGTTAAGTGTGCTGGATTCCAGGAATATGCATATTAAGCTGAAACTAACAAATGCTCCATTATGGCAAAGGACTTTAATGAGAGCACTTGACTTAGATTAAGAAGAAATACGTGAAGCAGACTCTTAATTTCAAGTAGCTTAACATTGTTCTTGACTTTCTCATTTCATTTGATTTTCTCGGTGCTTAAACTTAAGATCAATTAAACGTAATGCTTCTTTTATTTGTCTACTCTTCAGCGAAATTTAATGGGCGCCATGCGTGGGCATTTTGCGCCATGAGGCTGCACCGCGTGGCCAATTGGCGTAATTGAGCCAGAGTCTGGAAAGGAAGCACAGCTCTAGACTGTGTGGAGTCACGTGGCTTTGCATGCATAATTCATCCACAGCAACCTTTGACTCATTCGAAAAGCCATAAATTTGGCCAAGAATCCAAGGAGCACCGTAACCGGAAAAAAGGAGAATAGAATGGAGAGCATCATGTCAACTTTGCCCACGCTGACAAGCAACGAGGGTAGTCTGTGGATAGCTAGTGCCCTCTCCGAGGTACTGGCCAGTTCCACTAGTGGCCAGGGCCTTCACGAACCAAACGCAACGCTCGTCGCGGCAACAACAGTTGCTGCTGCAGCTGTGGCCGCCGCCGCGGCAACGGCAACTGCAGCAACGGACACAGCAACTGGAGCAACGGCGGCCAGCGTTGTCAAGGTGCATGACAAGCAGCCGCATGCGGTGAATGACAGTGAATCGGATTTGAGGTGAGTGCGTACGGGTACCAGCTGCATCGTTAACTCGCCAATGCCATTGCCAAATCCAGTGTGATGCAGTGTGATTGCTTATGCAAGCAACGGCACAGATGATGCCTAAAACTTAGCCAAGCCACAAAGAAATGCATTGTGATTTGACAATGCATGACTAGCAGCTACTCTAGAAACTCTACCTTTTCTTTTCTTCCAGCTCATACCCGGGCTATATACACTACCGCGATAAGTACGATCTGACGTACATTGCCAAAGTGAATCCATTCTGGCTGCAGTTCGAGCCCCCCAACACGAGCACCTTCTACATCATGGCGGGTCTGTACTGTCTGATCTCCGTGGTGGGCTGCTTTGGCAACGCCTTCGTTATCTTCATGTTCGGTAGCCGCAAATCGCTGCGAACTCCAGCGAATATATTGGTCATGAATCTGGCAATCTGCGATTTCCTCATGCTGGTCAAGTGTCCCATTGCCATTTACAATAATATCAAAGAGGGTCCTGCCTTGGGAGATACAGGTAGGTGTGAGGGGGGATGTACTCAACTAGAATCAGTACTCACAAGGGGCCTCATCTCACACAGCCTGCCGCATCTATGGATTCGTGGGAGGTCTCAGCGGAACCTGTGCCATTGGCACCCTGACAGCCATAGCCCTAGATCGATATAATGTTGTGGTGCATCCACTGCAGCCATTGCGACGCTACTCCCGACTTCGCTCCTATCTGATCATCATACTCATCTGGTGCTATAGTTTTCTGTTCGCTGTAATGCCCGCCCTGGATGTTGGACTCTCGGTGTATGTGCCCGAGGGATATTTAACAACCTGCAGCTTTGATTACCTGAACAAAGAGACGCCAGCGCGCATCTTTATGGCATTGTTTTTCGTCGCAGCCTACTGCATACCCCTAACCTCCATAGTCTACTCATATTTCTATATACTAAAGGTCGTCTTCACCGCGAATCGCATACAGTCGAGCAAGGATAAGGCCAAGACGGAGCAGAAGCTGACGTTCATTGTGGCTGCCATCATTGGGTTGTGGTTCATTGCCTGGTCCCCCTATGCAATTGTGGCCATGATGGGTGTCTTTGGATGGGAGCAGCATATCACACCGTTGGGTTCCATGATTCCCGCACTCTTCTGCAAGACGGCCGCCTGTGTGGATCCCTATTTGTATGCTGCAACGCATCCAAGGTTCCGTGTTGAGGTGCGTATGCTCATCTATGGTCGGGGAGTACTCAGACGCGTGTCCACCACACGCTCCTCCTACATGACACGATCCCGCTCTTCGTTTACGCATCGATTGCGCTCGGGTGAAACCGATAATCGCAATGAACCCTATATGCTGAACAACAACCTGATGATGGTGCCCGAGGAAACCGAGGAAAATGAGGAAATTATTGTTGTCGCTGAGATCAATAATTCCAGCTGCTCAGCCATGGAACAAAGTAAGTTTTAGAGCAGGGAGACAAATAGGAATAATTGAAAAGAAAAGAGAGAGAAATAGACAAAGTACAAGAGGGAGACGAATAAATAGCGAAGCAATGAGAGTGGGAGAGGTAGAGAAAATAAAGCAGATATTAAAAACGTGATAAAGTTTAGCGAAGGCTTAGAATGAACTATAACTCTAGAGTCTGAGAATATATGAACCAAATATATTCTCTGCTGTTGATAAAGATTGTAAATATGAAATATGTAGCATAAGAAACTTAAACGAACCTTTTATATGTAGTTGCAAATTCAGTAAGATATTTCAAACATTTAAGTTCGCACATTTGCTTGTTAAAGTTGTAATGTGAGGTTACATTCCACGTGTCTGCAATTCTCGACATGCTACGCTTTCCGCTGAGCGTTCCAATTATAAAGAAACCCAAAACGGGAAACATGCCCATTGTATTATTTGCCATTGATATACCAGACTCTGCTTGCCTGCCGTCTACAATCCACGAAGAGCAATTAAAGCTGGCTTATATATGTCAGTGAACAGGTGCAAGCAGGCATATATAATATACCCAGACATATACATACATATGTACATATATATGGAAGTGTATGTTGTGTACATTGCTTGTATGTTTTTCACAATTATCGTAAGTCGGGGCATGGCAACGATGAGCGGATGAAAAACATGTTAAGAGAGCTTACTGAATGTTTGTAGATTAACAGCAAAGGCCTGCGAAATACCCACTTAAACACACACACACACACACAGATTCACAATACTTTAACATAGTTATTCTTATGATAAGTCTTCATATAAGTGTCTAGTAATTATGTGTGTGTATTGGTACAAATACAAATGTATCTTGTGGATACTTGTATGTATGATAAGTATTATCAGGGAAAATCGAATTAGGCTCATACACACACACACACACAGTTAAGTATGAATACTCATTGTGTATTCAATTGGTTCGCAACTAATTTGTCTCATGCTGTAAGTCAATTCCTATGCAATTAATACCATAATTGTAATCATCGTAAGCATCTTAGCTTGGGTCTATCGAAATAACATGCGACATGTATCAGATTCAGAGTATTTGCGCAACACAATAGCTAATAATTGGAATGGAAGATGAAAGATCTTAAGATTCATTACCCAAATTAGTTTTATGATTAAAGCGAGGCAAATATACATACGTAATATTTATTATAATGCTTCACTGCAAGTGAATATGGAAATATCTTCCACATAGCAAGTATTTCTGTTTTGGCCAAATATATACATAAAATATATATCACGTAGGTTCTTGTCTATTAATGTCTATGCTAAGTGCTGTTTTTCCAGACAAAAAAGGACTTGACCAAAGCCCAAAGAGTACTTGTACCTAATCAAAATGAAAACAATAAGAATACTAAGGCAGAATTATTATTATCCATAATCTTGTACGAATTTATACTCTATAAGTGTTTTGAGCTTAATATCTGTATGTCTGTATATAAGTATATAAAAATAACAACTAGATGTATATTTGTGTGATTGTATATGTATAACGAGAAGAGAACAATGGGGTAAAATATGCTAAAAGAGACCTGCAAAAGATTTTAATTACGAGTCTACAATAATGAACGAGGTAAGTCGACATCGAAATACACTGAAAGAAGCACTCGATTTGGTTTGTTAACTTTAAAAATATTGAATGTTTAGTTAACCTAAGGATAATAGTAAATAAAACTTAACCCAAGAAAATTGTATTATTTTCTAAGCGAAACAGTTTTCTATGCACCTGAAAGAAATACGAAAGAATATTGTAACAATTAGTCAAACAACGCGAAAACGTGAGTGAAAATTCGTGAAGGAACAATAGCCTGAAATAGAGGGTCTGCATTCACCATTATTTGTCTCGTTTCACCCCCCCAAAATGCAAAGCCTGAACTAAAGCAAAGCTAAGCAAAGCGAAAGTAAACACAAAAAGAAACAACTTAATTAGCACATTTCAAGTGAATTGTGGCTGTTGCTGCGACAATGCGATGTTTGCTCTTAGTTTGTGTATGTGTATTGTATATGTAACTTTAAGCAACTCTATTTGTAATTGTGTCACTTAACCAGCATTAACTACTATATAGTACTCTATATAGTCGTATGTTCTACGTTTGTAAACCAATAAATGTGCCACTTTGTAAAAGCAAGCAGAAATACTTTTATCAACTTTTATTTGCCATTGGAAGTTTTGGAATTAAATTTGAATTAGTTTTATGCATCGGAAAGTTTTGATTCTAGAAAAACTCAACTCAAAAACGAATCGACTTGACTCGTACTTGCCTCGCATTCCATGCCTTGCGATAAATGCAAATCAACTCACACACACACACACACATTTAACACCCGCAACGTGCCATCAACAGGTGCATGGCGGCAACAACAAGAAAATAGTCGACAAAAAAAGGACTTCGATAAACGGAAAAAACACATGTAGTTGGAGCAGCACAAGCCGAATGTCTGTGTGTTTGTGTGTGTGTGCCAGTCGTAACGGTTCACTAGCGCTGCCAATGCACTGTCCGATGGTTGACCGGCAGCAGCAGCAACAGTGCGTATACTTAATTTGCCAAGCAAAGACGCCGCCTGCATTTTACCCTTGCCCTCTTGCAATATTTCCCAGTATTTTTGTGAGAGAGCGCACATGGAGAGAGAGAGAGAGCACACACACACAAACACACACACGTGTTGTGTCTGTTACAGAGGGTGCCAACAACAGCTGAGAGCTGCGCCCAGTATTCTCGACTGTTAGAAATATATTGGCCAGACAACGACGCCGGCGCCGGCGCTGGTTGTCTCTGCCGACGACGGCATCGTCAAGAGCAGAGCAAATTCACACGCAGGCAGCATAACAAAAATTTCAGTCGGCTTTTTCACGACGCGGCGGCGGCTCTCGCGCTTGTTGTTTCAACAGATTTTTCGTTACATTAAATTGCATCGCCCGAGAAAATAAATTATTATTTTATCCGTTTTGTGAAAATTGTGAAAAATATTTATGGCCATGTTGCAGCTGCGCCAGCAATGCGAATTGTGAAGGGGATAAGGGGATGTGACATGTAAGTCGAAGCCCAATCTGTGTGTGTGTGTGTGTGCTGTGCGTGGGTGTGCGTTGTCTGTATATGCTTTAGTTCATTTAGGGATTAAGCCAACTCCCGCGTGCTCCAACTGAGATTTCGGGACAAGCTAATCTTATTTCGATTTTTCAACGCGCCTGCATGTACCCGCATTTTCTCGAGGCTGCTCCCCTGCCTCCCTTCCTAGCTGGTTCATTGTACTTGATGCCGGCAGGGAGTAGTGGAAGAAGAAGGAGAAGAGAAGGAGGCGGATGTCGCGTAGCAGCAGCAGCTGCAGGCAATTTGCAATCAACAACAACGACTTGACAGGGCTACAAAAGTGTATTCTGCCTGGCGATAGTTTGCAAATCGTTTAGTTCTTTCTATGTCTGTGTACGTGTGTGTGGGTGGCACGTGTGTGTGTGTGTAATTCTGGTATTGGTAGCCAAAATAAATATTGACCAAACAAACATCATATATATGCGCATATACATATATTTGCATATAGGCAGTTGTAATGTCTTATTGCCTGCAGTTTATCCCAATGCGCCCACACACACACACACACACACACACACTCATCACGTGTAGGTGTAGCTACGCTTGGCGGGTCGGGCGGGTGGCGTGCTCAGACCTCATCAGTGAGTGCATTTTTAATACGATTGCCAGACGCGCGACCGACACGCGGCGTATGCTTAATATTGTTGCGCTACGCTTGAATTTAGCATATGCATATCAAAAAAACACTTTTATGGCTTCCAAACGGCGCCGAAACAAAGCGTCTGCACAGCACTCCAAGCAAAGCGACAACAACAACAGCAGCAGCAGCAGCAGCAACAACAATTGAAGGAGACACAAATGAGCAAGCAAAGAACACAACTCAATGGCTCAAAGACAGCCCGCCAGACGAGACACACCCAGCCAGGCAGGCAGACAGCAAGGCAGGCAGGCAGGCACAGCGGGTGTAGGATTGCGAGTGTCGCACTCGTGCCCCACGCACACCCACACACACAGCAACGCACACATGCACAGCTTGTTGTTGTCGTAGTCAAGTTGACTGTTGACGGTTTTACTATCACTGTGTGGTAATTGTTGTTGTTTTTGTTGTCGTTGTTGTTGCTGCCTTAGGTGTTGTTTACATGAAGCCCTTAGACGAATTGTGACAGTTCACACGCGATGCGACAGGCAGGGGGAAGAGAGGGAGAGTGAGAGAGAGGGGGGAAGGCAGAGAAGAACAGGGAGATATACTAGAGACAGTTTGGGAACAGAGCTCAGAGCAGACGACATTTGATTTTATGTGCATGCTTCAAGTAGCGCAAAAGTTCAATTGGATGACTTGGCAATGATAATCAAGGTGAGGAAATGAGGTAGATAGAGAATAAAGGACTGCGAAACCATGTTAATGTACAGTTAGTTAACATGCTACGGCATACACAGAAAGTAATAGTGAAGACTAAACTGTATATTTTATTATTATATCATGAAATAAATGATATAACATGCAAGGATTCAGTGAGGAGTCTAATGTGATAAGTCTTGAGTCATAAAAATAGTTCTGAATAGAAAGAATGAAGCGTCACCTATGCGATCTAGCTGCACAGCTAATATTAGTGAGAAATTAAACAGGTTTTCTCAAATGTAACAGAGAGTATGTTTTATCAAGAGTGCTAGCTCTATCGTTACCCGTTCTACTTATTTGCATTTAACAAATTGCAAAACTCAAATGAGAACTTTCAGTTTAATACAAAATTCCCAAGAGGTTTCGTAAATTTCAATTACCTCGTTTAATTGTAGGATATTTCAGCTTTCCTGCTCCACTTGATTTTCGCTCTTCAATGAGCCTATTTTAATTGTTGTTGTTGTTGTTATTGTTTGGCGCTCACATACCATAACTTAAACACAGCGAAAAGTGCTCAAACGTAGGAAACGATGACGTCAATGTGGCACGTTGCGTTTGTTTTGGTTTTTGGTTTGGGCATTTGAGTTTTTGTTTTATTTTGTTTTTTCATTTAACTGTGGCGCAACAAACAAAACAGCAGGAAAACAAATCGAAATACTTTTTCACTGGCAGCTGCAGATTCAGATACGATGGCAAAGGCAGTGGCAACGGCATCGACATTAATTAAAGCAACGCCCGGCCAAAGGCAACAGCAAAAACAAGGGTAGCAGAGATGGGGACGGGGGGAAGGGTAGGTAGGGAGGTGCTTCCCAATGCTGACGCTGCTCATAACATCACCCCGCAATGCAACGCAACTCAACATTGTGCGGCACTAATGACCGCAGTTTTGGTTTTTTGGCAACGTTGCCAGGCAGGAGAGGGAGCCTGCATTTCACACTGCACTGCCTATTTCTCTCTCTCTCTCTTTCTCTCCCTCTCTCATGCTGACAAACGTATGAATTTATAATTGCTTCATTCTTTGGCCGGGCCCTGTTACCTACACATGCCGCACATGCCACACCAGAGATGCAGTGAGTACGCACGGCACTTGCAGCCCAATGTGCCAAATGGGCTCTCCAAGGGAAATTTATTTATACACACACACACACACATATGGATATCCCCATCTTTCGACAATTGAAATTTGCTGATTGTTAATGCCGAAGACTCTTGTGTGTTTATTTTCATAAGTAGAGCAAATGTTTGCCGAGTAAACAGCAACAGATTTATGAAAGCAATTCAATAAAATCTAAATATATTATCATCCATAGAAATAACTAAAAGTTAACTGCGCGAATTTAAATTGTAACCAAATTTTAGTTATAAATAGTTATACAAACTTCCACCATCAATACTAGCAGTGGGAACTATTTGTACATCAACATATTTGCTACATATGCAAATACCCCTAATCAACGATTGGCCTACAGGTACAACAATGAGTTTTCCATAGACCTTTTACAAATTGTGCCCATGGAAATGCACGTAAACGAGTCCAAATAACCCGATTTTGTGGATAGTTTACTGAAAAGGTCAATCCTCAATTATCATGTAGTTGCTTTTACTTCAATTTCCCAATCATTTCTGTACTTGATATGAAATAATAATTGCAAAGCACAAGAAATGGAAATTTCAGGTAAATAGTCAAAGGAAGGCAAAAGCAAGCAGTTAAATACCTTTTACCTCTGTGAAATGTATTACTAGGATATATCTAGTTCGTACAGCGCGAACTCAGCTGTTGCTAGAGCTAATGTCATCAAATTTCACGTGATGATACTTGTAAACAAATGGCAAACTAATGAGTATATAAAGTTATATCCCCCTACCTTCCCTTTAAGCAAGAATCTCTATTGAGTTAGTTATATAAGATTTAGATTTTAGATTATCTAGTAGCCACGTAATCTCCTGCAAACCTTTTTAAACTTGTGCAATTTGTTTGTTTCTAGTCGCACAAGTCAAGGGTCAGAGAATGAACTAAGGGAATAATCACAGGAATTACACACGCAGGCCAGGAAGCAGCAAGCCACAAATCAAGCAGCATTCTGAGCCGACTCGCAACTCGAGTTATCCAGAGCAGCAACCTCGTCACTTTGGCAGCAGCAGTAGAGCAGCAGCATGTTCAGCATGTTCGACGTGACCTGGCTACCCACCGCCTGTGGTTCCCTGGCACCGGCACTGATACCACCGGCACACATAGTCATCCTGTGGTACTTTTGGGAGAACTACGCACGCTACGTGGACCGACGTTTCTGCAGCTGCTCGTGCTGGGACACCGTTTTCAAGGGCCCCTACGAGTCCGGAGTGGCCTCCTACAAGCACATGTACTTCAACGCCACGCCCAACAGCTTCAAGATGTGGATACTGACCGTATTCGCTGTAATTGCCCTGTACGAGTGCATCAAGCGTCTCATTGCCTTGATCCTTCAGCAACGTGTCCGTTACTCGATGATGCTTCTCTTCCTGCTCTCCATCTTCTCGCATTATTATGCCTGGTGGGCGTGCATCAACTATTACAATGATGACTACTACAATCAATGGAATCACCAACTATTCTTCACGGTAAGCAGCTCGATAAACCACTCCGTGTGTGCTTGTGCTACGGCCAAGTGCACCCGAACAGCGGCTATCCATAATTTATTAGCAAAGTTCCGTTCAGAATTACGACGATGCTCAAAACTTGCACAATATGCGCCGGGGCAGCAGATTCGTGTTGAACGGAACTTTCTATCATTCTGTGGCGTGTGCTTCACGTGCACCACTTCTAAACTTGAATTGGCCCAACAGAACGCCCCAGGCTTTCACGCCCATCACCACTACCAGGCGAACACTTTAGATATTTTAAGGATAAGCCATGCACGACCAAGCAACGCCAGGGCATGTTAAATTTTGGTTAAATAGCCATAAGAAAAGTTTCAAGGGGCCTAAAAACGGCAGATCCAAAGTTCATCAATGTGCAGCACGACGCGATAATGATGAGCACGGCCAATCAGTAAGCGCTGTAAAGAATGAATGAATTCAATGGTTAGAACTTCGAAATACTTACACTTATGTACTGCAGCCCAAGAGCAACAGAAGCTTTTAATATAAGTAAATAACGATCTATTTCTCCAAAGCCCTCATTTATTTAAGATTAACAAGAGTTTAGATAGATTTTTACTGCATTGTAAACAATTGAAGTTTTATGAATTTAAAGATTTATACGGGTTAAATTTATAACATAAAAGAGAATTATTCTACAATGATTTAAATAGTATCGATAAATTAAATAGATTAATATCTAGTATACAATTCAGTATTTTTAGCAAACCTGCGATTGCCAAATTCAGTGTGTTGCCAGATCTCTTAAAGAAAATGAAAAATAATAACAATTAACGCCCCATCTAACTCCTTACTCTCCTTGCAGATAACGGAGCTCTTCTCCACGGTGTTAGTGATGCATCTGGCCAGCACCACGAATGTTGTCAAGCCAAAGAAGGTGTTCTGCATTGTGGGTGTGGCATTGCTGCACATACTCGCTGGCAGCTTCGATCAGTTCTTCATGAATGTGGTGCGCGGCGAGGGGCAAGCTCATCAGGTAGTACGCGACATTGGCTTCATGTTGCCTGATTTGCTGCATTTGCTTATTCCACTCTGGCTGCTACGCCAGACACGCAACGAAAACTTATCGACGCGTGCCTTCTACCGCGACCGCAAGCTGCACAGGGACATTGTCGCCATGCTTTGCCTGGTGTCGTTGTTATTTGTGCTCTGCACGATTTTGTGAGAACGAATTCTCTTGGGCGCGTACGAGGAGGCGCACGGCAAGATTAAACCCGCCCAGGATGCTGCTGTGCTGCTGCTAAATCGCTACCGTATGCTCGCGAACAGCAATGTTCATAACTAGAGGTGCTACTGGGATTCACGGACGACGGACCAAGGACAATATGCTGCGCTTGTCAGCAAGTGCAGAGAAGGAGGAAGAGGGAGGAGGGCATGCCCCCTCCATATGCTTGTAGTTATCCGTTTTCTTGTTTGCAATTTACGATTTGTGATAGTTTTTTCAAAATGAGTGTGCTCCGCTCGCAAACGAAAGAATATCGAGGCATATACATACACACACATACAGATCTAGGGGTATTAGCAACCACTAATACCAATCCCAAGTACATAATCAATACGGCGCTGCCCCGTTGCAACATATCCATTTACCCCTTGCACTAGGCACCACTAAGTATATTGAATAACGATCTAACGAATCGCTGGCTGGGTGCAGCGAATAACGAATATTATATATATATACCATATATACTTAGATAATTTAGATACAACGAACGTATAGTTAGCATAAACTATGGCAAGGAAATATCCAATAAGAACGACGACCTCAACATCGACAACAATTTGCCAAGTATTATTGCAGAACCCACCCAGTGTTATTCTATCATAGTGTTAGATGCGATTTAGACTGTTGTTAAATATAGTAGAGCCATACACCCATACACACACACACATACAAATACTTAGACACTAGGTGAATCGAAATATTCCAGTAAAGTAGAGAGAAACAGAGTTAGTTCGAAAATCCAAATAAAACCCCGTAGTAATCAAAATTAGCGTTAAACGATATTGTTATATACCTACATAAAAACATGAGTTAATATTGAATATGGAATAGCCTTTAACCCTATAAATATATATATACACCCCATCACAAACATATACGTATACAAAATATAAGTATTTTTAGTATACAAAATTATATTTATTAAATAAACATTTAAGAGACTGAAAAATCGCATCATCTCGTGTAGCTACTTCTTCCTTCCCACTCATGTTAGGTAAGTCAAAAGGTTTTTTATTCTTTGTGTATTTTATAATTAAGTTTATTGAAATTTGAAACATCTCCGTGGTGTGAGTGTAAACACACTGTGTATATAGTAGTTCTATCCATATATACATATATATGTTAAGGTATATTTCAAAGATTTAATTGTATTTTCCAAAAATACAATACAATTTTCGTTCACGTTTTAAACTTAGCATTTTGTTTTACTACAAAATTCTACACTTTTGTTTCGTTTTGTGTAAATTAGAAGACATTTGAAATGATATACATTATATAGAGAGAGCAAAACGTATTATATATAATGGAATGTCGTTGGTATAAAATTATGTATATATAATCGTACAACACATTATGATAATTGGCTGGATAACGGGACTTAAAGTACAAATGAAACTTAATTTTGTAAAAAATAAGAGTGTGTATGTTTTAAAAAGTCAACTAAACAAATAATGGACGGTTTTCGATGACTATTGAGAGTGTGTGTGTCGAAAGTACAAAGTTAAATCAAATAAAATAGCATGCCATTAAACAACAAAAGCAAAAAAGTACATTAGGATAATACGATTTGTAATTAGCAACCAATTGTAAAGCAATTAACTTGTGCAAACTAATTGGCAGTGAGTTGAGAAAAGCCTTCATCGATATCAATCATCCAATATCAATGATATCAAAAATTTACTTTATCTGTATCCTAGTTAATTTGATTGTTATGTGTTTGTTTTTATATTTTGTATGGGTGTGACGTAAGTTGTTGCTGTTGTTTGTTTAAGGCGATTGATTTTCAACAATTTGTATTTGTGGGTCTTCTTCTGGTTCGCTGCACTTGATGGCTGGCTTAGATGAAAATCTCTGTACGCTTTCTGACCTGGTGACCTGTGGTCGAATGCAGGACAGCATCATCGGGGTCATCGGCTCCATCGGCACCATGATCCTCATGAGTCAAATAGTCTCCTTTGTGTCGATGCAGATAGCGACCAATCAGGAAGAACATCAGGCATAGCAGTAGGAAAAGAATCACCAGCAGGACTGTAAATATAAACGAACCAATAAGAACAATTTAATCTCTTTTAATATGAAAGATAACTTACATGCCAACAGCACGGAATTGAATTCGTTGTAAGCTTTGCGCAGTTTCTCTTCGTCCACCAATGGAGGCGGTCTGGTTTCACGTTCAATGGGCGGATGTGTTACAGGCTCAACGCCACAGAAGTCTTCAGTCAATAGAGCTAGAATTCACATTAACAAGATTTAATTTACGTCTTCCATATCCTATTTGCATAAGACTTACTGCCCAGCGACTTGACGTTGCTCGGTGGATTTTGTTGGAACATAAGCTTCAATGGATATATATCATCGAACTGTACACGCGACACGCAGCCGACAAAGCCGTCGGTCATCGAAGTGTTCTTGCCAATGTACATATACTGAATATTATTGAACTGCGCATCAGCCGAAGCCTTAATATCGAAGTGGTACTCAACGGGCTCGTAGTTATCCACCGTAAGCACAACTGTTGATCCGCTGTTCTTGCGTGTAAAGCGCATATCGTGGTATTGACCCAGACCGAAATGCTTCTTGGGGAATATTATCTCTTGACGCTCGAAGCCAAAGTCAAAGACACAACGCAAATGACCTGAAAAGAGAGCAAGATATGTTATTTCTTGTGTGACTAAGATTGCTCTGCGAACTCACCTGAATTGGAGATTTGTATAGTCAGGTATTCGCCAGTCAGATTCGAGGAGAAGCCAAGCAAGAAACCCTTGGGTATAGTGGTAGTGAAGCCAACACGAATGTTTTCAGCAATAGTTGAGCGGAAAGAACCCTCAAACTCGTAACGGATAATAGAACTTGAACGCAGGTTAACACCAATCTCTGCATGGGGAAAGAATGCATAAAATGAGCAATAACTCCATAAAATATAATTAATATTTAATTTACCATCAGCGCAGATAGGTCCCTTGAAGGCGCTCCAACGGCAATCGCAACTGTAGCCATCATAACGTTCAATGCAGGTGCCGTTGTTCAAACAAGGACTCGATTCACAACGGCCCACACAGCCCGTGCTGATGCCGTAGAGACCACGATCTGAGTATTGCTTCAGATCCACCATTTTGCCATTAAGAAGCAGCGCACGTATGCAACCCACGTAGCCATCGCGATACTCGGTCGTTGCGCCAATAACTAAATCCGAAGTCAAATGAAGCGCACGCACCGGGCCTGGTGGCTCACGCACTTCTGCTTTGATAGAACCATCAACAACCAGACGCGCTTCCTTTCTGTTACGTTCCACGCTCACAGTGTGCCAGTTATTGTCGTTCAAATGATAACTTGTACCCACATTGACACCCAGAGGACCGCTGCCGGCCTGATACTGGAATTGCAACTTATTGCCTCCATTTATGCTCAGCTTAATATAATCCGTGGGACCGGTGGCATGGAAAATCACAGCGTTCTCCTGTGTGGTTCGGAATTCCAGATAAATGTCGCCAGAGTGTCCCATATCAAAGGGTGGTAAATTAATCGAAGCATCCGCAATGCGGAATGTCACAACATTGCTGAACAGATCGTCGCCCTCGCAACGCAGCGGTCCCAGTGTGTAACGTCCCTGCTTCTCATCCAGCGGGGTGCCAGTGTCACCAAACTTGACTGCACGCACCGGCAAATGTTCCTTTTCACGAATATCGCCACCATCCTCAGTCCACTCTAAGCTATTCGAGTCACAGTTGCACCACTTTGTCGGATCGTTACATTTACCCAGAATGCCACATTCGCATTTGCGTGACCCAGGCAAAGCGCCGGCCCAGTAATCCATGGGCTGATTATTACGTGAGATCCACCAAGAGAAAGGACGGAAGTTACCAGCTTCAGCTATTTCGGAATAAATAAGATTATAATAAGCAGACATGAGCAACTATAACCAAAATCCTTACAGGGTGAATTGAAAAGACGTGATGACCGACATGAGTAACTCAAACGTTGCCAGCAGCTCTGTGAGCGATTCAGCAAAGCTTCGATCTGCAGTTGATTGGCATCATACATAATGGACTGCTCAAACGAACCAGGCTCCTGGAAACCATCCACAGTTGTGGTGTGCTCCTGACTGTGACTCAAAGTGGTTATCACTCGTCCATCAGCTGAGTAAATATGTTTGATTAGCTTAAGTCTTGTGCATATTTTAAGGATTCGTACAGTAAAACTCGCAGGTAACAGGAAAAGGTTCCAAGGGGCCGCTGCCGTCGACATCGATGTGAAGATTGACTCGCTGTTGTACATGTTGCACGTTCTTGAGAGCCTGACAGGACAGAGGATTGTTGGCTAAAGAAATGAAAAGAAAGGAAATGAGTTAACGAACAAGGTTTTCAGATTATTCTTTTCTACTTACAGGTATGGCACACAGCTCCCGCATAGCCAGTGTGGGCACAGTCGCAGAAGAACTCCCTGCTGTTCTGATGGCACAGACCCTTGTGTTGGCAGGGGTTCGGGTTACAACGATCGATCATCTGACAAGCATCGACAACAACCTCATCGCCACAACAGACCTCCTCACCCTGCACCCAGTCCTGAGGTAACTTGTAGTTACCGTCCACAGAAATAAGACGCATGCAGCCCACAAAGCCGTCCTTATCTTTGCCTCCAGCTATGTAGTACAAGCGACCCGTGGCTATTTGCAGGTTCTTAGTCGTTGTCATCGGACGCTGATCGATGTTCAGTATGAGGCGATTCCTTTCAATGGACAGCACAAGCGAATGCCATTTGCCATCGTTAAACTGTTCGTCATAGTTGTCCAGTATAATACGCGGCTTGTCCTTGATCAGCAAATCAATTTTTACTTTACCAAAGTGCAGATATACTTTGATATAGCCACCAGAGTAGAAATCATGGTGCAACATAACTCCAGTCTCTTCGTAGGTGCGGAAATAGAAGGAGACATTCATACGCTGTGAGTTCTCGTAGCCCTTCAGGCGCACAAACGAGCCACGAGTCGTGAAGGTAACCGGGTAAATGGGAGGTGAGGGACAGGCATAAATGGTGTTCACTTTGTCATACAAATATCCCTCTCCCAGTTCGAGGCTTTTCTTCATGGTATAAATAAAGTTGGTCGAATTCAGATATAAGTTCTCCATGCAACCAGAAAAGTTCTGTTGCACTATAAGTCCTTCCTGCACATTGGGTACTCCGCCCAGATAAATCTCTCGATTCAGATTCAATCTACTGAACTCGCCCTGAATGCGCCCGCGCACAATTACACGATCCACTGAGAAAATAATATCACGGCGATTGCGCGAAATAACCACATCATGCCACACATTGTCGTCCAGTAGACTGCCCACCGATAGCGATGTCATAAAGCCCGATCCCAGATCAAGATTCAGTACCATTTTGTTATCCTTCAGCTGCAACGCATAGTAATCGCCTTGTGTGCCACGTGAGTACATCATGACACCATTGGCGTAGGCGGTCTTGAAGCGGAAGCGAATGGATTCACGGGAAGAGGCAATAGGCTCACGGCGTAAGTCATAGCGCACCAAACTGGTGCCATTGAAGTAAAGGTTCTCCGCCACTAGAGATAGAAAAGGTGCATTAGTTTGCATATAAGTATGATATCTCATTATTCACTTACAGTATTCACAGCCGTAGAGCTCCACTCGCATAGAGATGCGATCATGCCAGCGCGTTGGATTGATACGCACCCATTGAGCAATGATAGGCACCTCGAAAACATTGTAGTGTATGGAATTGCCGTCAGAATTTCCCTTGAACATCTATGCCGATCAAACAGAGACAATATCATTAGTATTATAATGTTATTAGTAATGTTTAGTATTAGTCATATAAATAATGATTCAATTTCACCAAGCAAATAATTAGTTTAGTTTTATTTCATTTTAATTAGATTTCGACTTAGTCTAGGGTTAGTCACAGTACCTGCGGCTCACTCGTGGGATTAACGTACGAGCGCCAATACTCCCCATCGTCCGAGTACTGGACAATATACTCCGTGACATATTCATCGGTATGCATGCGTCCCATGGTTGCGATTTTGCGCACCATACGCGGGTCGCCCAGGTCGAGTGTTAGAAAGTGGTTATACGTATTCTCGACCGGCGTCCAAGCAGCGTTTCCTACACCGGGTGCAATTTTTGGGTTAGAATGTATGTGATCAAGTAAGAAGGATTATGTGAGATAGCACAAGCCAAACTAAAAGAACCAAAACCAAAAAGCAAAACGTGCAAACAAAAGCAGTTATAATGAATAAAAAAGAAAGAGCAAAGTAAACAAAAATAAATACTAAATATAAATGCAAATAGAACGTTAAATGTTAATGAAAATCTGGAGGTTTTTGCAGCTGTTTTAGTCAGCTCATATCCGGGTCTATTGCCAAAGCCACCACCACCATCACCAGCACAAGCAACACACACACACACACACACACGTGAACAATGATTGGATTAGAGAGTGATTTTAGGCGGGTGGGTTGCTCCGTGTTGCTTACCTTAACGTTGCCGCCCGGCTCTTTATAGTCGGCAAACTCGAGGTCTGTGATGCCATAGCTTATGGTATATTCAGTCACATATTCATTGCTGTGCGGGCGTCCTTGCAGCGCAATGTGCGTGACATTCTTCACCAGACCCAAATCAATAATCAGACGCTGATCAAAGTCCGAATTTTTGGCTGACCACGAGGTGCCAGCTTCACATTGAGTGGGGGGCAAAGATAATTTAAAAATGAAAATAAAATAAAAACAAAGTAAAATGTGAACCTATTAGCTATAGACAAATGTCGGCCAACATTTTATGGCCCGCCAATTAAGAGGACATCATTTAAGGCGATTTCGTTTGACAGCTGCAAGTGGTCTGATCCGAAACCCAAATGTCCCCTTCACACATGTGCAAGGGTGAGATCAACCCTCGCAAACTAAATGCAGTTGCAGTTGGGGAACCAAAATCACAACTCTGAGAGGGGTGAACCCCGTTTGTAGTGCTGGTGTTAACACTAAATGGTCATGGCAGACCGTCGTCATCCTCATCGGGCTGAGCCATAAACAATTGTCGCAGTCGGATGCTGCTTTTGTTTTCCTCTTAATGTGCCCGGTGTGACGAAAGACTGTGTGAATAGTCTACAGGGTATTTCATTGTTTCGTCTGGGATTATAACCAACGAAATTGCACTCAAGATGGGTTCAATGCCATGTGAAAAGTTTCTCTGCGGAAATCCATCGATAAAACATTGGTGAATAACCGAAAATATATATATAAAAAAGAACCTAACTACCAGGTCGCTACCCTTCCCTTGCAGTCTGCTTCCCCATCTCCCGTATTCCCCTCCTGTTTGCGCATACATTTAACAAACAAACTTGTCTGGCCCATGTCTGGGTCCCATTACGACAAGCTCCTACCTTTGGGTAGGTTGGTTTATTGCCTTTTAATCATATTTCCGGCATTTACTTTGCTTTTGTTATTTTTGGCACGCCGACGACAGCTGCCCCTGACAGAGGCACGATAAGGCAGAGAAGAGAGCTACATAGACTAGTATACATACATATATTTACATTTATTTGATCAACATTGTAAAAGTTTACCTAATTTATCTATAGATTTTATTTGTATTGTCTTATGAGTGACGCTTGTGTGGCTTTAGCAGCACCTGCTGGCAGTAGGTCACCACATCCGGTTCTGATTCGGCATTTGCGCTTTTCGCAATCAAATCATCGAAACGCACAAATTCGAACTTAGCATTCACCTCTGGCAGACAATTTCGGAATGCTATGGCAGCACAATATTTTTGTGATATTAAATGCTCTTCGAAATGCCACTGAGTCATGGGTGTGCCGTTGCAACGCAACGTTGTGCCGCAAAGTGGCGAGGCAGCCACCTCCAACGGATGTGTGGTGTCGATGGCAAAGCTGATCTTCTGCAGATCAACCGTGACGCCAACGCCAAGCTCTTTGACGTAGGCCTCCTTGAGGCACCAGTGCCGCATAAATGCCTTGAGCTGGGCACGCTCATTGTGCTGCGGTCGCCCAATGTAACTCCATTCCTGTGGCGAAAATTTGTTCTGCATTAGACGAAAGAACTCCGATATAGATTTTCCTCCGCCATATTCGATCTTCATGACATCCGTGCCAATGCCAAATTCTGGGTCATCTTTATTACCCTCAATGCCTGCCAGCAGCACGAGACTGCCCTGGTGCGAGACATTGAAACTGAGGGCGGTCTTTGACGCTGCCGCTGTGCCCTTTTGACCCTGTCCCTCCACCCAGTACGGCTTGCCACGAACATCTCGTTTGAACAGCACTTGATCATAGGGCTCGCCGCTGCACGTGCTCACAAATTTGCGCATTAATAGCCGGCCAATTAACGAGGACAGAAAGTCATCGATAAAGTGAAACTTCATTAGACGTGTCCGCTCCTCGGGCTGGATGACAGCCACGGCGTGCGTCAGCTGTGGCAATGTGGGCGTCCATGTGCTCAGATCAAATGCCCACCGTGTGCAGATATGTTTATTCATTTGATTGTCGGTGCAAATATGATGCGTATGCAAACTATTTTATGAAATTACAAAACATGTCGCCTATTTTCGCTTAATCAACTAATTTGCTAATTCGCTACTGATGCTTCTTCTTGTTCTATGTGTAATGTGTCATTCACTTATTGCGGAGACACACACAATAAAACAAGTTAGCATGACTGGAGCAGCAAACAGTGCTGTCAACCCGCGTGATTGGGGCTGGGATTTTAAAATATGGCGGTCCACAAAGAAAAAGGGTAAATTTACTCTAACAAAAATGATTACACGCAGAATAAATAAAATTTCTATGCCGAAAATATAAGCAATTAATCAACGTAAGCTGTATAAACTAAAAACAAACTAATAACTAACAAATTAAATAAATAAAGTGGCTCCACTTCAATTAAGCCGCTTTCTTTCTAAATAGAATTTTAAACTTACCGTTCAATCGCGACTTCTCGGGTCCCCGCTCCGTTAACGACGATGTGGCCGTGAGGACGGCACGCTCCATAAGCGGCTGATTGCACTCATAGTCGGAAAAGTAATCTGTAAAAGAATCTGCAAAGAAATAAAGAAGAGAAACAATTAATTCTGAGTATAAATTGGCATTTTCTGACCTAGATAAAGTACACATTGCTGGGGGAAAATACTTGTTATATGTACTATACATATGTAAACTGTCACACGCGTAAACAACAAAAATTCCAGCAAAAGCTAAAAATAAAACATTTGGACAGCCGCCAAGGCGCTTGAGAGTTCGTACATAATTTAAATTATAATTTTTAAGTAGCATTCATTGCGGATCCTTGACGTGTTCGCTGTTGGTCATGCGGTTCTTTATGGGCTATAAATAAAGGTTCTGTAAAGGGTAAACACTGCACTTGCTGCAATTCGTTGACTGCCCTCGCTATCTTTGTCTTTATTTGTGTAAATATTATGTTGTCATGACTGCAATGGAAAAGTGCCCACTTAGGGGGACAGCAAGAGGGCAAAGAAGGCGTGATAACAGGGCTCGGAAATCCTAGCGTCGATTGTTTGTCTGTCGCAGACAAACCCCCAAGCAGACGTCGCGCCTTCCTTGTGGGTGCAGCAGTTCCTGAATAAACAGTGGACTCAAAACAACCCTTAGATATGATACGACCAAGGAGGCTATCAGAGTTCATGTGCACTTTGAGTTCAACTTGAAGGGGGACGCAAAGGGCTGCGGCTTGCGAAGCGTGCAGCAGATTAGCAAAAGTCAATCTTTATATATGTAGCTCCATAATCGTACCTGTACCTACATATGCTATAAACATATAGTATCAAGACATACTTACGCACGAAAGTTTACCCAACCCCAACAGAATAACTGTGACTGTAACAAGGAAAGGGGGAGTAACGCTTACTTAGTAAGCAACTGAAACACGCACGACATTCTTGAAGGAAGAATAATCAATAGAGGAGGGAGCGACAAATTTGAACTACTTTTTGGGATATCTCAACTAACTCGAAAGAGAGAAAAAAACCAATTCACCTTTAACATAATTGTGAAATTACACGCGATTCCAAGAAGTTTTCTTTGTTATTATTAGCACAATCAATTTGAACGTTGGACAACATACGTACATCGTGTATTGGAACATACATAAAATAGAAATAAAAAATCTGGCTAATGTTCTCAATGAAATAAAAATGACGTGACCGATTTTGAAAAGTAATTTCCGCCTTCAAGCGAAATGTGAAGTGTGGAAGATGCTCGCCTTGGCCGAGAAATAATTACTATAAGTACTGAAATAAATTAGGAAAGTCTGTCTGCACGTCTCTCCGTCTGTCTGTCTGTCTGTCTGTCCATTTGTTTCCCCCCACTCTAGAGAGCTCTCAGAACAAGAATATCGTGAGAAATTGTTTATTTTTGCTCATAAAATGTTTGGCATATGAACCCTAAATGTTTATTGTGTTGCCAGCGAATAGAATTCACATTGCAGGCAAACGCAACATTTCAAAATACATTCCAGTTGACATACGTATATATAGAAACATATGTACATACATATATATTTACGGAAGAAGCACGTGTAAATCATTTATAATTGCAGCGCTTTTCCCCCGTTCGCATGCGCAGTGCAGCTACAGCCGCATTGAAAACGCCGGCACCAAGAAGCGGAACAAAAAAAACTCCAAAAAAAAGTAAAAATAGGCGTTGTTTGTTGGTTTTGTTTTGTCAGCGCTGTTCGTAAGCAGCGTTTGGAATTGCTGAGCGTGAGAGCAGAAAGAGACATAGAAAGAGAGCGCAGACACGATCGTCGTCAGCGAGAGAGTCTCAAACGCGAAGCACAAACAAAAAGAAGAATGAAAATGACGAGTCTTCTCACACAGCATTGGGGAACACGCCCAAAACTTGGCTTAGAAGAATTATTTTAATTTTATGCAATCTAGAGTTTCTTTCCCGAACTTTTCTTAAATATTTTGTATAGTTTTCTGATTGATTATTTACCTGCTTGTGCGATTCCCACGCTGTTGCTGCACAGCAGCAAGAAACAGCAGAAAATGGAAATTTTCGAAGTCTTCCCAATTGTCCAATTGGGCTGCCTCATTGTAGTGGCTTTTGTGCTTAGAACTCACACAATTTACAACTTAAAGACACATTTATACTTAATTCAATGTATTGTTTCACAGTCCAATGCACTTATTTTATTTACTGCAGCCAACAGTTCTTAACTTGTTTTGCCAACCCCGCGTAGTGTGTGTTCTGGCGTCGTCAACGTGCACGATTTGGTTAAAATAATACAAAATTTGATATTTTTTCTATGTTCACTGTTTTCCAAGATTACGCGTTCGTCAACAAATTGATCCCTAAGTACGCCCAAATTTCTGGAGCGATTGACGTTTAATTATTAAAAAAATAATTAACGCTGCGGGGTTTGATGACACACACACGTCTGCCACTCTCGCTCGTTCGTTTTTATGTTATGACTTTTGGCTTCCAAATAGCTAACATAACAGTGGAATGTTATTCACAGCGGGCGTTTAGTCTAACAGCTTTTAAACAAACCACCGAAACTAATTTAACCAAAAATTTAAATTGGACTTGTATTTGCTGAAAATAAAAATTAAAACTAACATATTCTCTATTTATTGACCATTTGCAGAGGAAACATAAAATTAAAAAGGCCCTGCAGCTGTTTCAATTTCAAATTATTAGCACTGTAATTAACATTAACATAACAGCTTAAATCGATATTATCAGAGAGAACATCTTTATTTTATAAGCGATCGATTTATTTAAAATACATTAAATACTTTGTATTCAATTTTTAAAATGACATATATTTTATTTCTGACACCTGCTTTCAAATTTGTCAACATTTGGCCTTATCAATCAACAACAAAAAAATAACAGTACGGAATACCATTCATCTACGCTTTTTACTTTGCGTTACGCTACTCATTTTGCGTTACATAGACAGATTTGCGTTTACGTTACGCTCCTTTCTGCTACGCCAGAAAATTTTGTTGGCGTGTTTGTCAGACGTTGCAAAGTAATTCGGTTTTTGTGTCACCTTAAAGATATTTCAATAGAAAAAATGTACAGTGGCGAAGATTTTGGTAACTCGGTAAGTGCTTGCAAATCGAATCCGTCGGTCTTGGCTGCATTTAGACAATTTCATTGTCGATTGGGGTTTGCAAAACATAACCCAACTTTTGGATTCCCCCACCACCGTCAACAATGCAAAATTTATACTTTATTTACTGTTTTTACTTTATTTCAGGATTTCTACGATGACTACGCGCATACCGGCGATCCACAGTTGGATCTGGAATACGAGCGTAACTACTACGCCAACCGCATGCCAGAAAATGTCAAGTATTTCCTCATGAACTTCTGCCAGGCAATCAAGGAGGGGAATCTCTATGACATACAGAACATGTATGAGAACACATTCCCACAAATAAGTGATCATCACTTCGACAAGACTGCCTGGCCGGAGGAGCAAGAGGTTGGCGCCATTGTCGACAACGATAAGGTGTTCCTGATTCTCTACAAGGAGCTGTACTATCGTCATATTCATGCGCGTATTCCGGGCGGTCCTAAGTTGGAGCAGCGTATCAATTCGTTCTTCAACTACTGTGATTTCTTCAATCTGATCATCTCCGCCCAGAATCCCGTCATGCTGGAGTTGCCCGACATCTGGCTGTGGGAGTTGGTCGATGAGTTTGTCTACCAGTTTCAGAACTTTGCCCAATATCGGTATGTATTAAGTGCTTGAACTATATTTGCGAATGGAAGCTAATCAGCATCTGCCTGTACAGTGCACGTTTGACGGACAAGTCTCAGGATGAAATCCAGCAGCTGTGCGTGAACCACAGCAACGTTTGGAGTATTCTGTGTATTCTAAATGTGCTGCACTCGCTGGTGGATATCTCCAACATCAAGAAGCAACTGGAGGCCATCTCCCAGGGCATTGATCCCCAAACAGTTGCCGGCGACTTTGGCAAGCTTGCCTTCTACAAGATGTTGGGCTACTTCTCGCTGGTTGGTCTGCTGCGCGTTCACTCCCTGCTGGGAGATTACTACCAGGCCATCAAGGTTCTGGAGCCTATTGAGATCCACAAGAAGTCTGCGTATTCGCACATCCCTGCCTGCCAGATATCCACATCGTACTACGTAGGCTTCGCCTACATGATGATGCGCCGTTACGCCGATGCCATTCGCACTTTCTCGGATATTCTGCTGTATATCCAGCGCACCAAGCAGCTGTACAGCACACGCTCCTACCAAAACGATCAGATCAACAAGCAGGCCGAGCAGATGTATCACTTGTTGGCTATTTGCTTGGTCCTGCACCCCCAGTGCATCGATGAGTCGATCCAGCAGGTGCTTCGCGAGAAGAACTATCACGATGCCATGTTCAAAATGCAGTGTGGTGATCTGGATGTGTTCAAGTCGTTCTTTGTCTTTGCATGCCCACGATTCGTCAGCCCCTGCCCCCCTGCCGCTGATGCGCCTATGGAGGATTACGTCAAGGATCCCATGGAGCACCAACTGTTGGTATTCATGGATGAGGTGCGCCAACAAAAGGATCTGCCTACCACCCGCTCGTATCTGAAGCTGTACACCACATTACCATTGACCAAGCTGGCCTCCTTCATTGACCCCAACGCCAACGAGGACGACGTATCGAAACTGCTTATCCGCTTGCTCTGCTTCAAGCACAAGATGCGCAATCTGGTCTGGAGCAAGGGACCCAGTGGCCTGGAGGGAACTTTCAAGTCCGGATCTGAGGTGAGTTCTATATCTCATGTGTGATATAAGTGACTAATTTATTGTTATCTTTCCTTCTAGCTTGATTTCTACATTGACGACGACATGATTCACATTGCAGACACCAAGGTGTCACATCGTTATGGCGATTTCTTCGTGCGTAAGATACTGAAATTCAACGATCTGAATCGTAAGCTGAAGAACATCAATATTTAAACAAATAAGCCCAACTACTTTGTAACTGTAATTCGACAAACCATATTCAATATTCCACATTCTGGACTTTTGTTTTGATACCATACCAATAAAAACTCAAAATGCGAAGTAACGCAGCAAAAGGTCGAATCAAATCTGACGTTTTCCAATTAAGATTTTAACATTTACTTTATTTTTTAACAATACCGTTTTGTTATATAAAATTTTTGTAATTACTATAAGGAAATTCAATGATCTACACTTATTACGTTTGTGAATTTTCTACAAATCCAATACGATGATCTGCCATTTTGAGCAGCCTATACTTTAGTTTTGGAATGTATGTGGGTTGTCGATTCTTTTGTAGTATAAATAACATTATTTCGTAATTCGTTTCTCAGTTTGCAGTTTTAAAAAGTATAAATTTCTTTGGTAAATTAACAATTTTTGCTTGAAATGAGTTGAAATAATTGTTAAGGGGATAGAAATAGAGTAGTATACGGTTAATAGCTGACAACAGTTTATAATAATAGTATTATTAATTAAAATTACAAGACGCATAGAATCTTTACAAGCAACTCATACATCTGCACACAGTTACACAGGGAGGTTAAAAGATGAGAGGAAAATTTATAGATCTTAACTTAAACACACTTTATACACGGAACAACGCTTGCGCTTTCCACTGTGCTGTTGACGCTTAAGGCTAACACTTAATGCAGACAATTTACAGAATGCGGACTTGTGTTTTTGTGCGGTTATCGACGACTAATCCACACTCACAGTGCGCTGATTAACGTCGATCAGATAGATGGCTTTGTGGTTTTGCAGCACGAAGTCAACAAATGCATTAATCGGTGCGATCTCCTCCAGAGTTGTGTTTTGGCGGCCAGACCATAGGAAATTCGGCCCAAACACAATCGCCAGATTGGAGGAGGTCATTTTGTTGAGGTCGGCACAGTCGACAACGCGTACTAGGAAATCCACAAGATACTTGAACAGTTCGTAGTTCTCTTCGGGTAGTCGTTCGCGTATCAGCTGTGTAACATTTCTGGATCTCTCCTCCTTGGGCCAGTCTAGAAATTTGGTTACTTCATCGTATAGTTCGAACGTTAGCAACGGTTCAGTTAGATCACGCAGGAAACTTTTCAACAGTCCAGCAATGACGTGTACATTGACACTACTCAGATCGACATCTTCGCCACGATTCACACGCTCTTTGAGGGCCATAATCTCACCATGATTGCCCGAACGCCGAAAGATTCCCTCCGTATCAATGACGCCTGTGATCGAGAGCGAATCCACGCACTTGCGTACAATGGGCGGTATGGAATTCAGGCATGGACTGTGCATAACGATGTACTTCAAGGGCACACCAAACTGCATCGTCGTCGGCTGCCCATTGAGTGCACTGGCTGGCTGCGATAGACGACTGCGACTCGGGGGGTTCAGTTTGTCGTCAAACTCGCAAATATCGTCGGGCAGCTTGAGCTTATTCAGGCCCAGAGCCTGACGTAGCTCATCGAGACTGGAGATGTACACTAGCTTTTTGCGAAACTTGTCGCTGATGAACGGGCTAAAGAAGTTCCAGATGACACGAATAAACCACGTCGGATGCACCACATACAGATTCTTTAGATTCTTGCGAAAATTACGATCAAGTTCTTTGTAAGAGTGCCACAGGAACTGTGCCGACGGCTTATTATCTTCCTTGAGGCCCTGATGGAAATACACGAGTATATAGTCGTTCTCCACAAAGGGTTCAATCTCCTTGATGATTTGACTGCCATAAAAAATAAAGATCTGTCAGTTAAGTTCCTTAATTGATTCCTCCGCACGTACCGGACAAAATCCTCAAGCTGAGATTTCTCGGGAAAGCGCGAGGCATAAATTCCGAAGATGTGACGTCCCTGCTTATCTGTGCCCAGGAAATCACATTTATTCTTGACACCCTGAATGTTCTCCGTCTGCTCACGCAGTTGATCTTCGAAATCGTCTTCCAACGGATTCACAGTTTCCTCTTCCTCAAGTTCGGGATCTGCGGGAAATGCACAAGAACCAATTAGCCACTGTCTCTTTCCCACAACTAGATGACTTGCACTCACCATCGGCTAGCACAAAATCGCCGACCATAACATCTTCTATGAATAAATCAAGTGTTTAGTCATTTACGTTCATTATATGCAAATACTTTGAGTATATTTTCTTACTCTCAAGCGGCGCTGGGGTCAATAGCTCCGTATCATCAAACTCAAGCTTCGGTTCGCAGTCATGCAAATCGGATAGACTCGGTAGCGGCTCCTCAGAGTTACCGACAATCGAGCTAATGGCGGGCCCTTAATGTTGTTGATGTTTATGATGAGGCATGAGAAGAAGTAATTTATTAATCTCTTAGGGTTTTTTTTCGGGATTGGTACAAATTTCAAAAATTGAATCTTACAAGTAATGCTTTTCACTTAAGTATTTTGACGGCCTTAGGCAACAAGTTAGTTCGGATTTGTGTATTTGAGTAAGTGAATAAACATGAATCAGAAAGAGTTTGATGAGTTTTCGGGCTTAAACGGTTTCGATTTCGAATTCAATTCAAGTATTTACAAAGGAATTTAGAAAAAAGAGCAAGAGAGTAGTGAAAAAATTGGAATTATCTAAGCCACATATACAAGAACACACATAGATAAAATGTAACAACAAACAACAATATAGCAACAGCAGCTACGATATAATGCATTATATTATTGTATATTATTATATTATATTGCTGTATATAAAGTGAGGAGCCACCTAAAAGAGGCATAATTTTTTCCGAATTAGGTTAGTAGTACAACAAAGAAACGGGGAGCGCAGGGCAGTCAAGGTAGTCTCTAGATTAAAGCAAGCCAACAGAATTGGTTACAGTTAGACAGTTTTTTTTTTTTGTTTAGTTTTACAGTTACATTTACAAGGTTTAAATCTTAAGCGAGCGAAAAAGCATTCAATGTTTTAGTAGCAAAAAAAAGAACCAAACAAACGTATTAATTATACAGTTATATATATATGGTTAAATAGACTAAATTGTCGGCCTTAGCTGTCAGTCGGGCAGCGGGTCTTACCTGGTAATCGCGTTGAGAAACGTGAATTGGCATCCATTGCCCTGATGATGAATTTGTCGATGCGAAAACTGGGTGATTTAAAACGACGACAACGACAGCTGGAAAAAAGTACACTGTGAATACATTAATATGTAGTGGTGGTAGTAGTCCCAAGTTGGGTGTAAAGACTACTTCGATGACGTCACATCGATTGCCTGACTTTGACAACCCATGTACGAGGTACACCCAACAAGCACTAGCTAACAACGCCAAGCTTGCTTTCTTGCTCTTTGCCTTATCGCGAACCGTTGCTGCTGATGATGGTGATGATGATGAGCGCTGATTCATAGTCAATGTTATCGCTAAAATGTCTCAACAACATCGAACGTTGTATTTACATTAAATGCCAATAAGTAACTTCTTTCATACTTCCTCCAGCAATTGGTAAAGTTCAAGTCGAATCGAGGTCGAGCTAGACACTTGCACGCAACGACATGTTTGGTAGAGGGGAGAATGGCGGCAACGCCTACACCCACCACCAAAACAAACTACACACACAATTTGCATATATGTATGTACTCTAGCGCAGACATACACACGCACCCACACACACACACACATATAAGTATGTATACATCCACTGGGAGAACTTTCCCAGAAACATATTTTAAGAATGACTTGTGGTTTAAATAGTTGACAGTAACAGTAACTAATATTACATTATTATTTATTAATTTCTATTTCATCGAAAGCTTAATAACGTACATACAATTTTCTTCGTCACTGTCCGTGTATGTACAAATAGAAGACAGGTACGTTATGTGCGCATATACACACACTAATGCAGAGAGACAAATGTATGTACGCTTTGCCTTCCCGCACAAGGCACAACATTTGTTTAACACAAAACAATGTCAGTGCAATACAACAAAATTATCATTAAGGAACTGCGCACTTGCTGGTACCACAGCGGAACATATACATTATTTACTTGAATTATACCACCGAGCTTTTATCAGCAACAGAGCAACGGCCAATGACGATAGCAAGTTCACAGTTAAATACAGTTTATCAGTAATATTTTGATTGTCTTTGCTTTAAATTTATTTAAATCGAGTTCACCATTAAGAGATTTACCTATATCTTTTCTAATTCGTTTTAATAAATAATCCACAAAATTGTATTGCCCAGACGGGAACTTTTTGTGTTTAACTCTGCATTAGCGCCAGAGCAGGGTTGGCAAGTGACTCAATGCGATTTTGCAACTAGGGCTGCACATCGTAGATTTCCGCTCACTGCGGACTAGTTCTGGCAATTATTCTTAATTTGAAATTGACTTGAAAGACCGGTTGTGTTTAAATTTTTAGCGAACAAAAATGTTCTGCAGAATATTAACAATATTATTTTACTTCCTCTTTATTCAAGCAATATACAAAATTTATAACAGTGGAATACAGAAACATGTTATCGAAATTTAATCCGCAGCGCAAAGGGTATTTTTTTTTTACTCACAATGGAAATTTTTATCAATGAATAGGCAACTCTAGCTGCTTCAACTGTTTAGTTTGTATAAACAAAAATACATAAAACGAACGCACGCACGCAAAACATAAAAATTGTATTTTGATACTATACGAAGATAATAGATTGCTAAACTCCTAACAGTACGTACTATAATTACCGTCATATGTATTTTGAGATATAACTTATATTTATTTGCATTTCCACTTTCTATTTATAATTCAGTCCGCGGTTATACTAACGGTTTGAAGAGTACAAGATATTTAGCACGGGAAATATAAATCGCAGAGCTTTAAACGATATTCACGTTGGTGCTGCGGCGTTGCCACCTGGAGCGCACGCGCTAGCTGTGAATATTGCAACGAATTGGCAGTCCAGACACAAAATGTAAACAGGAAAAAAAATCGAGAAAAATACAAACAATACAGACAAAAAAGTAAGAAGCGCGTGAAGAAAAAGATAAAAATTTGTGCAGACGAACGCAACGCAATAATTATAAAAGTAGGGCGACACGCGCAAAGGAAGCACACATCTCGGACATGTCCAATGACCGTGTGGACACGGGCAAGGAAATGCCAGAGCCAGTGCCAGTCGCACAAGAACAAGAGGTGGAGCTGCCCACCATGTCGTCCATGTCCATGCCCACAATGCCAGTATCTAAGGGCATTATGATTACACCGCCGCCGCCAGTGATGCCCCCAACACCGACATCGTCGCCGAACACACACGGGGAATGGCCAAATCTGAATCCAAACGCGACCGCATTCCATCTAAACAGAGACAGAGGTGGTGGTGGTGTCTTGGGTGGGGATACAAGAGAGCACTTTGCCCTGCCTCATCTGCCACCGCTTCCGTTGAATGTCGACTATCTGCCGAGCCTTATTCATCCGAGTACACTGCCCTCGAGCAGTAAGAGTTTCAAGATGCGTCCCCGCATGAAGCGTCTGATGTACTGCAGCTACAACAACATCCTTACCGAGTCAAATAATCGTAAGTTGCGCACCGCCGCATCCACCTGCAATATTGAGCTGCTTAATCGCATACTGGACTCGGGGGGTAATCCCAATGCAGCCGATGAGTACAATCGCAGTCCATTGCATCTGGCTGCGTGCCGGGGTTATATACCGATTGTGCAACAACTGTTGAAATACGGCGCCAATCCGAACGTGATTGATTCTCTGGGCAACACGCCGCTGCACTTGGCGGTCATCTCGGCCAGTTCGAATAACTTCAATGTGGTTGTGCGCGTACTGCTGCAGGGCGGCGCCAGCGTGCACATGTTCGACCGCAGCGGCAAGTCACCGCTGGAGCTGGCGGAGGCCAAGTTGCGGCTGCTGCGCAATCGCTACGATCATCCCACACCTGAAACAGCCAAGATACTAGAGGATATGTGCATGCTGACAACGCTCATCTTGCGCTACATGGTCAAGCAGCAGCGCGAACTGGAGGATCTGTCGGCGCTGGAGAAGCGCCTGCAAAACCTGAGCACCTCTGACGATCAGGAGCAGGTGGTGTCACAGACAGCCGACGAGCTGCTCGCCAGTGTCGAGCGTTTATCCATCAACAACAAATAATAAAAAGATGGCTCAAATTTCGTTTGATCAGTAAGTTGGGTGAGTAGAATATATACCATATCGTATATAGTATATACCATATATGAACTGTACTAATTTGTTATATTTTTACAGTTTATTTACGTTTCCTAATTTGGCTGCCGTTGAGTTGGAGTTGGATTTGTGTGTCCCCCTCACATGCTCTGGACACGCACACAGCCAACGCTCACACACACACACACACATACAGACACACAAACACATATTGTTTCATGCGATCTTCTTTATTAAGTATTTCGTTTAAGTTTTCATTGTTTATGCAAACAAACAAAACAACACACACACGGACACAAGAAACAAACAAAAATCAATACACACAAATATTTACACTTTAAGCTTTATGTTTAGCGCGCCAAAACAAAAATTTATGTAATAATACAATTGCAATTCGCAACTGCAATACACAATTTAACACCTAATAAAATGCAGCAATACAATACATTTAACTAATTAATAAATTAAAAGCAAAATCAAATTAAAATTGTTAAATGTCTATTGTATATTACAAGCATCTTCTAAAATAAAATCAAAAATAAAACAGCAACTGCTATTCAATTTCAAATATTCCAGAATTCAAAACAAATTCATTGAAAATAAGTGAATCACAAAAACAAAGGGAATGCCACTATGAGATTTGATTTGGTTACAAAGAGCGCCGCCCAGCTATCGATAGCGCCAAACACATATTCGATCATTAAAATACAATTTGAACTATCGATGTCGGCATCGTCGCCATCGATTATTCTGCAACTCTGGCCTTGCTGCTTTGTTGTTTCTTGTGAAACTAATTTTAATATATATTTTTGCTCCTACGCATCGTTTAAAAATGATGCAAATGAAAGAATATAAAGAAGTTCCGCAAGATGCGCCACCGGCAGCATCCGGTGCAAATGCCACAAGCCCTGGTGAGATTACAAATAGAAGCGGAAGAAAAATACATATACAAAGTTATTATTATCGTTATATTTTGTATATTGCGCGCGTGTGTGTGTAGCTGTGGGCGTTTGATAAAATATATATTTGAATAAATGGTTCAAATCGTCAATTATAATGTTTTCTATATAATATATTCTTGCGATAGGAGAGCCATGGATGAGCATTCCAGTGGGCAGCAACTGCCCACAGGGCCTCGAATACTTGACCGTCCTTGACCAATTGTTGGTATCGCAGAAAATCGAAAAACTAGAGCTTTTAACCTCGTTCGAGACAAAGAATCGTTTTAAAGTGAAGAACTCACTGGGACAGAATGTGTATTTCGCATATGAGGAGAGCGATTGCTGCACCCGCAACTGTTTGGGGCGGTCACGCCCATTCGAGATGAAGATATTGGACAATTTTCAGAACGAAGTGTTGCACCTGAATCGACCATTTCGCTGCGATGCATGCTGCTGTTTTCCCAGTTGCCAGAATATTTTAGAGGTTTCGGCCCCGCCAGGACAGGTTATCGGCACTGTGGAACAGGTCTGCACTTTTATGAAGCCAAAATTCGTTATTAAGAACTCGTTTGGCGACGTTGTGCTCCACATCAAAGGGCCCTACTGTCCCTGGAAATGTTTCAGCGATAGCAACATGAAGGTCAGTGTGCGGGCCAGCAGCAGCAACAACTTGTTATACGATACAGGCATATACATATATATTATATATACACGTACATACAGATTTGGATGCAGACAAGCAAGAGATGACGTCACAATGCCGCCGTCGCTATGCTTGACTGCCATCTTCAGTGTGTGTACAAAGCAATTGAATTGATAGAACCTACATATGTATGTGTATGCAGTATCCACAATTTAGATTGGTATGCATGGCTGTGCCTGTGCCCCCGGGTGTGTCCGATTAATGCGATGTTTATATGGTCTGCTTTTTGTTTTTTATATAGGTTTACAGCGTAAACAACGAACTAATTGGCAAGATAACCAAACAATGGTCCGGTCTCGGCAGAGAGTTGTTTACAGATGCCGATTACTTCAGTGTCACGTTCCCCCTTAACTTGGATGTGCGCATGAAGGCGCTGCTCTTCGCCGCTGTTTTCCTGATCGTAAGTGTGCCTTAAGATTAAAAGTCTATTGCTTTATCTGTTTAACATGACTTCCGTTTTGCAGGACATTGTTTATTACGAGCAATAAACCGGAGAGGAGCTCGCATCCATTTAAATCGACTGCTTAGTTCGTTAAAGATTTTTTTTAAATCGAACACAAATTTTGGAACTCTCTTTAAGCTGGGAATCTCTATTGCAATCAGAATCTTACACCATAAAACTGTGTTACGGCTTTCAATTTGATTTAAACATTTATTCGAATCGTTCGACTGTTTTTTTGAATTGCCCTTGCGAACAAATAGCGCACAAATATCTTTTCGAATGAACCAACATTCAATGTAACTTGTACTTATTAACAAATACTTATATACAGGGAACAGGCCTAAATTGTGCCTGAACTCTGACACCGACGTTCGGTTGGCATTTAAACGCATATTTAACAACGCACAATCTATGCACACTAATACACACAACCCGACACACACACACAGACACACCGATAAAAACAAGAGTGCCTTAAGATGTCCCGCCCCGACCCCTTTTTTGAGTATACTTATACTTTAACTGGTTACAAGTCGGAATATACATATTTTTGTATGTTGTACTTAAGAAATTGCAATTGTTGACATTATTGGGACTAAAAGATAAAGAAAAAAAACAAAAACTGTTACTGCATTCATACATTTTAACAACCAACACACACAAATTACCAAGTTATGCTGTATTTTCTTTACATACATTGTAAAATAAAAGGAAATATATTTTATATAAAACAAGTGCTACAACATATCTTTTATCGGCATTGCATATGTACAAGCCATGATAATGGAATGCTTAGGATCATTCGTACGATTGTTCGCAGTCAGTCATGAATAGAATATTTGAAATGGAAATGATGCAACGAAAGGCCCCTCATCTATGGGTTGCTTCACTGGACGAACCTTAATTGTTTCTTGCAAAGTACTTTGTTTTTTCCTCCGGATTGGGCACAATCTGCAAGGGTATGGAGTATTAACACTAGAATCTTTAATAATATAATACTGATTGTTACTTACCGTATCTGCGCCTGGTCGCCAACCAGCCGGGCACACCTCACCGTGGGTATCCGTGTACTGGAAGGCCTGTACCAATCGGATGGTCTCATCCACTGAGCGTCCCACGGGGAGATCGTTCATTGTTATTTGTCGCAGCACACCGCGCTGATCAATAATGAAAAGACCACGCAGAGCATGACCGCTTGCCTCCAAGTAAACACCATAATCCTTGCTAATCTTGTGCGTTAAATCTGAAAGCAAGGGAATCTTGACGCTTCCCAGGCCACCTTCCTTACGAGGCGTATTGATCCACGCCAAATGTGTGAAATGTGAATCGACACTGGCGGCAATTACCTCAGTGTTGATCTTCCGGAATTCAGAAATGCGATCTGAGAAGGCGATAATCTCGGTGGGACAAACGAAGGTGCTGTAAGAAGATGGGGAAAAATGTTACTGATGTCTATAGAACGTAACAAACTTTAGAGCTTACAAGTCCAAAGGATAAAAAAGCAGCACGACATATTTGCCCAAATATTGAGAGAGGGAGAGTTGAACTATTTCCTTGTTCACCACAGCGGTGCCTTCGAATGGAGGCGCTGGTTTTGAAACTGCACGAAGAACAGAAAATTAATTTGAGGCCATTAATAAAATATGAGAATTCCCACTTACTGACTGCCTTTGTGTACTGCAATTGATGATCGCCCTTGGGCTCACCGGCGGGGTAAACGGAGCCACCAGCAAAGGAGTAACAGGAGTCATTGTCGTCGGCCTTGCCGGCTGCCACAGCAACCAGCAGTACAAGAGCCAAGCAAGCGTACTGGTGGTTCATGTTGACACTAGTTTTGTAATCTGAAAGTAAAAGGACACGTGTATTAGTATTGCTCCATAATGCAATTAGCATGGTCAAATTTTGCACGCGATGTCTGCTGTGAAACACCATTGCCCACATAAATAATGCCACTTCTAACAGGGGAAACTTTCTCCGTACTTTTAGCCACGCAGTCAAAATTTCTCGGCTACATCCACGTTCGCAAGAACCCACTACAATAAGGTTCGAAGTGGAAAAGGCGGCGGTAGCGTCAGAAACTAGTGATAAGCGCGAGCGTGTGAACCTTATCAATTTAATATATGAACAGAAGCTACAAGTTTATAATTTAGTAGAATGTCAACTGAAGTGTAACTACGATTCTGGCAAAGAGAACAAAACCTTTCCTATGCGATACGATGACGTATACAATTTCACTTCCGTATATAGGCTCTATACAGGCACATTTTAGTTATTAACACAGGTGATACCTTTTATTTATTGGAGGAGTGTGCTTTAAATTAATAAGAACTGTTGTTGATGCTTGCAAACAATATGCTAGAGCAATGCCTTGCCGGCTAGAGATGTGCCTATGAAAAGTATCGCGTGCCTCGCAACGCAATTGTGTACGCAAGTCACGTAATTAAATAACAAAATTTAAGTAAAAATTGTGTTGAATGTGTGCTCCTTCATTTTAATATTGCAAACATTTGTTTTGTTTAATTTTGCATATGTTTAAAATGTTTTTAATGTGTTTTCATTGTATTTGCAGCACCTCCGATAGCAGCGTATGAATACATCGCATGTCGGAATATCGATAACCAGTCTTTGCAGCGCCATTACAACTTCGATTTCCTTCGATTTAAACTCTGCTGGTACTCAGTGAAAATAAACCAACTGCAGCTTGTTTCTGTACTTACGCACTATAAACTTTATTAAAATATATGTTTATATAAATTGCTTGAGCTTATAAATAATATTTTTACGCTTGGAGTTAAAACAACATATGTATAAGTATTTCATTTATGCATGTGATCAATGCATGCGCGCTTACGTGCTACGACAAATAAATATATATGAATTTATATATTTATTTTGTCGTTTTTGACAATTTCCTCATTTTAAAAACTACAACAAATTGAGCAAAAGTAGTATGCAAATTGCACGAAAAGCGAAAAACATTTTTTAAATACACAATTTGTAGGCAAATTATCATTTAGTTATAAACTAAAAGCTTTCTTTTGATTGAGAAGGTATTTGCTGAGAGTGTTTGTTGTTGGGATGCGGCACATGAGGCAAGTATTAGAATGCCGCTGAAAATGCACTTGTTGCACTTGGAGCTCTGGGAGCTTCTAGCTCTCCCAGACCTCATCGCGCTGTTTGGCAGCTAAAAGTTTGCGTTCTGTGTGAAATATAAGAGATGTATATAATTTAAATACATATAGAGTATAATATTTAGGCTGTTGAACTTGCCTTTGGCTTCGCGTAACACACGTCTTTCGTTCTCACGCTCCTCCGGTGCTGTGGGCAATTTGACACCCAGTGCGCCGGAGACCAGACGTCGTGCAAGCGCAGTACAAGTCTCGGGACGCTGTCGATAAGGCTGTAGCGAAGTGGCTCCCGCCTTTTTGGCCTTGAGACGGGATTCAAGTGTGGCTTCGGCCAGCGGCTTTAGCTTGACAAATGGATGGCCCATGGTGAGTACCTCAGCAGCTGCAGAGGGAGTGAATACATAAATACACTGTTCACTGGAATATCGTATATTATACGCACCAATACGGGAACTGCTAAACACTGCCAGGGCATGTGTGTCGTCCACCCACTTGATGTCAAAGCCGGTGCCTTTGTACTGTGAGAAAAGCATAAGCAAATCTGGTGTCTTAAATTCCATCGGAAAATTTGAAATCTCCAAGACGTGTGGGAATTCCTCTTCGTTGAGCAGCGATTGCTTAATATGATAAACCTAGAGGAATCATAGATTATCATTAGCATTTCATTACAGACAATCTGCAATCGTTGCTTACGCTATAATCCATTTTGGGTAACTCGATCTTACACTTGCCCACCGAATCGGTTAGCTCCTGCAGTATCTTTGGATCCAAGCAGTCACCACTCTCATCGAACATATTCTCCCAATCGTCCTCGTTCTCCTCATCATCATCCTCGGTGGTGCTGTCGGCAGGTTGTGTAGTTGGAATTGTCGTCGCTGCTGCGGCCACAGCATTAACCTTCGGCGTCGTGGCTCTCTCAATCTTATCGGGTATCTCAAGCACATCGGAGACAAAGGTTTGTTTCATGATGCGGCGATTGCTACGATTGATTTCCTGCAGGGCAATGGATACAAATAGATTAGGTATTTATAGATATATATGTATGTTCATATATCGACTGTTTACCCACCTTGGAGGCTCGTTGCAGCTCGCACACTTCATTATCACATTTGTTGGCATCCTCAGATGCTGAAGCATTGTTGGTTCTCGGCAGAGCAGCATCTTCAATGCGCAGTAGTTGTTGCTGTTGTTGTTGTTTACAGTGGTTTTTGCCGCCACCATGGCCAGACTTTGTTCGCTGGGCACCGCCCATGATCTGTGCAGGTAGAACAAAAACATTTTAGTTTGCTTTTTACTTGCGAAATGCTGCAACAGATTAGCCTTACCTCCTTATCACAGTTTTCGTCTGGCGGTACTTGGTTCGTTTCGGTTTCGCTGGGCGCAATCACAAGCAGAGTAGCTGCTTCTTCTTGGGGTTGGTGTTGTTTACCGACTATCTTCTTGCCGCCGCGCTCTCTACGCGATCTTGTTTTCTTGGGTTTTGCCTGCTGCTGCTGCTGTGAACCGTCGTCTGCCTTCGGCGGGTTCGCATCTACAACTGGCATTTCCAATGGCTGCGGACTGCACGTAGCCGCAGTCGCAATCGTTGCTGACGGCGACGGCGGCGTCAGCGTCGGTGTGGGCATCGGCATCGTTGTTGTCGTTGTAGTTGTCGTCGGCGGCGTCGTTTGACTGCGTCGTGCCCTTGGCACATAAACGGCACGGTCGGGACGCCGTTCGCGTCGCGTCGTAGCTGCTGCTGCTGCTGCTGCGGCAGCGACGCTGGCTTGTTGTTGCTCTCTGCGAATGAGTAGATCAAAACAGAAAGGCAGAAAACGAAAGGTAAGCGCGATTGGCAAACAGAATTTCGTAAATATCGACTAAGCGCAGTGCATGCCCAAACTAAACGTTAAATATTGTTTATTAACAATCATAAACAATTAGCAAACTTAGTTATCAAATTGCATTTAATTATTATATAATTTACATTTCACGTATTGATTTTTTTATTTATTATGCAGTGTTCACTTATTTACATTATGATTTACCTGTGTGGCGACCTCTTGCGGTCGTCTGAGGTAGTTATCGATGTTTCTGTTGTTATTGCTGTTGTTTCTTCCGATTGTACTGTTGTTGTTACTGTTGCAATTCCCGATGACTCGGTCAGAGTTTCATTCGATGCACCTGTTGTTGTTGTTGTTGTCTCCTCACTGCTACTATTTCTAAGTGCAGGCGGTCTATAAAGGTCCACAGAATTCGATTTGGTTACTGCAAGAGCAAAAGAGAGAGGTGGAGCGGAGATTATTGGCAAACACTCGCAGCGAAGTCAGGTGAAGCAATGCGAAAATGAGAAGTGTGTACAAAAGAAACAAAAATTCAGTAATGTTGACCTAATTTTATGTTCACTGCTTTGCTTGCTACTTCGTGAATGTCAACACCAACAACATGGCCGACAGAGAGACTGTGGGCGCCAAGCAACAAGTGAGCGAACGCACGGGAGAGAGAGAGAGAAAGAGAGCCGAAAGACGTTGAGTTTTGTATGTTTATGATGCAACATAAGCAGCAAACTCACGAAAGAGGGCGACCTTGAATAAGCTGCGTGACCCGAAGACAAGAAACGATATAAAACGAAACGAGCAACAACAACGACAACGACGACGGGCGGGTGCAGGTTCGCCGGCGTGTTTAGCTTTATTTTTAGTAGTTTGCACATACATATATAATTAATTGGTTTTTGTTTTCGTTTTCTTTTGTTTTTGCACTTTTTCTTTGTCTTTGAGGCTTGCCAAATGTGCCACCTTTTATTACATGCACAAACATATTGACATATTTTGTTTGGTATCGATTGTAAGAGGTATTCCCCGCTAGTGCTTATTTTTATTTTTTTATTTTAATCGAGTTCGTATTTAGTATTTAGATGTTAATCGACTAAACCGGTTTTGATATGAGAGAGAATTCTCGTTTTACAATATCGTAAAAAACTACTTATTTATTTTTTTCCTGATAATTATAAAGTACAAGTCATGCTACTTACAAGGTGTTTCGCTGATATGCTTCTTAACGCCCATTTTACACAGTTCAGTTACGCGTTTTCTACTTGCGCTGCTGCTTCGACAGTTACTGCGCCAGCTTTTCAGCGGTTGCTGCTGCTGATGGTTTTGCTGTTGTTGTTCCTTTTGCTGCTGTTTACGGCTGTTAATTACAGTTAGAATTCTATTTTAATAAACATTCCTCTGTATGTGTGTGTAGGTCTGTTTTATTCTGTTAGTGTGAGTCAGAAATTCCAAGCTACTCACGCTTCAAAACCGTGCGGATCGATAAGCTGATTGCGAAAACAGACAACTGTGCGTCGATGCGGGCCTTGACCCACGGAAAACGTCAAAAGATCGTATTGATGACGATAGTTCTCACATGTTTGATGTATGAGATAACGGCGATAATTATTCACAGGTGGAAAGAGCAGCACACTGTAAAAGAAAGAGACCGAAACGAGTTCAGTTGAGCGATAGGCACTTGTACGTTGATACAAGTATGTGTGTGTGAAGTTTTTGTCTATGTCTCTCTCTGTCTCTCCCACACACACACACACACAACCTAACAGGTTGTTTCGATGTATAGAAGAGGAGACCAGACAATAAGAAGCACGCAAAGCGCGACTTGTAAATGACTTATTATGCAACACGGCAGAGGCAGCGCGGTAATATCAACAACGCAATGTAATAATCTAATAAATTTACGCCAAAAAACAAAAATATATTTAAAACACGGGTGCGCAAGAAATGTTAATGAAAAAAACAAAAATACTCTGATGATGGTGGCGATTCGTTGTTGTTTATTGCACGACGATTAATTGTTTATTAAACGCGTCTTGCATGGTAAGCGATAAAAAACGGTTAACGAACACGGGCAGCACACAAAAACCGTGTTACCAGCTCCAAACGGCAGCAACGACGCAATGCGGAAAGCAAAGTTGTTGCATGCCTCCTCATTGTTGTTGTTTGTGTTTCTTGTTTCCAACTGTGGGGCAGCTGGGAAAACTCGAATTTTGTGGCATTTGCAAACCGGTAATTTTTTGCAACGAGACCCCACAAAAGGCAAAATACGCTTCAATTCGTTGTTGCACATTTCCGCATTGTTAGCGACGCAATTGGGCTACGAGGAATCGAAGGGATCACAAAGGGAATCGAACTATGCACAAGGAGTTTATTATGTTCCTCTTCTTCTTGTTGTTGTTATGTTTCTTGTTGTTACCAGCTGCTGTCGTTCACGATTAAGGCTATTTCACACCACACACAGAGGAGCACACACAAACACACGCGCATACACCTTCATATGTATACATAATACACTCCCACACACGAACACACGCACACACATGCCGAGGCAAATAAGTTCTAAGAGGTCTCTTACCCACTGCTCAGGCGCTTTTTTAAAAACAATTCTATATCAACTCCAACATTATAGACAAATTCCTGATCGGTTAAGCTTAAATTAGCTATTATTGTGTTTTTTCGTACGCCGTTCTCCAGCTTTTTATTAAAAATGCGACAATGTCGCCACACATTAAAACAGTTTAGAACTTTTTCACGTTCCGCGAAGTCAGTGTACCCACATTAACTGATTGTTGTTATTCAATTTATCGATATGCACAAAACTCATGCGATAGATTAGGATTTCAAAATGTATCGATAGTTGTGTTGATCAACAACAAAGCACAATTTGAATCTAATTTAAATTGTTTAAAAATAAGGTAATTAAAAACCAATATATTATATTTCCTTTGCTATTTTGGTTTATTATTAATGTATTAATTCATGTATTTCTTCGACCAAATAGTTTTTTAAAAACATAATTAGAAAACATATGAAAAGGTGTCATCTTAATGGCACATATTTATTTTAGTTGTGTACTAAAAGTGAATGACTTTGTTCCATTAGTTCATATTAATGAAAATAGTCGGCTGTATTTACAAACAAAAAAGGTAAACAAAAATCAGCTGGAGCTATTTGTTTGTAAAAATGAGCTAATTACAATGAACCACTTATCGAACTGTAGAAATGTTCATGACATTTCAGCTTATCGAAACAACATCGATACCAAACTAATCGCAAAGCAAAAATTATTTTGGAAAGTGCAAAATTGCGAACAACGGTAAAAACTACTTTGTTGTCTCTAAATTTATTTTTAATATGCAAAAATTATCACAGCCAGGACAAGTGCGAGTTGTTTGTGTTTCTGTTTGTCTAAATTTAAAGTGTTTTCAAAGCTGTTTTCAGCAGGGCAGCTGAGCTCTCAAGGTAGCATAAGCAACAACAACAGAAACGAACGCGTCTTAGAGAAGAGTGTGTGGGGGTGAAAACGACAGACAACGACAACTGTGCCATTGGCATAGAAAATTTTGCATACACACGCACTTACATATGTGTATACAGTTGCCATACATAGAGGGCAATCAAAGGGAGAGCATACTATCATTAAAAGAAAAATTATAAAAACAATATATATAATAATTTGCAGGGCTACGGGACGTTGACGTCTTTGGCACCGTCAGATAAATTGGAAAGTGGCAAGAAACGAGCGAGCGCACAACGGTAATAGCAATAAATACACACACACACATTCAAAGAGAGACACACAGACAGCCACATGTACATGCACGCACACATGGAGGTGTTTGTTTGATGAACGATTTGGAGCAGCGAACAACAAAGACAGCAGACAAACAAATTATGACGACGCGTGAAAATGTTGCAAGTCGTCTGTCCAAATTGATGCTTAACAATGCCAGCAGCGGCAACAGCAGCGGCAGCACCAACAGTAGCAGCAGCAGCAGTGGCAACGGTGGCAACAACAGCACGATAGCAGCCACGGCAGCATCAATGTCCATGGTGCAATCACCTACATCGCCTGGTGAACAGTCTGAGCTGAATCAACTGAAACGGGATGCGGATCCGCAATTTTCACGCTTTGCCGATTACTTTGTGATATGTGGCTTGGATCTGGACACGGGCTTGGAGCCAGATCGCTTTGCGGGTAAGCCACATCAGCAAAACAAAAATCACTGCACGATATACAAATATAACTCACACAACTTTCCACAGGCGACAATCTGCATTGCTCACCGTTGGATCGCGCCTACAAGAGCAAACCACTGGCCCATTACCCTGAAAATGTGCCCTGGAATCCATTCGATGCTCACGGCATTTGCATGGTAGGTGCAGCAACCCTCAGTCTATCTGTGCATGGGTGAGGTCTGAAAAGTAGCTTCAATTAAGTTCAATTGGCTGCATGACGCGACCAATTTCCAACCCAACCCAGTAATACTTTCCCCACCCCTCGACTCCCCTTACTTCGGTCCAGGTTTAAGTGCCCTGCACACATGAATAAAAAATTCATGCTTCACTGACAAGCGGCTGCCGCGTACGCTCCGCTTTTAATTGATGCCACATTGGCAGACGCTGCCTATAACGTCGACGTAGCTATGACGCCGCTACAGACGATAAGCAACCAGCAGCGCGCATCTTATCATTTGAATCTTGGCATGTTTTCGACTCTAAACACCATAAATACTTCGGTTCTAGCTCGGGGAATACGTAGCAGATAAGGTTGGGCATCCGCTTTGGCCATGGGTAGACAGATTATTCATAAGTTTTGAATATGAATATGTCATTGAATAATTTCTGAATATTTCACAGGGCAAAGACTGTCTGAACTACTAATCTAATGCCAAATAGTTTCAAGAGTTGACGTTAAATAAATAAATAAATAAATAAATAAATTATATCATCTTTGTGTTGGATCAGTCCCATGTGCAATTTGTCTAATGACATTTTCCCAGAAAAGATTTACATATTTATAAAGGAATGAGTATTTCTCAAATGGGAACCTCTTTTAGATGTAGAGCATCCCATTATGACCGAAGCACATGTTATTTATTTTTACATCTCTTTATAATCGAAAAACATTAGGTATAATTAGCATCCAAGAGATCTCTTAATGGGAACTGCGCAGTTTTCTTATAAATAGATTCGTTTGTTTTGATTCTTAATGGATTCATTAACCCACTAATGGCTGTTCTTTTCTCTTCTAGCTCTCGCTGCCGCAGGGTCTACGCTTTCGCACTCAGAAACACAACATCGAGCCGAAGTTCCATTCATTTGCCACAACGCGGGAGGATGGCAAGCGATGTTATGGCTTCAGTTTAGTGTTCAACGAAGAGATACGAAATCGGAATATATGCGGCGCCATACATACGCTGCAGTCCATGTTCATTACGGAGCTATCGAATGGGCAGCAGACACATTCGTTGAGCCGCATAAAACAGGATGGTCCAGTTAGCCGATCGCTGCCCCGGCACTTCAAGGTTGCCGGTCAGGCGCCACAGTCCGCACAAAGCTATTACGACATCAGCAAGGACAAGCTGTATGTGGCCAAGAGTATCTCACTGATTTGCCAAGCGCCCTACGCCTTTGCCGCACAGCTGTTTCTCAAGAACTTGTACCGGTAAGTGTAATGAGAATGTAGGCACTATATGAGGAATATACATAAATATATAAGGAACACATCTATATAAAAAATATGGCTTTGTAAAGTATATATCTATATAAAGAATATATCTAAGTAAGGAATCTCTCCTGATATTAATAGTAATTTCCGCATTTGAGGCGCTTTTATGCCAGTAAACTTTATAAATACCCCATACATATAATGGCTCCAATTATATCTAATCAGTGCTTTGATTTATTTATAAACAGTAATCAGAAATAACACTGTAGATAATACGCTTTGCACTAAACTATAAATATAAGAATGCAACTGTACTATAAAGTGATGTAAGCCTTATTTTAACTACCTCTACCCCCTTCTCTCCTTGCAGTTGTCTTCCACGGCAGCCTGGTGCTGGCATCAGTCTCGAATCTTATGTGTACAACATTCTGTACGAAGTGATGCTACCTCAGCCTGGTAAATCCATACGTGTCTATTTGCCGCCAATGGAGCCGCATCTGTCGGCAATTGCCTTGATATTGCAACGCCCATCTCTGGCCACAGAGTTGCCGCTGCTGGACTTTCCGCTGCGTTTGCTTTTCAGCTATCTGGGCGTGGAATGTGTTATACAGCTGCTCACCTGTGTGCTACTCGAGAGTCAGGTGTTGCTACGCTCGACGGGTGAGTTGAAGCATCAATTATGTCTTGGAAAGTTCCTAATTGTAATTGTCTTTCGATTTTCAGACTACCAAAGACTCATGATTGTGGGCGAGTGCATCACGTCGTTGTTGTTTCCGTTTATTTGGCCCCATGTCTATGCGCCCATATTGCCCGCTGCATTGCATCATTTCCTGGACGCACCAGTGCCCTTTGTGATGGGTCTGCACGCTGAGTGCGAGGCAGCGCATAAAATTGGCAGCGAGGCTACTTTATGTTTCGTGGACATTGACAAGAAACATATACAGCTGCCCGAGGAGTTGCCTGTCTTTCCGCATAAAATGGACTTCATGGCAGAGATCATTTCAGTGCTGGATAAGTTTGAAATCGATAGAGATCGCGCGCATGAGCCTAGCTTGAAGAACGGCTATGGCATGCGTAGTGGTGCCGATGCAATGATCTCCAGTTGCACGCTGCCCAATGGTTTGCAGGCAGTGCGACGCAGCAAGGAGCGCTTCCAACAGCTACAGGAGACTGTCTACACATTATCCGGTCCGGGTGCATCGCCTGCACAGCAACCTGGTGTGGATTATCAGCCACTTGTAGCGCATCCCTCGAAAATTGATCATGTGCCACGAATAGCGGAGTACTTGCGTCGCAAGGGAGGCATGCGTGCCGCACAATCATCTGGTTCGCCTGTTGGCAGCCCCACACTATCGTTATCCTCATCGCCAGTGGGTATCTATCACGATGTTGACGCTGTGGATGCCACAATGCCTCCCTCTCGAATGGGTTCCTTGTCGCGGCGTGCTGAGAAAGTCACGCTCTCCCCCGTGGAACAATACTATCAGGATCTACGTATCAATAACTCGTTGCGAGAGATTTTTCTCAATCGTTTTGTGCACATGTTTCATGCCTACGAATACTTTGTCATCTATCCGAATCAGGCCAAGGATGAATGGCTCTCGAATCGCGAAACATTGCAGAACTTTGACAAATCCTCATTTCTCTCCGATCAACCGGAACATCATCGTGCGTTTCTGGCACGCTTTCTTGAATCTCAAATGTTTGCAACGCTCATCGACAATAAAATTCTGGCCATGTGGGAGGCACAGCCGGATGAGCAGCTGCAACTCTTCGATCAGCGCATTAAGCTGCTGCGGTGAGTAACGAGAACAATATATCAACTGTAAATTGTTGCTAATCCATTCTCTTTTACAGTCGTCGGCATGGCGAGAACATGATCTGCGGTACCAGCTACGAGCCGTGTGTGCTCAGCCAGGACTCGCAGCAGTATTTCGAGAAGCGACTCAATTGCATTGACATTGAGGTGACGCCACCAAGTGAGATTCTATCGAATCGTGCCGCCTACTTTCGCAGTTTCCCGCTGCTCGAGAAGGGCGTGCTGAATCAGGAGTGCGCCTCGAGGTAGAGTGTTTTGTGCACTTATTCCATTTGCTTAATCCCCATGCCTTAAATCCTTCCCACTCTAACCCCAGCACGCTCCCTAATATCCCACAATAAATTGTTAGCCCAACCATTTTGCATATTCCGCCCGAGGCTCCCGTTGATATTATTCAAACTGTTAGCATATTGTATTATCGTAGTATTGTTATTATTGCAGTTGTTTAGTTTTGTTCTATACACGTCGCATTCTTTGTTCTTTTGTACATTAATTTATTGATTAACAACAATACTAAACAAATGAATACCGTTTCTAAAAATAGAATAAATACAAATAAACGTTAATTGATGTTCAATTTTTGTTTCTTTTTCTTTAAATGCATTTTTCGTCTTGATCTCTCGCACCACCGCATGCACAACACATACACACACACAATCCAATCCTGTTCCTACCTATAGATCTTTCGACTAATTATCTTATCTATCGTGTCTTTGTTCTCCTCTCAAAATTACACTAAATCTTCTTGTATTCATGCCGCTAACAAACATACAAAATGTATACAAAAACCGAATCCCAAACAGAGGCAACAGTTTAAGGCGTGTCAAGAATGGCAACAAGTGGCGCGCCCGAGAAATTTCGCTGGATCAGAAGCCAACAACAAACAGCAGCGCAGGCAGCGGCGGCAGCAACTCCAATTCTAATCTGGCCCTTAATCGCCTGTCAGCCAACCTGACCACGGCAGATGTGAGTCCAGCATTGATAGCGCAGGCTAATTGGACATTCGTTGAGCGACTGCTGAAGGTAAGAAGAGACTCAATTTAAACTGTTCCCAAACTAATTCCCTTTCTTCCTTAGGATATCAAATCCAAAACTAAACGCATGCTGCTGGAGAAGATGGGCAATGAGGCCGTTGCGTTGGGCCTCAAGGGCGACGGAGTGGAGGAGAATACACTTATAGCAAGCATGTGTGATTTGCTGGAGAAGATCTGGTCACACGGACTGCAGAATAAGCAAGGCAAGTCTGCGCTTTGGGCACATCTGCAGTCCTATCTGGAGTTGCAGGAGGCACGCAATAGCGGTGGCGGCGGCGCCGGCGACAACATTGGCAGTGTGGAGCCCACAACGCCAGTGTCCAGCAATAAGATGAACATTGCAAGTGCATCGCCAGCACTTGCATGGAATGCTATGCGCAAACGCATGGATTGTAAGTAAAGTGAGCTAAAGTGGAATTATATAATAATCTATGATCTCTGTTAGATTTGTCCACATTCCAAACGGATTTCGAGAGTCCACCAAGTCCGAATCGCAGTCGATCGCGTGATCGCAACAAGTTTGTGGGCCTAGAGCAGCTCTGTCCACTGCCCGAGTCGCTGGAGTTTGATGTCAAGTGAGTCAAAGAGGAGTTCCTTCATCACCATTGGCGCTAAATCCAACACCCTTTCTCTCTTCCTTTGCAGAAACGTGCTGGCCATGGCGGACATCAAGACACACATTGGTTATACTCGCGCCTGGGTGCGTCTATCGCTGGAAAAGAAGCTGCTGTCGCGTCACTTTCGCACGCTGCTCTCCGATGACGGCCTATTGCGTTCGCTGTATAAACGATCTGCGTTTCTACGCTGCGAGGAGGAAAAAGAGCAGTTCCTTTACCATCTGCTCACTCTCAATACCGTGGACTATTTTAGCTTTACCAACATTTATCCCACAACGAGTAGGTTACGCTAGTCCTAATCCACTTGTACAGATAAGTTATATTCTCTCTTTCCCCTTTGCCATTGCGTAGAGTTACCCTATCGCGTTGTCATCTTCCCTTCACGTAAACACGGCTCCTACCACACTTCCAGCAACGTGTGGATCATGGTCTCCGGTACCATGAACGAAACACAACGTGTTCCCGTGCCAAAGGGCTCCCTGGAGTTCATATTTCATGTGAGTAACGTGTGCTGTTTGTGTTTTATTTCCTGCTTTCTAACTTTCTTGGAATTTGTAGTATAAAAACCTGGGCCTGCTGACCACGATGCGCATAGGACACGATAACTCGGGTCCGAGCCACAAGTGGCTTGTCGAGCAGGTGGTGATGCGCAATGAGGTCACCGGTCACACCTACAAGTAAGTCAAGTTTGCGTGACTTGTGTGCCCCGTATGGGGCATAATTATATACTACACACCTGTAGAGCAATTGAGATTAGCGACTAACGTCATGTTCCAAATAATTTTTGCAGGTTCCCTTGTGGTCGCTGGCTGGGCAAGGGTGTCGATGATGATTCCACTGAACGTTTGCTTGTCGGACAACGTGTTTCTACTAGCGTAAAGAATGCGGAATTGGTGCCGCCCTCACGGACACCACCACGTACGCGCAGTCCGAGTGTGCAGCGTCAGGAGTCGGTGGCACCCTCGGAGATTCAGCATCAGCTGGGCAACTGTGTCAATGTAATTGTCAAGTGGCATTACAAGCCAAGCCGGGATCGAGATGTGGGAACGTTAACCAATCTGTTATGCGGCGATGATGGACTAGTCAAGTGTCTGGAGCAGGTCTTCCTCTGTGGTTTTCGTTCATCACGTTTCTTTGGCCGCAATTTGTATATCTGGGATTATTTTAGTAAGTTTAGCTTACCTAGATTCATTCCTAACTTACTTTAATTGTTGCGCATTTATAGCTAAAATCAAGGAGCTCTTCGAGCAGAATCTGCAACAGGAGCTCGACGACTCTGCATCTAGCATGGACTCTTCCTTCAGCAATGGTAGCTGCAATAGCCTACAACGTCGCGAAGTTACCAGTATATGGCGTCTTTATGTGCAGCTTATGGACGAGATTAATGGCACTGCTAGCACTCTGGGCAAGGATGGCAAATTTCAGCTGCTCATCTGCCTGAGCTTGAGGTGAGCTTAGTGTTGTGATTAATCCATTTACATATTTCTAATAGAGTTACCTTTTTGCAGGGAGCATCTTTTAACGCGCCTCATCAAACCCATGGCCCTCACCAAGGTTACCCATGAGATGTACGATGAGGAAAGTTTTCTGCGTCGTCGCAATCTTTTAACATTTCTCATACAAATTCTGGAGCCACTCGATGATTGCCACATCGTGTTGGAGAACTCCATAACACAGGGCATACGCATTCCATCACAGTGCTGAGCTACGTTAGCACCCACACTCACCCACAGACATTTGGAACCAGTGACCTAGAATACTCATATACATATGCCCTTAAGTACATGATGCAACCAAGTGAGGAATCTCTGAAACTCTCTCGAATATATTCTCGTTATTAGTTCTAAGACGAAGACAGGCCCTTGTTCTCCCTGTAAACCTAATCCTAATCCTAATCATAGTAAGAACCCAATCACTTGCCATCCACACACACATACACACGCTTGCCAAGTGTTCAAGTCAAAAAGTGAAGCCAAAGTTGAACAACAAATTCTGTGCAATTAAGAAATTTACTCTAAAGAATTCTAAAATGTTGTTCAATATAGAAACTGCGTAGCTATTAGTGCTTAAGATATTCCAATATGTATCTTATCGAACTGTACTATCTCGGTCAATTTTCCTAAGTTAGTGAATTTATTTAACTTTCGATTTTGTTGATACCAAAGAATCTTTCGTTTATTAACAGTCAAACGAATATTGTCAATTTTCTGATATTATTGAAATTAATAATTAGAGATTAAGGATAATGGTGTTTATGTTCGAATAAAGCTTTATTTTTTATATTTTATTTCAACAAAAGACAAATAAATCTATTGAGTGTTAATAAATCTAAATATATATGTACATGACTTCAGTTTGATTTATATGCTATATACTATTACCTATTGCGGGTATTCCTCAATACATATGTGGGTTCAAGTGTTTATTTATTTATTATTATTATTCAAATTAATTTGAAATGCGAAATGTCGTTACATTTTGTTGTCTCATCATTCCACATTTTATTATATCGATTAAGAATTTCATGCATCTAATGAAAACATGTTAGCAAATGTATCGATAAGTTATCGGCTGATTAATTAACGGTGTGGCAACTTCAGTTGCAAAATCGCAGAGAGCGCAATTTCCACTCGTTTCGCTGCGACGGACAGACGCGGACACACATTAGTTTAAAACAATTGCTGTAATTATAGCAGCAAAAACAATAAAAACCAAGTGGAGCAGTGACGAGCTCTAGCAATTGCCACTTGGGCACAGTGCAAACCAAAGCCATTTTCCATTCGTGTGGTGCGTCATTTAAAAAAAAAAATATAATAACATACGGCACCACGGCCACGACGAGCACTCATCGATTTTTAGCCGAAAAATCGAAATTAAATTTAAAGGAAAAGCTGAAAGTAAGTTTCCTCTCAATTTCTTCTAATACATCGATCAAAGTCTGCAGTTTTTGTGTGTTTGTTGTGAAAAGACAAAAAACGAAAATAAATACTAGAGATGCATGAGAATACTAAGTGGCTGAGGGTGTTCCCTGCTTATTGGAGGTGACGTTGCCGCCCGTGACGTGAACGGCACATTCCTCTCTCTCTCTCTCTACGTCTTTCTGGGCGACACTTTTTTTGCGCAGCGTGCGCTTTTTGATTTGTTACATCTTAAAAATCTGCGTTTTTATGTGTTGATAATGTTGCTGCCGCTGCCAAGGCTCGTCGTCTCGGATGTTTACATAATTTCACCCGACATTTAATGCATTCGCACAACAGCTGCGCTATTGATTTATTTCTGTAGCCGGCGGCGGCAGCAGCGACGTCGTCAGTTTGTCTGTGTTCCCGTTCGTTCCTGCCACATGCACAGCCCGCAGCAGCGTCGCCACGTCATGCCTCGGCATCGTACGACTTTTCTCTGTTTGTTGTGGCTGTAACTTGCAACGCGCGTCGCTGCCTGGCATTGTCTTCGCTCTTTCAGTCTCTTCGTCTGCTCTCTCTCTCGCTATCTTGCTTTGCCTTTCGCTGCACCTAATGTGGCACCTTAGCTAACGAACTTTGCGCTGCGATCGTACGATTTTAAAGTTGGCATTCATCAGTGTGAACACAATAACACAAACACATTTAATAATAACCCAAGCAGCATTACTCATACGTCGCCGCTGACGTCGCCCTCTGCCGCTGCCTCTGCCGCCTGCGCTCGTGCTCCACTTTCCCGAGCAACGTTTTTACCGTTGCCTAATTTCCAGTCGCAGCTTATGCTATGCCTGTGCAGTAAGTGGGAGGAAGGCAGACAGAGAGAGAGTGACTGAGGGAGTTCGTGAAAGAGCGCACTCACTCTGTCTCTCTCAAAGAGAGTTCGTTCTGATCGTGTCGGTGCACGCATGTGAGGTCTACGCATTGTTAGTCAGCTGTTTCCGTTACTCAATGAATTTGTATGTTATATCGACTGTCATGTGTGGGCAATCTTTCTCTCTCACTCGCTCACCCACTACGTGTGGTGTGAGGAGCAGAGCTTAATCGAATAAAATGTTGTATGATCAGGGTCCGCTTGTTTGCTCGTACAGGTGTAAATAAGAGTTAAACTGTATCATAAAGTTTACCTTTCGTATGATGCGATAGGCACGTGAATATATTTAATTTTTCCCCACTACGGAAGCTGAAATTGTTTACATTTTGTCACGTACTATGCAAGAATTCTCTTAACAATTTAATTAATAATTGGGGTAAACATTCGAGCTATTTTTTTTTTTTTTGGGATTTTCATGGTGATAATGATGCCTAGCGAACTCGTCGTGGGGTTATCAATGCATTGTTTGTATTATATGCATAGTAGAGAGTATCAATTTGCTATATATAGAGAGGCAGAGCAACAACTGTAGCAACAGTGGCTTATCTACGATTAAAACGGCGCTCCTAACTCGTGTTAACATGGATTTGCCAACGTGCCAACTGTACATGGACAACAGTAAAAAATCACAACCTTTAGCCGACTTAAAAAATGCCAGCAAAGCAAAAAAAAATATACCCATAATTATATTTGCGGTCTTAGCCTTTCCACTTGATTCTCAGACACACATTTTTTGGCCAGAGAAACGCGAGCTGCGCCGCGGCGTCCATTAACCTCGTCTCGCGCGGTTCAGTTTAGAGACGTTTCCAATGACGATAGTGAACTTTGATTCGCTATAGTATGTTTGCCAGGGGACTCTACCAAGGTCTTCCATTAGTCTACGTACGTATGTATGTACACATATAATAGATCCGTTTGTGGCCACCTTATCGCTGTCAATTCCTGCTTATCAAGCTGCTGCTCGTGGCCGAATCAATATATGTACTTTCCTACTAATTCTATTTTATCTACATTGATATGTTAGACTACTTAGAGTACATCATTGTACAATATTTTGGGAACTCATTAAGTAATGTCCTCTGATGAGCGGAAATGCGATTCAAGATAACAGGGGCAACAACAGGTAGCATGTAGTGGTGGCCTGTCGCCAGCCCACATTCAGTCAATTGCCTGATGCGCTTTCTCCTCTCGTGTCTTCCACGTCGCACATTTACTTTGTTTACGTTTTGACTCACAGTGTGAGAATACTGTGTGTGTTTGTGGACACACTGACAGGCTACACACATTCATGCAGTGGATACACTGACAGGCTACATATGGACATGCAGTGCACACACTGACAAGCAGGCATGATTATTTTTGCAGAGTAATTCTCGATCGTACGACTGGGTTCACACTGGTGTGGCGAGTGACGTCATTGCTGACGTCGCGACGTCTTGCAGTGCAAAATTTTCCCCTGGCAACTTAATTAGCATAGTTTTTGGCTCAATTTCTTTAGAATTCCCATATACAGCAGCACAGAATCAAGTTCTGTGTAACATCAACTTGAACTTGAGCAAGTTTCAATCCGGTTTCGGTACAGAGGAAGAGACAGAGAAAGCGAGATCTGTGAGTCAGCTGGCAACGTGCAGAAACCTTGAAATTGGCATGGAACACCCAAAATTTATTACAGTAACTTAGTTTCTGTGCTGGTTCTTTTCCTCAATTTATCACAGCAGACGCGATAAGAGGCGATTGCAAAATACAAAAAAAAGGGCCAAAACAAGCAAAAGGTTTGACGTAACAAGTAGGGGCAGCTCAATGCCAGACTAGATAAAAATTTAATGAGCCGCCGCAGCACTTGCTAAATTTAAATATCTTAGCACGATGAAACACGCACCGAACAGCTGACTGCTCTCACGGAGAGTCAGAGAGAGATAGAGAGAGAGGCAGCGCGAGAGACACACATGTGCGTGTCTAGCTTTAATTAATGAATACATACATATATGTATTGACATTTGCATAGGTGTGTGTATGTATGTAGGCGCGTGCATTGCTTTGTATTCGTCAGTGTGTAAAATTCATTTCTAAACAATCGTCATCGATAGTTCGCAAATTAGAACAATTTTCTCGCTAAAACGGTGAATTTGCGTTTTGCTTTCTGCATGTACTTGTGTGCTTTCTATGTTTTACCCTCTCAATTCTGACGCCGTGTACGTGCTAAAATGTGTTTATATTTTGTCTTGTTTTTTTTTTTGTGATTTTACAGAAATTTGTAATTACATCGAAGGTTGCCTAACGAATTGGCGCCTAGCCGATAAACGAATAAACGAAAGTCTGCCATAACTAATTAGTTATTTTAACTCATTTCTATATTGCAGCTACACAGGCCTAGCCCAGAAGAGCAATCAATAGTTCCATTTGCGTTTACAAGTGTTTAAAGAAAATCAGGGAAAGTGCCGCGTCCGTTGTGCAAGATTCGCTGCGATGGCAACTTCATCGGTAATCGCCAACACCACCAGCAACACAATTAACGCGGGTTCCGCTGCCGCTGCTGCCGCCGTCGCTGCCACCGCTGCCTCTGTTGTAGTCACATCCACACTGAGCACACGAAAACGCACCTACGAGTCAGCCATTGCCATGCCCGCAATGGATGCAAAAGAACTGAAAACGACGGCAAAAACAACAACTGTAGCACGCACAACGACATCCCCATCCTCAGCGACAGCCAAAGGGACAGCGAGTAGTAATGGCTCCAATCTGGTGGTCATTGATCTGGGTGAACCACAGGCAGCTACCACATTGCGCGACTCGACGCGCACAATCTCACAAAGCGATGTCGATGATGGCGGCGAAGCTGCCTCACCGGACGATACTCTGCCCTCGGCCTCGACAGCGGCGTCATCATCAGCAGCGGATTATCTCAATGGCAGCGCAGGAGTTAAACGCAAATATATTGTACCACCGGCAAGACCGATGACGCCTTCAGAGCTGGCGGCGCTGTCACCCACCACCACAACCCGCCCATCGTTGCTTGGCAGCGGAGCATCCGATTTCGCGGTAAGTTGAATCATCGTACCAAAAACACTGTCTGTCCTTGGCAAGGTCACAAGAGAATTGCATCATCCAGCAGAGTGTAGCTGGTGGGGAATGGGTGGCAGAAATGTACATACATACATATATAAATCGCACTATTCTGGATTAAATTTGGAACTATTGCGTTGTTGTTGCCGCTGCTGCTGCTGCTGCTGCTGCTTTGTTGCAAACGTCAGAGATGCTCAGTACTCAATCATTACAATGCCCACGAGAGTGTACTATATCGTATCTGATATGCACATGATACGTTAGTGTATTTTAAAACGATTGAGTCAATTATCTAAAAACTAGTTAAGTGCGGGAATAAACTCTTACCATACATCATTTTCATGATTAAAAAATTCCTTTAATAGAAATATTTATATAAAGGAATTTTCTTGCTGAGAAACTAACATAATCCAGTTATAGGTAGTTAAAGAAATTCAATTGAATGCAACTCATGTTGATTTCCCATTTAAAATACTGCTACAAATCTACAAGAATGATCTAATAGATATATCCATGATATTTCACTTATTTCCGTTTAATTTGCCAGGTATCTTTTTTATAATGTTTTCTGGGAAATTATATATGTATGTATTTATGTGAATCATTCGCGCGTGAAACGATTTCGACATAGACAAATACCTTTGATCCATATGTATGTCAAATGTCGAGCATGCCAAAATTTATGAGTTGATACCTTTAAAATGTTTCCTACAAAGTATAATTATACGTGAATAGATTCCTTGTAGCTCTTTGTTGCTCTTAACTTTATAATATTTGTGGGATTTAAACTATTGTAGATAGATGTGTTTTCAATACATTATAGTTTTAACTGTTAATAGAGATATTGTTCTTTTTTCGTTGGGTATTATAAGTTCGTGATAACTTGTCTCTCTGTCTATGATATACATATCTATAGATTTCGACTATTAAACTATTTAGGAAATTTTGGCAATAAATTTGAATTTGTAGCCGACGGTTTGTCGCCTTGATTGGCTTCTATTTTATTCGTCGCTAACAGGTCGAATGCGGTTCACTGATTGTTCAGATGTGTCGTACGATACCATATGTGATGTGGCCTGATGCCTCGTGCCGAGTCGTGCGACTTTGCTTCTTCCTATATATAAATAAACAAACATGCCCGCGATCAATTTGAGGCAATTGAAAGTCCCGCAGAGAGGCAGATCAAGCAAAGAGAAAGAGAGGCAGATGAGAGGAAGAGGAGAAAGAGGAGGGATATCTGTAGGTTTGCGGGATGTGCAATAAGATGCGCCAAGCGCGTTTTATTATTGTCAATTGTATTGATTTGGAAACAGTTGCCGCCAACTAATTGAAAGTCCGCTGCGCAATTGAGGCAGCCAATCCTCGCCAGAAACCCCCAATACACACACACACATATCCAAGACCCCAAGTCACAAGTTGTCGCAGTTAGCCGAGCGTTTTGTGGCCCCAGTGTCAGCAATGTCGATCATGAGCCTGAGCTCAGTTAGACATCTGATAGCAAACCAAGCAGATCATATAGTAGATTGACTGTGATATAACTAAATATCGTGTATATATTTCATAAGATCAAAATAAAATGTGCGAGCAAGAGCAAGAAACAGCACCACCAACTCTGCCGTCAGCTGAGTACAAAATGTTACCCCTACATATGGATTTCAAGGAATTTGTAAGCGCAGGCAGGAAAGGATTACCCTCAACCTTAACTTATCTCTGTTCTCTATCTCTCTCTTCCTTGCAGACAATTTGCAAGCCAGCACCATTTTCATGCGATGAGGAGGCTATTTTGGAGCGTGAACGCTGCGATTACACATATCGGATTACCTATCAAATGGCACGTTCGGGACAGACAAACCGCCGTGTCCGCGTCTATGCGGATGGCATCTATGATCTGTTCCATCAGGGCCATGCCAGGCAGCTGATGCAGGCCAAGAATATCTTTCCGAATGTCTACTTAATTGTGGGCGTCTGCAATGATGAGCTCACGCACCGCATGAAGGGTCGCACCGTGATGAACGGCTTCGAGCGCTACGAGGGTGTGCGTCATTGTCGCTATGTGGACGAGGTAAGTCAGACAGAGAATGTTCTCTATGTTCTCTTATAAACGAATCTCTCTACTTTCTACAGATTGTACAGAGTGCTCCATGGACGCTGTCGGACAAGTTTATCGAAGAAAATAAGATCGACTTTGTGGCACACGATGACATTCCCTACGGTCATGATGGGCTAGATGATATTTATGGTCCGCTCAAGGCACGCGGCATGTTCGTTGCCACCGAACGAACAGAAGGCGTCTCCACGTCAGACATTGTGGCGCGTATTGTTAAGGATTATGATCTGTATGTGCGTCGTAATCTTGCGCGTGGTTATTCTGCCAAGGAGCTGAACGTATCGTTCCTATCCGAGAAGAAGTTCCGTTTACAGAACAAAATGGATGAGCTCAAGTCGCGTGGCAAGCGAGAATTGACCAAAGTCAAGGGGGACATCATCACCAAGTGGGAGGAGAAGTCTCGTGAATTTATTGACACATTTCTGTTACTCTTCGGGCGCGAGCGTCTGAATCATTTGTGGAACGAGTCGAAGGGCAAGCTCATCCAGGCACTAAGTCCACCCGGCAGCCCATCGGGCTCGGTAAATGGTGATGATCTGGATGCTGATGCCAATGAGTCGTCGGACGAATACTTGGAGTTGCCAACAGAGTACAGTGCCGGTAGCAGTAGCTCATTGAATGGCAAGAATAAACGCTCATCGCTGGCGCGGCCCAGCTACCAAAGCCGCTCAGCTGCGACAGTCTCCTCGCCCGATGACTACGACGATGACAATGGAGCCTACGACGCGGATTTTGTTGAACGTCGCAGTAATTGAGGCAATTGTGGAACGTCGTTTTTAGATTTGGCTAGTTTAAATTTTCCCTTTATCTCTCTCTCTCTCTATTTATATATATATATACTATATATAAAGCTACTGTATATTTATTAAATTGTCCTTCGGTGCGAAACAAAAAAAACTGTGGAGCACACAAAGTTGTTGGGTTATCCACACACACACACCTTCAATTTTCTGTAGCTGTAGCTATTAACTGGTAACTTGTAATCTATTAGTTTTTAGTTGCAAACGCACCTCCGCGCCCTGCGCACCTCTGTGTCTATAGTCGATTTAGCCAATACATATTTAGCCAAAATGCAGCAGCAAAATCATTCGCAATTTCCACATGAACCAGAAGAAGAAGAGAAGCCGAGAAACCAACGCAGAAGACTCATTTTTGTATTAAGCCTTAAAGATTGTGCGTGAACGAAAGAAGAAAATATATATATATATATTTATATTAAATTATTTCTCGCGTAAAACCTAAGCTATAAGTTAACACACAACACTAACTACAACAACAACAATAATGCATAATAAAGAACACATTCGAAGACAAAAACATGAAACGGAAACAGAATATAGATTGCAAATGCTTTGTTGAATATTTTTTGGAAAAATAAATTTGAAAGAAAACAAATCATAATTATTTTATACATATGTATATCTTTTTACTTTCGCTATTTCATTGAGGAATATTTTTAGATTGAGGAGGAAATGAAATTAATTGAATCTTTTTCATTGCTATGCTCTCTGCCTTTATTGGATTATATATTATTGTTATATAATTATGATGCAATACACGAGTTGTTCATTAAATTATAATAGTGAATTTATGGTAAAATGTTATTTAAAATAACGTTGACATAAGCGACTTGGGCGCAAAAAACAAAAACAAATTTTCAATTTAATATGCGATATAGTTAAGATATTTCATTGAATCCAATACATCTTGGATGATTTCATGGAGCTCGGTTCATGCCAACTGCGAATAGGGGAACCATTTTCTTGCCCTTAGCCTTCTTCTGCTTCTTGTTATCAACGGCGTCTCCAGACGAGGTGGAGGAACCCTTGGCATTGCCAGTTTTGTTACCACGCTTTTGTTTCTGGTGACCCAAAGCATCGACAAGCAAATCGCCAAGTGCCCAAGGACCAATTGCACGTAACTCGTGATCCTCATCTGCAAGGGGACGACTTGCTACCACTTTGGAGGGTGCTGCTACTGCTGCTCGTGGTGGAGCGGCACGTCCCCAAGCGCCCACATTAAACTCCGGTGCAAGCAAGCCCACGGAGGTGCATGGCGATGCGCTGCCAATGGTGGGCCATAGCTCCTGTTTGGGACTAGCACTAGTCACACTTGAGTAACGCGTGGCAACGTTTGTTTGCTGAATGGAAATGGGCATTGAGCCACGAGGTGTGGGCAAGTTCTCCTCAAAGCCACACTGCAAACAAAAGTGAAACTATTAATTGAGAACACGCTGATGTGGATGCAATAGACTTACAGTGGGAAACTCATGAGTTGAGCTAAGATTGATGTTAGCTGTGCTGGCAATCAGTTTACCCATTTGACGATCGTTGATCTCGTTGATATGCTGCTCGCGTTTGAGTTCCTCACGATCGCGACGCTGTCGCTCCCGCTTACGATGTAGTAAATGCTCTGTAGGTTGCAAAGATTGTCATTAGTAACAGGACATTTATATTTATATCCATAACTCACCCTTGAACAGCTTGAGAATGCTGCCTAATATAACTGGAGGCTGCAGCTCCACTTCGACAACAGAAAACTGACAGGTTAACGGTAAATGACCCAAGCAGGTAAACTTGCGACGATGCTCTTCGTCCATGGAGTGATGCTCCTTCTGCAATATCTGCGCCTTGATTAGTGAAGGAGCCATGTCCAAGGTGGCATAACAGGCCTGCAACATCTTTACATTGAGGGGATGCAAATAAATGTGTTGACCATCATTCGATTGATAGAAATAATAATATTTGTTCCTGCTGTTGTTGTTATGATTATTATTGTTGATGTTAGAGCTGCTGGTGCTGCTCGCCTCTCCCAGCGAAGATACAGAGGCGTCATCTGGTTTCTCTTCGCACTCGGTTTTAACCTGTGATTCTTCTTCCACCAACTGTAGCTGCTGCTGTTGTTGCTCTGGCGGCTGCTGTTGTTCTTCTGGCTCCAAGCCCAACTTCTCACAGCGTTCGTTGAGTGTCAACAGCGCCTGCTGTATGAAAATATCCTCAGGGCAGGAAATATCCGACTCTGCCATGAGTTCACGACGCTCTCGTTCGATAATCGCTGCAATATCCATGCGCTTGGCAATCAAAAACTTCGAGAATAGCTTTGCCTCATCAGAAGCATTCAACAGTGGGAAACGTTCATGTGTTTCCAATGCAGGATTCCCTGCACCCGCATAACGTTCGATGTACATGGAACCCTTACGACGACGCATAAGCTGAAAGCTTATAAAATCACTCACATTCATAGCGTGCTGCTGATCGATGGTGCAGCTCTTTAGATCCGTAGCGTGAATGGCATCATAGCAGATGGGACACTTGCGCCAGGTCTTATCGCTCAGCGAGAGATAATGCAACAAACAGGGCCAGCAATAGGCGTGGCCGCAACGAGTTAACTTGGCTGCCACCGGGGGATAGAGGCAAATGGGACATTGGGGCTCCTCGGTTGTATGTATATTGATCTGCTCGATCAAACTCCAATCGATCAATGTATCTGGCGAACCATTCACCTGCGCCTTAGCGCTGCTACGGATGACAAACTGAAAGTTGGCCTGCAGAAACTGTTCCTTGTTATAGCGAGGTTGTCTGCGCGACACAGCGCCGTGGCCATTGCCAGCATGCCAGTCCGACGACGACGACGACGTCTCACGTGGCACACAGTGAAAGTTCAGAAGATGGTTCAAATTCTGTTTCTTGCTGCCATGCGCATACACCGAGTTTAATTCATTGTCAAGATCACCGCTACGTCTGTAGCCGGCGCCCGATGGTGCTAGTCCGGTGCTGCCATAAACATCGTCAAAGCCATCGCCATCCCCAAAGGCTGCATAATTCGATCCTGATCCGTTCCCTCCGTAACCGCCACCGTTGCCGCGGACACGCGGACGTTTGTCGACATTGGGACGAAGTTTAGCTTGCTGTTGTTGTTGTTGCTGCTGTTGCTTGGTTTTGCGTTGTTGTTGCTCGTTGCGTGGTGTCGGTTGTTGTTCGCGACGTCGAGAATTGCGTGTTTTGTTGTTAACATGCAAGTCTGGAATTCAAATTTAGATCGTAACATATTCTTATTCGAATTGTATCGTATCATATAAGATATACGAGTGCTTACCGCTCGACTTGTTGTTTTCCATTGTTGTAGATATTTTTAGCTGCGCTAAGGCCGCAGAGCTCGTTTAGAAGAAGGTGGGAGGATTTCAGGGAAGTTGGGTGTGTTTGTTGTTGTTGTTGTCTTTGCTGCTGATGTTGCCAATCGACAGCAAATGGCGTCTCGCGTGAGCGTTTGTCTCCACAAGGAGTCCGTTGCGCGAATATTTTTTGTTGAGGATTCATCTTTACTGAGCCATGATTACTAACCAAATATCCAGAAATAATACTTCCGTAATATTTCCAAAAGTTTATACTTTGCTTTCCGGTTGAAATCGAAAATCGAAATGCTTTAAAGTACTAAACGGAGTACTTCTTAATTGTTGTTGCGCCTTTTACGAGTCTTTTTAGATTTCAGTTTCTCGTTCACTTTGCTTTTTGGCTATTCTCTTCGAATACTGTTCGTTATCTGTTAGTATTGGTATCGATATAGGTATTCGTGTAATGGGCCAAGGTGTGACTGTGACGACGACGTCTACACAGCGATTTTACAATGCGTTAATTGACGAATATGGGGCTATAATTTGACTTGTCAAATGCACGCGCACAGACTATAAACAATCACAATTTGTTCAGGATATTTTTTTATGTATTGAAAGCAACTAATTTTGATATAGAAACCAAAAATTCCTTGGTTGGAAAAATCAGCATCCGTGCTGACCTATGAAAAACAGTGTGACCACTAACTGCAGCGGTTAAAATACCCTAATTTCTGTGAAACTTTGGTTTTTATAAATGCAAAATATTATTAGAAATTTAACCTGTACCGTATACTTTTCATAATTTATAAAAAAAACTAACCAAATATATTGTATTAAGGAAGACAAGTATAACAACTGGTTAACATATAGTTTTAAAATACTGATCACTATACTAACCGTAGTCTATCGATATTTATTTGTTATCGAGCGGAGCGGAGTATCGGTCGCCATTTTATTTTTGTAATTACACATTGAAGTCGGCTAGGCCGTGTTGCTGAGAGAAAATTCATATATTCACATATAAACAATAGAAATTATCAAAATAAATATAGCGTTTGTCCTAAAAACGATTTCTTCTGTCTTTGTGCATTGGTCCTCAATAAGTTTGCATTGCGTTTTTATGGTTTTCCATTGGTGAGTAAAAGTTCATTGATAAAGTACACGCATACATATGATGAAAGTACATGTGTATGGGAAACAACGACGACTAAATTGAAAAAATCAGCGCCAGCGGATACACCCAACTCAACTGGCAACAACAACAACAACCAAACAACGTTTTGTGCATAATTATAATTAGAAATTTACATATTGTAGCTTAATAAATGGTTACGAGGCCATAGAAAATAGTGCGCATTTCTCATGAACAACGCAGCCAAGCGACGCTATCGATTCTGCTATCGATTTATCCAGTACTTTGTGGACGAGAATGTAGTATAATTAGGAATACGCTTGCATACATTCATGCACATATAAACAACATAACAAGTCTTACAATAACTAGTAAAAATAGAAATTAAACGTCTTAATATTTTAAGCCGCGTGATCGAAATGTGTTTGGCCGATTGCCATAAACATTTCCATGATAATTTGGCACCACATTGGCATTGGCATTTCCAGGTGGATATGCAGGCAACGGCGGCGGTAGCGGCTGCGTCTGCGGTGGCGTGGACGGTCCTCGATTGACGCCCAGACCATTGTTTCGAAGACTGGGCGCTACATACGGTCGTTGGCTTGTGGAAAGTCCACCAACTGCACCACCTCCGACTGCAGCTCCAACCGCACCTTGTGGCGGTAACTGTGGCTGCGTCTGCACCGGCGGCGGCAGTGGAATATTGGCTGGAGGATTACCCTGTGGCTGCACAATGGCCGGCACCAGGGAGTTTACCGATGAGTAGTTTGGTGGCGGTTGTGGCTGACCAGCTGGTGGTGCAGGGGTAATTTGTGTTCGCTTAGCCAGCGCTGGAGCCACATAGGGATGATTGATGCCACCGTTAGTGCCGCTGCTGTTGCTCTGCGGTATATCATAGTGGCGCCCCGATGGCGTTGTCACCTGAATGCTATTAGGTGGCCCTGGAACTGCACACGGTTGCGGTTTGCTGTAGTCATAACCATTGGGCAGCACCTGCACATACTTGTCATAGAACTGGTTGACAGAGTGCATTGGTGTCGAGTAGTTGACGTTGACGAGCGATTCTCGTGTGCGCACATGTTTATCCTGCTCCGACTGCTGCTGCTGCTGCTGTGGCTGCTTCTGATTGTGTTCTACTGGCTGCAGTCGTAGCAAGTTTACCATTCTGTGGTTCGGCAATAGCTCGGCATCTCCCGTTATCTTCTCGGCGGGCTCTTCGTCACTGTCAACTTCGGCATGCTCGCTGGTTGCTTTCGGTGTTACGGGCGTCGTCTTTGGTTTTCCTGTGGTTATCTCAACCTTGGGCTTCTGCTCTTTCTCCTTCTCCTTCTCTGGCACTTTTGTGGATTTTTTGCCATTCACAAAGTCAAAGAGATCATCTATATCGGGTACTTCAGGTAATCCACCGTAGGACTCAAAGTTATCACGAAATGCGGCAGCCCATTCTTCGTTCTTGTGCAACTCGGCGAGCTTTGCTTGTCTAAGATTTGCAGCACTTGATCCCGCATCACCCACGTCAATTCCTCCCACATTCTTGATAACAGTTATAGTCTTAACACGCGTTCCCTCTTTGGAGTCTATGTTGGTGGCTGCATAGCTTAGACTAAGATCCCTCTTAGCTGGCTGCACAGGTTTAGGATCTGCAGATCCCTGTGGCGGATATTTAATGCTAATGATTGTTGTGCCCTGGGCGCCAACCAACAGGAGTAGCCCAAGTGCCGACATTGACTGAAAATAGAAAATAATAATATTCAATAATCTTTAATGTGCTGTTGTCAGTCCTCAGTGTATGGTTAGTAAGGCCATTGCACAATATACATATGTATTAATAAATTCGCAGAGTAGTAACTTGATATCCTTGAGCTGCTCCATTTATTTAGCCACGAAACTATTAAATGCTTTCTTTTCCTGGTTAGCAAAGTTCATGTGGATTATTTTCCAGTGCTTTTATGATTAATATCTCCTTTTGCTATCTTCATTATATTTAAATCTTTTCTTACTTAAATTTTCTTTGTGTATTTAGTTGGCATCATTTTATTTAAAGTGATCTAAACTAAGCGGATAATATATAGGAAATATATTTTTGAAATGCTGAAAACCTTGAATGTGGGCGCTAAAATGTGCGGGGAACCTTTTTTTAAAATATTGAAAATAATAAATAACATGTTATTATATATTCAATGCGAGTTAAGCTAAGCGAGATTGTCCCCCATATATCCGTACTACATATAAGTAAAAACATATAATGGAAATTAAAACCACTGGAATTTCATTGAATTTTGAATAAAATTAAAATGAAAATGAAAAAGCCCATTATTATAAGATTAATAGTTTGAGCAAACGAACGGATTAGTTATCAATTAAATTCCATTTATGTTTTCTAATAAATCTTTTAACCGCTGGAAAATGCTTTTGACAATGCTCTAACTTGACAATTTTTGCTTTAAGTATTGAAAATCTTAAGCTGGCAGACAATAATTGGAAAATTGATATTGAAAATTGAAACAATCATCGATCGTAGTTTAGTCCATCACACAGTAAAAATATCTCGCGTGATCTATTATAAATAGGTGTATATATAATGCACTAGCTGGATATTTGTAGAGCTGTATTTTGTTTGCACTCACAATTACGAAGTTCATTTCTTTTGAGTACTCTATGCACGCGCCACTTGGCTTGGCGATCGATCGATGGCAACGGCAACGACAACGACGACGTAGACGGAGACGGTAACGCGGTCAAATCTTTTGTATAACTGCGGCCCAAATGGCCAACAATGGCTGTTTTATATAGCCAAGCGGAAGGAGTTGGAGTTCGGTTGGTTTTCCTGAAGTGTTTTGGCTTTAATCAGCTGCGCCAAAACCCAAACCAAACAACAAACGGACACAAACACACACACACGCACTCTCCAGCAAAACAGGCCGCCATCTCCTCCTGCTGTTTGCTCCAGCTCCAGGCTGTCACTTTAGAGATCGGACGCTGCTTATTTTTGTTTGTGCTGCCGCTGCTGATGTTGCTATGGCGGCGGTGGTGGCGGCTGTTGTCGTTGTTAGGTGTTGTCGTTGTCGTTGCTGATGATCGGACAACTTTATACTTAACGGCAAATGTCCGGCTGGTGTGCAGAGGTTCGGGGAGTCTCCGAGTTGGCGGCAAAACGGCCAAAGAGTCGCGCTAAATGTGAATACAATTTAAAATTGAAATATAGCTGCATAATCGTATCCAATTACGTCCTATCTGATTAACTGGTTTAACGCGCTTTTCTTTTTGGGAAAGCAGCTAACGTTTTCCACTACGCGCCACATTAACAGGTAATTGAGTGCATTTAATGAGGAAATTGAAACGCATTTAATGTCATCGCCGCCTTTGTCGGCCTTCTTCTTTTTGGTTAATGCTCACCACACGGGCCTTGGCTAGGGACACTCATGGAGTAGAGTAGCACAGTAGCATAGTTTGGTCTCCAGATGCAGGTCTCCTCTTTTGTGCGACCTTCATTTGTGCACCACCAGAGCCACCGCGGTAAGGTCGTGCCGGACGCGCTGAGCGGGACTCGGAGTCGTCGTTATCTTTGTCGTTGTCGTCGTTGCAACGTCGGCGAAATCGGCGTGGGTAAGTGAAAGACATGTGGCAACATGTGCAAATCTTTCTAAAGCCATTAACCAGTCGCCATTTCGAATCGCTACGCTACGCTGCGAATGGTAAACACGACGCGTCGCCCGCAATCACTCTAAACTGGTCCTCTTATGCAACGGCAGCGGCGGCTCCCGTACAGTTGGCCGCGCACGACTTGCCTTTTCCAGACGCAGTTTGTTATGAGAATGTATGTAGAAAACGAAACGTTTTTTCGGATATTCCAGAAACAAACAGACAGGTTGATAGACGCCAAACGGGCGCGGGGGGATCAGGCTTTAACCGTAATAGGATAAACTTTTTAATAAATTGCTTTGGAAAATGGTAGCCAGTTTTTAAACTGCAGCTTAAAAAACTCAAAACAAGTTGTAAAATATTAATATGTATCAACTACATAATATATTTAACTTATAATCCATAATACTGTGTCTATAGGGATTGGCTATATATATGATTTATATATAATAACATTTCTGGAACGATATATGAACATATTAGGGGAATATTCTATCTATTTAAGTTATAATCAAGATACAGTGTCTAAAAGTATTGACTCCATTGATATTTCTGATATCAATGTTTCTGGTATGATTAATGAGCTAAACTATCTGCTTTAAATATTTAAAATCGTATAAAGTTAAATTTGCTTGGATTATTTGCATGAAAGTAAAAGAATAAAGCGCAATTCAAAAATATGTTTGGTCTAATGGATTCTTTAATCAAATTCAAGTTTGCAAATGAAAATTGAATGTATTTATGGCTCTATACTGTGAAGATTAGTAAGATTTATATCTGGTTGTCACGATTTTGGTAAGTTTTGAAACTATTAAATTTCTTTCTGAGTGATTTTTGAAATTGAGGGAATTGAAACTTTAAATGGGTAGAGCATATGTAAAGTGAGTTGCCTGGACGATCTTTTATTTTTTTTTTGATTATCTTTAGACGATCGAAATATGAATTCTATAATGTATCCTAAAAGCCTTTTAAGCATTATTGATATAGCAGACTTTCCCTGAATAATAAAAATAATATTAAAATGCACAGGAAAAACTTTAATCAAAATTTAAGAATAAATGATAATAAAATAAATAAAATATATCCTATAAACAGCCAAAAACATATAAACAAATATTTGGAAACTTCCTGGAAATGTTCCCATTCTATAATATTTATAAGATTTGATCAATTGTTGGTGTCAACTTCTCCATAAGCCTGTGATTCTCATTTCAGATGCTCCAAACTGTGCAGGATCGACCTTCACGTGGACATGGATGCGGACTAATCAGTCTTTGGGATAGAAAAGTGTGTGTGTAAAATAAAACTCTGATCGGATTGGTGGCGATAGAAGTGAAATCAGCTTGAAGAAAACTGATACTGAAACAAAGTATAACAAATAAATTGAAAGAAAACTCTTGAGTCAAGATGAGTGTCATTATTCGTTTGCAAAATCTGCCATGGACAGCAAATGCTCGAGATATACGAAATTTCTTCACGGGCCTTTCGATACCGGAGGGTGGTGTGCACATTATCGGTGGCGAAATGGGCGACGCCTTCATCGCTTTCAGGTAGCTAGTAAACTCTGATCTTTCTCTGATATATATAGCAAATATTAGTTTGTAGAACAGCTCGAGATTCGGCACAAGCATCTCTCTCGCTCTCTCTTAAAATCATTAATTTATTAAGCACGTGTCCTTATTTGTTGTCCACCTATTTCTCTTTCTCTTCCTCGTACTATAAACAGCACCGACGAGGATGCACGCTGCGCCATGCTCAAGGATCGCGAGAAACTGATGGAGATACAGGTGCGTCTGTTGCTCTCCTCGCGTGCCGAAATGCAGAAGGTTATCGAGACAGCACGACTGGCGAGCACAGCTGCCGCTGCTGCAGCTGTGGCTACGCCCACGCCGGTGGCTGAGCTGACCAAGCCGCGTCCGCCAACTGGGGTGGCACCAGCTGTAGCAATGCCACCAGTGCCACAGCCGCCAATCATTGGGGGCTTGAGCGGATTCCTGCTTGATCCGCAGCAGCAGGCACTCGCTAAGCAGCAGCTTGTGCCGCCCGTGGCGGCCACGCCCTCTTTCTTGGCATACCAACAGCAGGCAGGCATCACACTGGCCGATGTCGGTGGCGTCGGCGGCGTCGGCCTCGGCCACAAGGCCACGACGCTTGATCGGCACTCGCCAGAGCAGGGATATTTCAGTTCACGACGCCGGCAGAGCCGCAGTCGTAGTCTCAGTCGTTCCAGCAGTTCTGAGGACAGCGATCGCAGTCGCGACAGGGATCCACGCTATCGCAGCCGCAAGCGCCGCCCGGATGTGCGCAGCGATAGCAGCGAGCGTGAACTCAAATTGAAGCCGCAGCCAGTGGCTGCTCCCGTTGCTAACAATATCATGCCATGGGCTGCTGGCGTTGTGCCAGGAGTTGCTCCGGCTGCTGCTCCTCCGGCCATGGTGCCGGTACCAGTGCCGGGTCTGGGCAACATGCCTGGGCTGCAGCAGCAGCTGAGCTTCATGTCGGTGCTGCCACCGGTGTTGCAGAGCTACAGCACCACCACGAATACCAGCACCACCAACAACTATAATCTCAACACGGCAGTGCCGCCCCAGCAGCAACAGCCGTTGCAGCCACAATATCCTGTCATTCCGGATGTGGGAGTGGTGGTTAACAAACAGGTAACACAAAAGCAACAGGAGCCAATTGCCTTCGCCAATGTCAATCCGTATGCGCAAATATATCCGCAGCTGTTCCAGCAGCAACAGCAACTGTTGCTGCAGCAGCAAACGGCAAAAACTGCATCCGGCTTGGCAAATTCACCTGGCAGCGGCGGTGGTGGAGGCAGTGGCGCTGCCACTGTTGCTGGAGGAGTGGGAGCTGCCGCCGGAAGCATGGCTGCTGGTGGCGTTGGCGCAAACAGCTTATCTGGCGGCGCACCCATTGCAGAGACATGCTACATCAAGATTAGCGGCATGTGCCCCACCACATCGTACAGTGATTTGCGCAAATACTTTGCCGGCCTCTATATACCCCACAACGGCATCAAGATCATCAATGGGGCCAATGGTGTGCGCACGGGCATAGCATACATTGAGTTCTCACGCGTGTCCAGTGCACAGAAGGCGCTGTCGCGCAACAACACCATGTTTCGGGATCGTCTCGTGCAAATTGCGCCCGTTGGCGATGAGGAATTCGAACAGGCCGAAGAGCTCGTGCAGCGTTCGGCAGCAGAGCATAGTCATAGTCGTGGTGGTGGCCGTGGTGGTGGTGGTGGTGGCAATGGCAATGGAGGCGGCGGCGTTGATGATCGTTCCACAAGTGGCGCTGGGTCGGCAGCCTTGTCGGCGTCTGCTGCTGTGGATCTACCCCCCACTTGTGTGCTATTTGTGGAGGATTTGCCGCAGTTAACCACCGAGCAGGACATTATGAAAATGTTCTCCGAACTGTACACTGTGGTGGATATTCTGCTCACTCCCAGTCCCAAGAATCGACGCGAATCTGTTGCTTATGTGCTCTTTGCACGTGAGAATGAGGCACGCTCCGCATTGGAGAACACGGCGCGACATTATATTGGCTTCAGGAAGTTGCGTGTGCATGCCAGCAATCAGTTGATCATGCAGGCTGCCAGGGACAAGATGCGACGTGCCAGCGAGCAGTTGCTCAAGGAGGAGCAACAGCAGCGTGAAGATGCTGAGAGGGAGGCGTTGCAACAGCAGCAGCTGCAACAACAACAACAGCAGCAGCAATTGCAACTGCAGCAACAGCAGGAGTTGTTGGCCAAACAAAACAGTGACCCACGTCGACGTAACAATGATCCATTGCAGCAACAACAAATCAATAACAACAGCAACAACAATTTGCAGCCGTTTGGTAATCCGGGCATGCATAACGGCAACAACAACATGCCCTATGCCTTTCAACAGCAGCAACAGCAACAGCAAAATAACAACAACAACAATGGCATGGGCATGCATAACAACAACAACAACATGGGACCATTTGGCATGCCCCACAACAACAACAATCAGCAAATGCAACACCCGCATCAGGGTAATCCCCAGCGACGTGAGGATGTCTTTGTGCGCGTGCATAACTGTGAATATGGCACCAGGGTGAATGATCTTGGCGAGCTCTTCGTCTCGGAGCAACTACGCATCGAACACATCGAGATGCTGTTCAATGAGCGCAATCAGAGCGCCGGCGAATTCATTGTTGAGTTCTGCGATACGCAAAGCGCCGAAATGGCAATGCGCCTCTTTCACAATCGTCGTTTTCGTGGGCGTGGCCTGCGTATAGTGACCATAACGCCGCAAGAGATTGCCGATCGCATGAATAAACCATTTATGGATTATTTGCCACGTACCAATGCAGCACGACCGGGGGCAGATGCAGATGCTGATGCATTGCCTCCTCAGCAGCAGCAGCAGCAACAATCACAACCACAGCAACAGCAGCAGCAGCAATCAACGCGACGTCGCGGTCCCAGTCGCTTTGACAATGACAGCAATAGAAACAACAACAATTTTGGCAATCCGCAGCCGCAGCAGCAACAATCGCTGCCGCCGCCATCCAACGACAACGGCGACAACAACAACAGTTCCAAGCAGCAACAGCACTTTAATCCGTTTGCAGTGCGCACTGGCCCAGAGTTGGGCATGGATGACATGGCTGCTAGTTCACCCAAACTGGGGCCAATAAATCCCATCAACAATAATAACAACAACGATGTGGATAACGATGGTATCCCGGACAAGTTTAATCGGCCTGGCTGTGTGGTGGCCATGCGAAATGTGCCCTTCAAGGCGGATCTAAAGGATATATTGCGCTTCTTTAGCGACTACAAGCTCAGTCCGGATGATATTATAAGGCGTTTCCGTGACGACGGTAAACCCACAGGAGATGCTCGTGTCGCCTTCGAATCGCCTTCAGAGGCGCGTTCTGCTTTTGAATCTCGACGACGAAAGTTAATATTTAATCGCAATGTAGTTCTGGAAATAATCTAGGCGGAACATACACACTCAGTTAGGGACTGTAAATACAACAGATTATAACACATATACATATACCGTATGTATAGCTAATGTTAAGAATAATTGTTAAGACAATTTAAACACTACACTGCCCGAAAGGGGGATCTATTTGCGGCAGTGTTGTCAAGTGCCACCAAAGTAGTTTTAAGTATCAACCAAAGTACATAGATCTATATGTATGTTTGTATGTATGTACATGAACTCTTCAATAAATTAATAATACAAAAATCGAATAGAAAAAATACAATAAATGATTGACCTTGAAATACAACAAGAACTTCCCTAGGCGTAGTTTTGTAGTTGTATCACCTGCGACTTCTTTAGGGATTCTCTGCAGAGCGGACACTCGTCCCGCTCCTCGAGCCAGTCAAGTATGCAAGTCCAACAGAAGAGATGACCACAGGGGGTTAGACTGTTGTTCTGGCGCGGCTCCAGGCAGAGTATACACTGTGGCGCATCATCTGCCGAGGGCTTGGAGCTTGTTTCACGTTGAAGGAAACGTTTGCCTGCCTGTTTGATTGCCTCCAGTTGCTTGCGCTTGTGCTCCTTCCATGTCTCCCAGCCGCCTATGGCCAGCGAGACGGTAACTTGCAGGAATGTTATAACGCCAAGAATCTTGTAACCGTACAGCGAAAACTCTGGCTGCAGCCAATGGCGGATGAGGACATAGTTGATGCCCATGGTGCGCTTGGACAGCTGATACTTGCTGGCATTCAGGTAAAATAGACTCTTGTGCAGCGCCTTAATGTAGCTGGGCGACTGTCGCAGTCGTTGTATGACACCCTGAAGCTGCTTCTTGGCATCGGGCACAATCTCATCGTGTTCTGCAACATAGACCTCAAGTTTCTGAAGCACACGAAGAAACAGTTGATCTCCACCGAATTCCAATATGATTGACACCAGTTGCAGCTGCAAGAAGTAAGTATAGAGTAAGTTTTCATTGACATTAAATGATATCCTTACCAATCGACTAGGTATTTGCTTGTAGTTACCATCGACTTGAATAATACCAGTATACTCCTCACCCAGGGTTTGCAAGTTATTTATCGAGGCAAAACCGTGATAGCTTAGTTGCGCAATTAACTGGCACAGTTGATTATATTTTATCCAGTTTCGAGGGCCAGTAATCCGCAAGATATCTGATAAATCCTCAGCCAATTCATTTGTGTAACGGGCATCCTTCTGTACTGAGCGTACAATTTCGGGTTGCCGGGCCCGAGCGTTACGGAAGTCCATATTACAATTAAATTCGATTTATAATTACATTATTTAAGCAAAAGCAGATGCACCCCGCAAAGACCGTTCAAAGTTCGAAAAGATAAGCTGAATAATTCTGTTTTTGATTTTCAATGCTATTGACTTTACATATTTATCGATAATACTATCGACATCTAAATGTGTTTTTTGCAACACTGTTCATCATCACGGACGATTTACTTACAATTATCATCTATCGATATGCGTGCAAACTGTATCGCAATGTCATCACTGAAAATAACATTACAATAAGCAGTTTTTGAGGTAGCGATATCATTATCGATAAGTTATGTAAATTAACAGAAAAGCAGTGCTTCTAAGCTGATTCATCGGATGTTATGGTATTTCCACGCTGTTGTTTATCAGGTCACACTGTCATCTTTCTACTTCTTGTGTAAAGTCTACTTTTACAAAAAGTACAAATCTCTTACTTTATTGCAAATGCAAAATATAAATAAATTGGAATAGTTGGTAATTACCATGGAAAGAGTGAGAGCTTTGCGGGTGTATTGATTTCGCCTCTAACAGTGTGTTTACAATTCACCTCCACTCTACAGATAACATCAAACACGAACTCACGTTCGCGTCGTTGCGACGAAGTAGAAAGAAAATTAGAGTAGCAATTGTCGGAGTGCTGGCAAAATTAAACGGAATTTCGGGCTGTGAAAAACGATACGTAAAAGCAAATCGTAAAGAGTTGCACTTATAAAAGGTAATTAACTTGCATTAACGTGTTGCTTGCGTATTGCAGTGAGTGCAAAAGTTGTTTTCCCTGAAATGAACAAGTTGCAAGTAAAAATACCCATTTTGATGACGAAATTTGATGAGGTTGTGTGTGTCTGTGTGTGTTTTTATTTTCAACGTACTTCTCATTTGATTAGCAGGTGTGAGTGGGCAAAAATACGTCAATGTGGGTGTGTGTGTGTGTGTGTTTGCTTGAGAGGGGTTTGATAAGCTGCTACTGTTGTTCACTAGAAGTCTCCCCCTACATTTAAAGGCCGCATATGCTGGCATTTAAGCTTCGTATTTATTTACACAGTCTTTGGGTAATATACATATATTTTGGACACAGTTGAAGCTGCTCAAAAATCAATTTTAGTGCTTAAGCAGAAGCCCCACAAAGCTAACTGTAATTAGTGCTGCCTTAAAAATTGCCTTAGGTTTTGATTTCAGCCCATACTTCCACCCACCACACACAAACACACACACTCCCATATAGAGTCGCATGAATGTATTATGTTTATACACATATGCAGTATGGCATTTTCTTGTCTGTCAAAAACGCTTCCGCGCTGTTAGCACTTCGATTGGCCCAGTGGAGACTTTGTTGTTTGCGTGTGTGTGCCGTGTAGACTTGCCATTGTGCCAATATGTACGCACACATGTATACGCTGGCTCTGAGTATCTTCAACAGCAGCAGCAACTTGTTGTTGCTTTTTCTGCGTTTCTTCTGTGCTTCTTCTATGTACATATCTCTCGTTATATCTTATGTTCGTCGTTTAGCTATTTTAACTGCTTTTGCAGATTTGTTTCGGTTATAAGCTCTGCTACCCTTCACACATTTTGCATCTCAGTGCCACAGTATTTAACGCATTGTGGCAAAGAAAGAGAGAGAGAGTGAGCAAGAGAGGGAAATCAGTTCGCTAAACTTTAGCTTTCAGTTCCAGTTCGCATTGCTTGAGTCATTTGTATTATTTTTGTATTTAGCGCATTTCTCCTTTGTTTCTCACACAAACCTGATAGCAGTCTCTACAAAACCACAGTTATAATTCCCACAGATTTGTCGACACGTTTTAAATCACGAAAGTTTCAAATTGCACAAATAAAACGCATAAGAATCTTTTTAGTACTCTCAAAGTTTCAATACAAGTGTATTGACATCTTATCATTACTTTTCAATTACGCACACTTATGCATTGAACCTCACCTTCATATACCATAAATATTTATATTTATAAACCTTATGAAGTAATTAAAGTTGAATGCACCCAAAGCATATGTACATGCTCACAATTCAATTGTCTCAAGCAGATGCATAATTGAGAATGGATGCAATAATTCCCATGTATTTGTGTGTGTGTGTGTGTGTGTGTGTGTCAGATAATTGTCGATTTGCGTCGCCATTAGACTTGCTTCGCGTGCATGTGGCGGCTGTTTCACACTTGTTTATTGATTTGCCACAGCTGTAGCTGCTGCCAACAAGCAGGTATATCATACATATCCTACTTTATATATAGTATAGAATCGATATGGAACAGTTAGAGCTGACCCTGGGTTAAGGGTAAATTTCTATGCCTCTGAAAGCTATTGCGATTCGAGTCTATTTCATATGGTGGCGTTGCGTGTCTCTCGCAATGCTTACACTATCATAATAATGACGTTGATGATGATGATGATGATCTAATGCGTGACTCTTCACTACGCTACACAGTTTACGGTTTGCTGTTTGCTGACCCAATTTAGTGGGGCATGTTGCAAGTTGCCTTTCACATTAATTCTCACGAAATTTTCAGTAGGCTTGCTAACTTGTTTGGATTGTCAAAAATATTTGTATCCTCATCATTAATATTCAGTGTAATTTAATCTAACTCTCTCGCTTTCTCTGTTTATTATTATATATTTTTTGTGGCAGAATGAGCGCAACGCCGGCCAGTCTCATTGAGGCGGCATTGACTGTGGCAGCTGCTGCTGCTGCTGCGACTAGCAACGGAACTTCTGCTACGTCAACAACATCAACGTCAACAACTCTGAAACCGAATACAAACTACGTTGTACAAATGAAAAGTCCATCGGTTTCACAGGAGCCACTGGATCCGCTGCTTCATGTGGGCGATGGTATCTTCCTGCAAACTAAAACCGCACAGGTGCTAGCAGGCGTGTTTGTGTGGGCGGCACTGTTTGTCACATGTCAACAGGTTGGTTCAGGATAGTTCTAAACTATTGATTTAATAAGCTCTAATCGAATGGCTAACAATGAATTGCAAAATTTTTCAGATCTATCAACATTTGCGCTGGTATACCAATCCACAGGAGCAACGTTGGATTGTTCGCATATTGTTCATTGTGCCCATTTATGCCACCTATTCATGGATAAGCTTGCTATTCTTCAACTCGGATAATGTTTACATTTATTTCTTTACCGTACGCGACTGTTATGAAGGTACGTTTCATTTATCTGCCTTCAGTGTTCGGTTCTAATCCTTTGTTTGATATCTTGTCTATTTTCAGCCTTTGTCATCTACAACTTTCTGTCGCTGTGCTATGAATATTTGGGTGGAGAGGGCAACATCATGTCTGAGATACGCGGCAAGCCCATAAAGACCTCTTGTTTGTATGGCACATGCTGTCTCAAGGGCAAGACATACACCATTGGCTTTTTGCGCTTCTGCAAGCAGGCAACGTTACAGTTTTGTTTGGTTAAGCCACTGGTGGCATTTATAATCATTTTCCTTCAGGCTTTCGGACACTATCACGATGGTGATTGGAGGTGGGCTATCAATATATCTACTCTTTATGTCAACTAATATTCTAATATGCTAATGGTTTTTGTTTCTTCTTGTTGCAGTGCTGATGGCGGGTATATTTATATAACCATCATCTATAATATATCTGTATCGCTGGCTTTGTATGGTCTCTATCTATTCTACTTTGCCACACGCGATTTGCTGACTCCTTTCGATCCTGTACTGAAATTCTGCACCATCAAGTCGGTTATATTCTTGTCATTCTGGCAGGGTGTGGGCCTGGCCATACTCGAAAAGGCTCAGGTCATTTCGCCCATTGTAGACAGTGCTGGCACTACTGTGACAGCGGGTACCGTTTCCGCTGGTTATCAGAACTTTTTCATATGCATTGAAATGCTGTTTGCTGCCATCGCGTTGCGTTATGCTTTCCCCTATCAGGTGAGTGAATTGTGTTTAGATTTGACAGGTATTTATGCAGCCACGTTATTATAGTGTGTAGTACGATAAGATAAAGAACTTGGTTTCGTTGTCTTTCAGGTGAGATAAGACAAAACTTACTTTTAAGTACCCCGAATTGCCACGAGGCACAATTAGACTATCTTTCTTTCTATTTCTTGTTTCGAGTCACAGTCATGCCTGCCATATGAATCACGGGTATATTCCCTTTTTAGTTTATTATATTGATAAGGGGCAAATGTTTATCGAAAGTTTATTGAATAATTAATTAGGCTGTATTGTTAGGTAATATCAGAGTCGCCTTATCTTAATACTTTCATGTTGATTTCTTTCAGGTATATGCCCGCAGCTGCATTGGCGATGGCCATGGTCGGTCTGTGACTATGCAGTCCATTTCTAGCAGCCTCAAGGTAACTCACACAGCATATTTAAAGAGTTTCCAGTATTAACATGCATATTTATTTCATAGGAAACCATGAATCCCAAGGATATTATGACAGATGCTATTCACAATTTCCATCCGCAGTACCAACAATATACGCAATATAGTTCAGGTAAGTCGAATCTTTCTCTCGTTGTCATCTGTGTCTTTTCAATTTCTTCTTGAAGTGTGTGTATGTGTATGTTGCCTGCGCTCTGTAGATATTATTAATCTCATCTTTTCGTTGCTTTCTTTCAAACACATTACATTGTCGTTATGATTTTAAATTTTGTTTTTCTTCTTTCCGTTTCTTATCTTTTGCAGAAGTAACCTCAACTCAGCGTTACGAAAAACTCTAAAATACCTAATATTAAAACACACAACAAAACTCTAGCGATGCCTGCTACTAAATACTAATTTTAAATCGAAAACAATTTGAGGAAAATAAGAGATACAAACGAAAAACAAATAAGCAGTTAAAAGACAAATCAAGTGTACTTATAGCTCTGAACTCTAGGCTTACAAATCGATACCAGAGTTGCCTTCTGTTGCCGTTTGAACACGCAAAAAAAATGAAAGAAAGATAATAAACGTAATTTGTATTAGGTCTAGTTACAGTTACTTAAAACAAGCGCGCACTCAAAACCCAAAACTAAAATTGCCTAGTTACCTTAGATCTTTATACATGTACTTAACTTCTATTCATCCGTGTATTACTCGTGTTTTTATGTTTACTTCGTGTTTCCCTTGCTGATTTCTATGTATTTTTTTATTATGTTTACGTTATTGATTAAGAACTTCTTTATCCAATTTATCTAGATGTTAGCTGTAATAATAAAAAAATGCATTCTTATATACATAATATTATATATATTTACTATAACTGGATAATATTGTAAAATATTATGTACTTGTATTTGTAAACAAAGATTTTATTACTATATGTATGTAATTATTTTATAAATGGCAACACAAAAACGTATACAGATATTCAACCGCGGAACTTAGCTTAGCTTTTACTAAAACTGAGCCCAGATTAACAGACTTCGCAGACTAACTCAATAGATTTACATTCACTTGGCAATTTTGGTGAATTCTCTATATCAAAACGTCTGCAAGGAGCACCTCAGTTCCTTCAGTGCGCTACACATTTGATGTACTTAGCTTATTATGCATTTAAATCAATTAACGCGAGTATAAATACAATTTCAACAAAATTCTTTAGCTCAAAGATACCAAAAAAAAAAAAAACGAAATAGAAACTTTGTTTGCTTTTTGATTTCCTTTTGTGTGATAAACTCAAATCGAAAGCTCCTTGTGCTTTTTAAGTTCTTTTTTGATTAACTTTTGTAAATGTTTAAACAAATTGTATAAAATATTTATAAATTATCTGTATGAAATAAATGTACAATAAGCTTACACGTGTTGCCTTTCCATTGCTTGCATTGCCTGCCTGCATTCTGCATGTTCTCTCTGGGCATGATATTTCTTCTTCCTCCCATCTCTCTTGTTTGCCCTATGTAAATCATTAAGTTAATAACCGATTCATGCAGGTGGCAAGAGCTCGCGTGGCATGCGTGTCTCCAGCTACGATCCGGATGATCCAACAAATGGTGGTGGTGGTGCCAATCAAGCGGCGCCTATGGGCACTCCGAATGCAAGCAGCGGCGGATATAATGCGGTGGCTACTGGAGGCGGAGGCAACAACAGTTGTGTGGCATCCAAGACGTTGGGAAACCAGCGTAAATTTACACAAAGTGGACAGCGAGTGGCAACCATTAGCCAGAACTACAACGAGAAGACCATGCTGCTGAGCAGCGACGATGAGTATCAGTAGAGCGGAAGAGAAAGAGTGCATTCGCTTCTCCTCTGAGTGTGTGTATTATGTTTTTGTTTTATGAATTGTTCGTTGTACTTTTTTGGGACTTTGAAATTGTTTCGTTTGACGACCTCGATAAGGTTTTGATTTGCTTGTACAATAAACTTAAGTAGCGCAACTTGCAAGAGAGCAAACTATAGATAATGGAAGATATATATGTATATTTATATACCGATTTGATGATAATGGTTTAGTTTGTATTTTTACACAATGTATGTAAGTTATTTGGCAGATGACAGTGTGTTTAGTTAAATCTAATATGATAAATCAATTTGCATTCTTTTGTAAATCGTTTAGAAAACTTTGTATAAATCAAAAGAAGAAGACAAAACTTCACCTCTAGCGTCTAAAAACCGTCGTTGAGCAAAACTACAGGCTGCTTATACAATAAAACTTTCATGAAAAATATGTATTTAATAAATTATAAAAAGAATAAACACAATTCAAGCGAAATATAGAAAACAAACAAATATATTTATGAAAATAGAAGGCAAATTTTTAAAACTGCAATAATTAAATAGAAGCTGAGAAAAAGAAACGATGTATGATGGATTTACGTATGTATGTCTATGTACATATGTGGAATACATCTATATATTGAAGCACTAGTGGAACAATACCATAACCGATTTGTTTGTAGACAACTTCAAGCAGCAGAAATGTATAAAAATCTTTTACCTGTACAGAGCGTGGTATATAAATTTGTATATTAAGGCAAATTCCAACCAAATTCAACTCACTTATATATAATAACGAATGCGAAAGTCTTCTCCAATATGATAAGTTAGTGAGAAAAACAGAAACAGGAAACATGTGCATCATAATTATGATGATGATGATGGGCAACAGGCAATGTCAAATTATGTATGTATGTATTATGTAATTTTACGGCTCCCTATGTAAATGCGGACCGCAACTGGAAAAACAGCAAAAACGTTTTTATGTACATTTTTGTTAATTCTATAATACGAAAATAAAGTACATAAATGTCATAAAATACACCGCATTCAATGTAAACAAACTCAGCTGTGTTCTCTTTTCTATTTACCAACACTGCTTCAAGCTCATCTTTTGCCTGCTTTCGATTTCGATAGTTGCATATTGAGCACAGTTTACGATTGTATCAGCATGCATTAACCAATACTGTTGCTATCGATATCGATAAGTATGACCTGTATCGAGACAGAGAATCTGCATTTATTAGATTCAAATTATCGTTTTTTTTGTATTTTAAATGGTAATGCTTCTATGAATTTATTCGAGTTTTGACTTCTTTGAAGAATCCGTCTCCAAGTCTGCTGAAGCTGATCGTTTTCGCGAACGGCTTTTGTTGTTGTTGAATGCCAGGCGTACTTCGTCTGATTTGATTGAAACTAACGGAAAAGATGGCGCAATTGACGGCAACTGGTATACCATTTCGTCAGTCACCTCTAGTTCGAGGAATTTAGTGTTGGTCACGGAAGTCACGCCTGGCATAGGTGGAAGGACTTCCTTTTTACAATCTCTGTTGCTAATATGAATGGTCTCATTGAATCGTTCCACGCTGTAGTCTGTGCGCACAACCAACACCTCCAAACTGGAGCCGGAGCACAGATCGTTGTTGATGCCAGCAGTAATAGCGTCCACCATCAGCTGACGTGCCGCACATTCATCCATGTCTAGGGAATAGCGAGTCTCTAGTATGCTCATCGCACTGTAATGTCCTGATCCGATAGAAACAAATAGAACATTTGTTGAGGTTCCATCAAAGTTTATAGAGTACAGATGGATACCGGTAGGATCCACACCGCCAATAAGTAAACTGACCGTGAGGCGATCCCTTTGTGTCAGGAGCAGGTCCTTGCCCAACTCCTTGGCGCAAATGACACGCACTTTTCGCCTATTGATGTTGAAATGAAGCATTTCCAACTGTTTTTCAAGCACACGCGCTGAACTGGCCAAGTCGCCGGCGACGCCAGATCCGGCACAGCTGGAAAGGAATTCATCAGTGGAGTTACTCAAACTGCAATCCTTTGGTTTCCCAAACTTACAATACGTTATTGTGCAAACGATAGATCTTCCGACTATCACTCGACATCACCAGGTTGCCAATCGTCGATCTGCTGTCAGTGCCCAACATGACTCCCTTGTCGAAGACCAGTCCCACAACGGTGGTGCCCGTGCTGAACATCGGCGGTGGCTCGAAGCCCATGCGTAATAGCTGCTCATTGCTGCGTGCCCAGATGAGTTCTAGCCAATTGGGATCTCTATGCGAATTGTTATTGACTTACCGCAAGCTGTTCTCATAGTTAAAGCCCCGAAAATTGCGTGGTAAACATCTATCCATGTCACTGTGGTGTATAAAATGTGGACAAAGTTTCGTATAAAAAAACTAAAAGTAATTTGTTATTGTCTACTGTTTGAAGGTGTTGTAAGTATAACTGAGTAAAATGAAATGAATGTAAATGTAAACTTATAAGTGATTGTCAACTTTGTTAGATTTCAGAATGGTAGACAAGATTGATTCCGACAAGAGACCTATGGAGATCAATCAACACTTGATATTTGCCAATCACAGCTTTGTATAATAGATTATTATCTACATACACAAAATCATCGGAATATCAAACTCAATCACAAATTACAAAGTTAATCTTAATAAATCTCGAAACTCCTATACCTTCAATTGTTTATAATTCAATACAAACTCCCTCTAAACTTTATTTACCATAAACTCTGCAGAAATGGCATAACTATAATTAACTCTTTCAGTAGTAAATTAAAATATATAACATTAACTACCGTTGGGCTATAGTCAAAATGGGATTCTATCTGACCCAATCGCTTGATGTGTTGAACTTTTCGTAATTGCTTTGTTAACTTAATATGTTAATTATGAGCAAATACGCTCACTGACAGACACACACACACACATCCACATTGCTACATTTACTGATGGATAGTATGAGCTATGCATGCATGTGGCAAGTTGAGTATACGCTCCTTTGCCTCATTCCCAATTGACCCTGCACACGTGTGTGTATTCGCATAGATATATCCTGTATCTGTATATAATATTGCAACTGTTATGTCATTTTGCTTGCATAAATTATGATGTTATGTGGCAAAGGTAACGGATGTGCATGTGTGAGCAGCAGGGGAGGAGAAGGTAGAGCAAGGACGGGCAGGGCAGGGTGGAGTGGTGGCATCCACAGGCAGCAGCAGAACACCAAACATAATCGATAGAGAGAGGCTGCTTGACTGGCTGGGCACGTTGCCTTGCGAATACACAAAGCAATACACACACTTACACACACACACACACACAGACATACAAACATACAAACACACTGACTGTAAGTATGTGAGCGAACGTAAACGGAAACCAAACGACAATCGCACATTTCCCAATAATTATATTTCAATGCATCAGAATTTCAGCATGACAGTTGTCTGGTTTCCGTATACGCATATAGTATGGCAACAATCACATCATCATCCACATCATCCAGCCTGGTCATAACCCTGAGGGGCGGGGGGAGTTGCCATCGCACAAAAGCCATGTATACCAAGGCCAGGACAGGCCAGTCCGGGGTGCCTGTTCCTGTCGCTGTCATTGTGTGGCCGGGACCATGTCCATGTGGATGTCGCTGTTCGATGCCCACGCCTGGTCATTATCTGTTTAACAGTTCCACATTAACGAGGCTGCCTGGTCATGGATACACTGGCAATTTGGGGGCGGCCACCGAGACTCGATTCGCCTGTCAGGCTATCAGACTCCCCATCAGTCTGTCTGTCTGCCTGTGTGACTGACGCCATATTGTGCCATACATATGAACAATCATCGGAAAGCCGTTGGGCCAATAAGTTTATTACTTGCCTCAATGCATTGACCATCCATTCAGTCCGTACGGATGTGTGTGTGTGTGTGTTGGTGTTGATGTGGGTGTGGGCACGGATGTTTGCTCGGTGTGCGCTGGGTGTATTTGCTTCCTGCTCAAGGACTTCCACACATATTCATATTGAATTTGAGTTTATCGTCCTGACAACCACATAAATATATACATACACACATGCACACATACACAGTTACATAGGGCCGTGCTCTTGGCCCACTCGCCAGTGAACTTTCTTGTATAATTCATGAAATGCACATCATTCCCACAACCGCAATTATGACTGCCATTCAGCAATGTGTCTGAAGGTTGGACAGGATAATGCATATGCACAATCTACTCTACCCGTTATTCTTGCAGTGTAATTGGTAATAAGTGCAGCAAAAATTATAGCATACACTCGCATCAACTCTTTGAGTGGGAAAACAATTACTTTAATAGTTTACTTAGCGTGTGAACTTGAAACTGCAAGGAATTCCAAGAAAGATGGAAATAAAGGTAAATAATTGTGAAGATATTCATCGTATAGGTTTGAAGATATGGCTAACACATAGAAAAAGGTCTTGCAGACCCCACAAAATGTATATATTCTTGATCTGGATCACTAGCCGACTCGATTCAGCCATAGCAAATCAATAATTTGTAATTATTTGGAGAAGTGTTCAATTGGAATACTTTTGAATATAAATAGATGAATACTATATAAAACTATTTGATCAGACAATAAACATAGAAGTTAATCAAGCTAACCTTTTTCATAGTTTTGAGTAGCGCTGCCTGAGTATCTTAGTGTCATCATATTAAATATTCTTAAAACAACAAAATTTAAAGTCTTAAATCTCTTTTAAGACTTTTCATGTGTAACTCTCTGCCTAATAGCCAAATACAATCATAAATAAAACCACAGATATATAATAAGATGGAAATGATGGAAAACAAAACTGATAAATGATAAACATCGCAGTATTCGCCTGAATATCTATGAATCAACTGCTTTCAACTTTCTAGCCATTTTAACATATATTTTACGACAACATTGACATTTTATACTCCTTTTCACTCCTTACATATTTTCAATTTTTAGCCTCTAAAAACAATCGAATAGAATCGCAACGAAAACTATGGTATGTACTTATATTTTTCGAGCCAATTTCCATAAGACCTATCAAAGATTATACGAGTATGAGTTGTCTCGTTTGTAAATTCTTTTTGAAAACAAGAAATAATTCATCTTTGAGTTTTTAGATAATTGAGGAATGAAGTAATTTAATAAAAATCTTTGCCTACACATAATCAAATGCAACTAGCTGTCAAATTCCACAGAGGCTTGGCAACAGTTTGGGAAATTACAAAATCAATTTAATCAAAATAAATATTTACGAATTGCTCTTAATAAAAGTCACAAGTTAAGAAATTAGAGAATTACACAAGGCACATGATGGAAGAAGCTGCCTGCTGCCAGGTGAATGCGATTGAGAATTTCGGATTTATTGCATCGATTCATTGAAAGACAATCAGTAAATTGTTATTTGTTTAATGTCATTGCATTTTAATTGAGTTATTGTGCATTTAAACACGCACACAGTCAACGAGGCAACAGCAGCAACAACAATGCCGAGTGTAACTGACGCACTATGTGGCTTATCCTTGTTGTTGTAGCACTCAAAACTCGCACACATGCTCACTTAAAGCGTCATTATTAGCACAACAGTGCTCACACACAGACACACATCACTCACAAGCACACACACACACACACAAGAGCTCGTACTCATACATTCGCACGCAGACACGCGCAGACGAACGAGTCGACCATTATGACCACTTGCTGTAAGCTCATCGTCGGCCGACAGACGACGTGCTCTCTCTCTCTCTCTATCTCTGTCTTGCTTGCTCCCTCTCTCTCTTTCTCACTCGTGTTGACATACTTCTGCCAACAGTTGATCTTGTGGCCTACCGCAGGCATGCGGATTTAATCCATAAAGGATACGCACAAACACAAGCACGCACGCACACACAGACACTCATTACAAATGCCTACGTTTGTGCGTGTGTGTGTGTGTGAGGCTTGTGAAATTTTAAGCACGTCCGTTTTGGTCTAACGAGCCCACGTTCCATTCTCCTGCGGCTGCTGCTGTTGCTGCAGTTGGCTTGCTCGGCTCGCCTAAAAGTAGGCAGCAAAATCTGTTGAAAAATTTGCAACCCACCCACACACACACATACACGCAGCTTTTACTTGTATTAGTTTACAAATCACACGTAATAACAATTGACACAGACACGCCGCCAGTGCCGCAACCGCCACGCACCCGCCCCACTTCTTCCCCTCTGCATTCACACCATTTGCCCACAAGTTGGCCCATTGTGCGACATTTGTTTGGCTTTTGGGTTAATTAAAATATATGTGTAGTCACACACACGCACATACAAATAAACAAATATAAACAGAGACACGCACAACACACACAACACACATACTCTCACATTTACATGCAAAATAAAATGAATTCTGATTCCAGCTCAACTTGCAATTAGATGAGGCATAAAATGTGGTCAACTGCCGTTTATATTTGTCTGTGTGTGTGTGTGTATGTGTGTTTGTTGTGCGGCGACTTAACCGTAAACATTGCAAATTCCCTTTTTGCATAAAATGCATTTTTAATTTCATTTCATTTTGCCATTGAATATGATTAACGCGCTGGATACACATGTAAAACTCGTTCCTGTCGCATGTTTGTGCAAAAGTGTTGAATAAATAAATTAAAATCAATAAAAAAATTGAGCTGACCACAATGGCGTATGCACGTGTGTGTGTGTCAGTGTGTGTGAGTGCCACGGACTGAAAGTGGCCATTTTAACATGCGCATTATTACAATTAAAATTAATTTAATAATAAATTTCAAAATAATTACAATACACTCGCTTAAATAAATGCTCGATTGCTCCGCCCCGCCCGCCTGCACTTCGGGCTCTGCTCTGGCACGTTGACAAAAAAAGAACAACAATATTATGTAAATATAAAATTCTCATGTATAACCATATACAGCTTTATATATGTGTATGTATCGGGTGTGTGTGTGTTTACGGCAATCTGCAACAGCTTCAATGACGGGCAAGGTGAAAAAGACAACAATTAAAATGACTCTGCATATCGATTGAGAGTCATGACAGTTTTCTATAGGGTTTGCTTTGAAACAAGATACTGTATAAATTATATATACATATATATATCACATAGGTTGAGGTGTTCTATAAGAAATAAAACCGAAACTAACTAGCTGATTGATCGAAATTGCGAATAAAGTCTAAATAAAGAAGTTGAAGTAGATAGTTTTCATATTTGAATACCTTTTACTATAGTATTATAAAGATACCCTTAAAGAAACATGTTTTATAGTCTATAATTTGAATCGGAAAACCTTTAAAATTAATCTGTGTTTAATTTAACAAATTCTTTTTTTATCCTATTTCAATATATATTTTATCAAATGTTAGCAAAGAAATTAAGTTAAGTTAAGGGCAAGGGATGCATATTATGAATATTATCATGAATCAATATAGACCTCAAATCCTGAACAAAATAACCTTTCCAAAGAAAATCGCATGAATTTTGAATGAGTTATGCCTACTGAAAGTCTGGTTTAAGGCTCGATAATCAGATTAACATCGAATTCGGTGAGAGTAAAAACTGTTCCCAATGCGCTCGACTTAAATTTACACTACGCCATGGCAATGCAACATTTTCGCGTCGCAAACTTCGTATAAATAAACGTGCCACATACGCCATACACACACACACACTCACCAACACACACACATACGTAGGTCTGCTTGCCCTGCCTCGGTCATATGGGCACTCTTTGTTTTTTGTTAATTTGTATGGAAAATCACTTTTTGCGAAAAACCCATTTAAAAATTACGCTGTTTTTATAAGGTAACAATGCATACAACAATTTACACACGCGCACGCTGCAAATTTGCATAACATTTGCCCGTGCGTGAGTGAGAGTGAGAGAGAGAAAGAGACAGAGCAGGATGTGGCACTCGCCCACGCACACACACACTCCCACCCACATACGTGCGAGGGTAGACCACCCTTTCGCAAATGGTTTGCCCAAGCGTATAAATTCACATAATAAGTCTGTGTCGGTGTCGGCAGATCTGTGAATACTCTGTGAATACACAGTGAATGCTGTGTGGATGCTGTGGATGCTGCGGTTGCCTCTGCTGCTGCTACTGCTGCACCTGACTCTGCCTTGTCCTCCTCCTGCTTCTGTTATTGCTGTTATTGTTGTTGTTATCAGAGTTGATGCGCGACAACAGAGAGACAGAGGCATTTACTTAGCATGGGGTATGACAACGATATCGCCACGCCCCCTACTTCCTCCTCTTATGAAGTTGTGTGTGGCCTCTTCTCGCGCTAACTGACGCCTGGTAATGGCCAGTGTAATGACATGTGCAACTCGGCTAGACCACTGTCTGGCACCCCGAACTCCTAACTATTTCCTCTCCTCCCGCTCTGCTCCCCCTCTACACTCTCCTCTCGTTGCTGCCTCAGACATCAGTCGACTGCGGTTTCAAATATTGCAAAATGGCAAATGTTTTATTTCCCTTTCCTCCCCTTTTGCCTTATTCTCTGCCTGAGCTGTGACATCTGCCGGCCATTTCGGTTTGTTGTTGTTGTTGCTGTTGGTTTATTGTAAATTACTGGGCTATAAATTAAAATAACACACTCGCTAAATGTGTAATCAAAGCTTTGGCTTTGCCCCTCGGGCCGCACTCAATTTGTTTGTTTGTTAATAGATTGGCTTATGCTGATAATGAATTGAATAAATGAACTTGTTAACTGAAAAAAGACAGACACATACACAATTGGGAAATCGCTTTCGGAAATAGATATGTGCATTAATGCCAGAGTAAATTTATGCTTCTAATTGATAAGATCGATGCAAGGGGGAAGAGAAGGAGTAATGAAACAAGGAGAGAGAGAGATATAGAGACCGGTATGTATTTAGATTTATGTATATAAATATTTAATACAATATATTATATTTACATAATATATATTTACATAATATATTGTACTATATATTTAACAAACAGCAGTTTGTTTCTTCTTCTACAACTTTAAATACTTTTGTTTGACAGAGATTTTGTGAAATTAGAATCAGAACAAATATTCGTTTTACTATCTAGTATTATCCTCAATCTTAAGTAATTTAATTAATATTTAATTAACATAAATGCTTGTACCACATATTGATTACTTATTCTAATTGAAATCTTAATTAATGAATTATAAACTTACTTGATTATACAATCTTTAAAGATATAATCGCACTTAAGATGTTAAACTAATCAGAGAATACATCTGTTTATCAATCAGAAAACTACTCAACTAAGTTGATCTTCACACCTCAGCTTACATGACTTTCTATATAGATAGCTCGCTGTCATTCGCAGATGTCAGCAGCTTGAATCGACACTTTGATTGATCATCTCACATAGAAGTGAGTTCATTAAAGTGGTTCGAGTTGTTAACTTGTTATGTCAACAAGTTGTTGTGTTGGTGTGTTATCGCAGCGCGAAATCGATCGACTAATTACAGTAATTATCGACATAAACTGAAAGAAAATCGATGTCATTATAAGGCGGCTTTCTTTCTAACAGCAACAAATCAGGTTTATAGAGGAATAAGGAGGATCAAGAGTACAAGAGTATCTATTACAGGGGAGTGTATCTTATGCAAGTTGTCATTGGCTTTTAGACGCGCTTTAAGCCAACAATACGCCCACAAGCACAATCGACAGAGGCCTGAGAGAAGTTCACTGTTCTAAGGGGAAGAAAGAGATGGAGGGAGAGGAAGAGGGAGGAATAATGGTTTTTGTTTCATGTTTTGTTGGCGGCGAAATTGCGTTGAATGTTACCTGCCATTTGGCTGCGCAAATGGAAATCCAAGGCAGAAGGTAGGGGAAGCAGAGCAAGGGTGGCAGCTTTGCCTAGTCGAGCCGAGACGAGGCCTGTGAGCCTGTGGTGCATTAAGTAAATGCCTGCCTATGTGCTACAAACGGGACTTTATGCATATGCAAGGCGCCGTTATGGCGTCTATGAGGCGGGTGTAGAGTGCAGACAGCAGAGGGAAGAAGGCAGACGCGGCTGGCGGGACAGCAGACAAGCAACAACAGCAAACAGACAACGGGCTAAAGGTGCACGGTGAACGGTGTTCGCTGCTGGCTTCAGTCTCCTCCTTTGGTGGCTCCCCTGGCGTTTATTTGTTGCCCGTTTGGTTTGTTTGTTTGCCTGCCATTCAGGTAGCCCAACTGCCTCACTTACCTCCCCCGCCCTTCCCCCAGTTGTCTAGGGCAGTCTGCATCCTCGCTATATCCCGGCAGCCGCAGCAACTTTTCCATTAAATCTTTCTGTCCGCTCTCGTTGCACTCTTCAGCCTCTTTTCAAACTGTCTGTGAATGTGTGTGTGCCTGCAAATGTGTGTGTGTGAGTGAGTGTGTTAAGCGTTGCCTTCATCTCGACATTGTCATTGTCTAGACTTGGCCTGTCTCGCACTGCCGCTTCTTGCTACGCCAACGCTGCGTATGCACAATATTTGGCCCTGGCAAACTTAAAATAATCATACGCACCGTTGTACAAAATACAAAAATCAAAACACCAGTAACGTAACGTATTTTTTTCTGTGTTCTGTGCCGAGTTCAAAGCTCGCAGTATGCAAATATCTCCTGCGATACTCGAATATATCCAAATGCACAAGCGTCTGTCCATTGTATTTGTATTTGCCATTTGCATCTGTGTTTGTATGCGTATTTGTATACGTATTTTTGTATTTATATTTGTGCTTGTGTTTGCCTATAAATAAACGAGCTGCCGTTGCCGTGCTCCGTGCTCTGTTCTCTCCGTTGTCCTTGTCGTTGTCCTGTCTGCTCTTCCTGCTTGTTGACATGTAATTGCAACTAAATATTTTAAATTGCTTTAAAATAAAGCGCTCGCCTGTTCCTCGCCTTCCACTGCTTCCCCTGCTCTCCCAAAAGGTTATGCAAATGACAAAGTTTGCCAGGCAGGGAGAGGGCGGCGGAGGGGTTCGAGTTGTGCGGCTGCTGCAAGCAACGTTTGAGTAAATAACATATATAAAACTCGTATTTATACACAGCATACGTGTAAACACTTTGCAGCCGTAGCATCATCAGATACATATGTATATGTATGTATGCATGTGAGGCTGACATCCTGTAGGAGCATCCCAGCACCATCTGCACCCCCTGTAGCCCCTTGTTGCACTCCCTGCTGCACCCCATGCAGTTTGCTGTTTGCATTTGCCATTCAGCTGCGTGTTTCTGTTGCCATACCTGAGTCCTTGTCTATGTGTGCGTGTGTATGTGTTTGTGTTTGCGAGTGTGGGTGAGTGAGCGCACTATGGGAAATTTGACTCGGTTTTCTGGCCAAAATTAATAACTCAAGAACGGAGTGAGATATTCAACTCCGGTTTTTTGCATTGGGTTAACATAACTACTATCAATTTGACTAAAAAAAAATGGTGGGCGTGGCACCGCCCATTTTGTGATAAAAGTGAACTCAATGTTTGAACATTTTAAGAGTTCACTTTTAATATCGAATAAAACATTTTTTTATAGTATTTTGACATCAGTTTTGACAAAAGTGGGCGTGGCATGCCTCTAACTGAAGAAAAACCAAGAATGAAAGTCATTCTTTGGCATACCGAAGGTTTTATACCCTTACAGGTTTTGGCTTTAATCTTTTCTGAGTGTTCCTATATTAGTCATATATAATGGTACAGAATGGTATTATATTGTTTACATATATTTTACCAGCTAAAATAACACAATTCCCTGCACATAAACGACATTTTAATGAACATCGTTAATTTTGATACTGAATGAACTGATTGTTCCTATGAATGCTATGGGATATAGTCATCCGATTTTAATGAAATAGAGAACATATACGAAGGTTATTATATGACATTAATTGGCATTGAAAAATGTAGCTATTTCAATGAACAATTCAGATTTTCATACAAAAACCCGCATTTCGGACGATAATTCCTATGACAGCTATATGTTATAGTGGTCCAATTTCGATTAAATTTTGTAAGCATATTACATTTATATAAAAAAGCCAATGTTGTAAATTGGGTTGCAAAATCTTGAAAAATAACACAGTTCTGCTCTGCGATTCTGCGTTGGCTAAATTGAGGTTGCACTCTTTAATTTAAAATTTTATGCAAAGCGGTTAAAAGCGGCATTTTTAATAACAACCATTTGAACAAAAATTAAATAAGCTACAATTTAAAATACAGTTCATGGATGGACTCCGCTGGACTCACTTTAAAACTCTATTTAAAAATGAGACATTGCCAAAACCATGAACTTGTTAGACTACTTACATGTTTACTGTATTTAGGGGACAGCACGAATTTTTTGAACATTTGACGATCACAAATACGTAATACAAACCACACTGATTGAAACTCATTTCAAAATTTTTTTGTAAATTGCTTAATATTGAAGATATCGAGATTTTAAAATGTCGCTGAAAGCTTCGTAAATAACAAGCACGTGCTCTGTAACTGCAACAGCTGCGTTCATCAGCTCATTTCTTCAAAGTGGCGCCACCTATTGAGATTTCTGGTACGCCACATTGAAGAGTGATCTATTGTGAATGCGTTGCACCTCAAATTATTTAAATTCTGACACTTTCAGAAAATGGGTTTTGGCCAGAAAACCGGGACAAATTTCCCATAGTGGAGCGGTGCTCTTTGTTTGCATGTTTGGTGTGTGTGTGTGTGTGTGTGTGTGTTTGTGTGAATGCTGCTGATATGTGTAAACGGCTTTTATCAACGGCAATTGTTGAACAAGCAATAATCATAACAAGTGTGTGCATTGATCGACTTATAAATGCCCTGTAGGAAGGAATAGGGAAATAGATGAGGAAATATGACAAGAACAGATGCAGAGAAGGGATAGTGTAATGAAAACAGTATAAAAGGGATAAAAAGGGAAGATAGATAATGAATTATATACAGATAGAGCGCCAAAAAATGAATGTAGTAGAAGGCAGAGAGAAAGGGAGAAATAAGTAAACAGACAGATGTAAATACATAGATAGAAAGTAGATGAAAAGACAAGACAGATAAGCAGACAGTAGACAAAAAGTTAGATTGAGATAGAAATAACAATATATAGTACATATATTACTACATGAATATAGGGAACGAAACATATGTACAGTACAAGAGGAGATTGAAAAAGAAATATACAGATAGGCAAGCGATAAAACGACGGAATTAATAAAGATTGCTAACTGAGACAGTCTCGCTTCTCTTACTCTTCACAATACTTAATATACCCTTTAAAATAGTATTTATAGAGTATCCAAATAGTTTCATTGTTTCACAGTGCAGTCTCTCGACAAGTGAGCTAATTTTGAGCAAATGTTTCTGTTATTTCACAAGAATTAAAAGTATTTCTTAGGCAGGGTCCCCTGCCAATAAAAACTTCAAATATTTAGATTGTCAATCCTATCAATCACTCAATCGCCTGCCAATTTGACACAGTAATTCGAATGAATTCGAACGCACTTGCGTGTTTTCTATTGTCAGCCCCAAATTGATTGCAGTTTAGCGGAGTCTTAAACGTCGATTAGTTTCAGTTGCAGTTGCAGTTGCAGCGAATGCACATTTTATTTATTTATTTATTTATTCATTTATGCAGAAACGATGCGAGTCGAGGCACTCGCTGAGTCGGCAAGTCGGCGAGTTGGCGCTGTAATTAACACCAAAACACCCAGTGAACATGTCAGCAGTCACTTAAAGCGATGCCAAAATGCCCGCAAAATGCCTGGCAATGCAGCGAGGCAGCCAGGCAAGACCTTCAATCATCAATCAGTCAAGCAATCAATCATTCAATTGCATTTTTTTTTTCGCCATGCAGCATGATGGAAACTCGTTTAGTGATCGTCGTCGTCGCGTTGCATTGCCAACATTCTCCGCGCGGCATGAGACGATGCCAGTTGCTGCTGCTGCAGTCGACGTCGCTGCTGGCATCGCAGTCGGCGGACCAGTTGGGCCACGCTTAAGTCATAAATAGTTACAGCAAATGACAGTTATGCGCAAATATGAATCGCAATAAGAGTCGAACGAGTGTCAAGTCGGGTACTCATTGGCTCGCGATCGTGATCGCATTCGCGCTCATCCTAATCGAAATCTGGAGCAAAAAACGGCTAAGACTGCTGGCTTAATTAATTAGGCGCGTGCGCTAATTGCTTAGTGTCCTGTTCGCTGTTGTTACTGTTGTTGTTGTTGTGGTTTTTGTTGTTGTTTTTGCTGCTGCTGCTGCTGCTGCTGCTGTTTGCAATTAGCCTTAACAAGCGCTTTGGCGCCTGCGCTGCGCTGCAAACCGGTTCGCCTTACAGAGAAAGCGGTTGCGAGAGCGAGACAGATAGCTAGGTAAGTGCTTAGGCAGGAGGGAGGGAGAAAGGGAGAGAGAAGAAGAGAGAGGAGACAGTCCTTAGTGTGTGCGAAAGAGAGAGAGAGAGAGAGCGAGCGAGCAAGCGTGCGCACATGCTTTGACATTTACCAACGCTCAATGGCAAAAAATTAATTAACAAAATTAATAAAACATTTTCAACGGCCACAACAACAACAAAAACAACAACTACAACATGGCGCAGAACGCGCGCAAAACCAGCCAGAAATATTAATTAACTCGACCGCTTTCAGTGGCTGCTCCCGTAAATATCGTCGTCGTCGTCGTCGTCATCGCCGTCGCCAACTGGCAACTGTCAGGTCCTCGGTACCAAGCAACTTTCCTCTCCGCCCCCTTCTTTGCCTACCCTGCAACTGCTCCAGCGTCGTGCGTTATACAATAATTAAGTTTTCAGCACCTGCGTGCGCGCCAACTTGTAGCTGCAGCTGCTTTGCCATCGCCAGACTCAGCAGCAGCAACAACAGCAACAGCAGCAACTGTCACAGGGCCGTCTCAAGCGGACTTGGGCGGCAGTTGTAATGGGGCGCTGTGAAGACTAACGATACAAAGACAGTAGAGACGGAATGATTGAAAATCCGCAGAATTGGCATAGATAAATGTTTAAAACTCTGGCAATAAAAATAATTTGTAATTCAACAAATAAATTCTTTAACAAAGTCAATAAATGGTATAAAATACATATTAATTATTAAACTATTCCCTTTATGGATTAATGCCTGAAGATTTCAAATTATATGAAAAGTTGACAAGTATATTAAAAAATAAAGTAAATAAATTGTAGAAATTTCAATTATTTAAATTGTAGAAATTTCAATTATTTCAGGATCTAAGATTTCTGTCCTGATAATCTAAGAGTACAAATACTACGTGATTTCAACAAATAAATTGTTAAATAAAGTCAATAAAGTGTAGACAATTAATCTTAGTTATTTAACGCATTAATTTTCAAAAGCTAACAAAAAAAGTCAACAATACTTGAAATGTAATATTGTCTTTAAAAATGTTAAAAATTTATTTGAATTATTCAAGGACTTAACTTGTTGTTTAAGTTTGTATTGACCTTTATTTTTCTATATATGAGTAGTAGTATTCTATAATATGAGTAGTATATTTTTATTGTATGTTAATCAAAATAACACATATAATAACTATTTGTATTTCCTTCTTTCTTAATTTTAATTAATAATCTTTATAATATCCGTATTTTCTATTTATATATATATATTTGCTGTGCTTTCCTACTCTATTTCCTTATCTTTTTTCTCACCCGCGCTGCGCTCCTGTTGCGTTATCCGAAAACTGTCGCTTGATCTGTTGCTTGCCACCGTTGGCAACTGTGGCGCATGTTTGGGCCATTTTACAAGCGTAGCCAGTTTCAAATTTCATTCCTGTTGCCAACGCTTCCTCTCCAGCCTCCTGCAGCCCGCAATAAAAGTGGCCAGTGCCAACTTCTTCGTCGTCGTCGTCTGCAGTGCGCACGCAGCGAGTGTGCGTGTGTGAGTGAGTGTGTGTGTGTGCCTGTTGACGTGTTGTTGCACATGCGCATTAACCCGGCCACAAATTGTAATTACCACAACGCATTACAACATAATTCCCAATTGGAGGCCCTCGCGCCCCTTTTGCCTGGCTGCATATTTCGGGTGTGAATTTAATGATACGGAAGGCCAGTCGGGCAGGCTGCCAGGCACGGCACATCAGGACCTCTTATTGGGCTGTGGCCGAAGAAGAAAGTTCGCCCCAATTGCCATGACTAAGTGAAGGGCAATTGCCAAAGGAACGCGCCGATCTTTCAGGTAATAACATAATAGCTCGAAAAATATTGTATTGCCATTGGAATTCAATTAGCAGAAGGAGCTGCAGATGGAGCTGGAGCAGGGTAGCAGGCAGAGAGGCACAGAGGCACAGGGGCAGCGGCAGTTAACTCATGTGAAAGGTTCCAACAGCGATGCAGCTTCTGCTGCAGTGGCCACTTCCACTTTGAGGTCAATAGTTTTTGCAAATTGCTGTTTGTTGTTTGTCGTTTTGAGCAACCGGCTCAGGTTTGCCTCAGCTCAGCCAGAGCTCAGCACAGCTCAGCAACTGTCCCTGTTCCTGTTCCTGTCCCTGGCCCTGCACTTGACCAGTTTAGATGATGCTCCCTCTCTCTTTCTCTCTCTATGTCTTTCTCCCTGGCACACACGTGCAGTCGACCAGTTTGGTCAGCTTGGCAACGTGGTCTCTCTAGACAAATTGCTGAGACTTGGCTAGCAGCTTCAGCAGCTTCAGCTCGAGACTTGAGCTTGGCCCACGTCCAAGTGGGCATTGGTTGCGGCTGCAGCAGCAGATGCCATCAGGTGTCGAGTGCTTTGTCAGCTATATTTGCGTTTGGGCTCAGCGAAAGGCAATGGGCTGCAGAGAGTGAGAGAAAGAGAGGAAGATAGATAGAGGGGAGGGAAGTGAGAGGTAGCAAGGGAGTTAGAAAGAGACTCAATGGAACTGAGCCCGATTGTCAAAATAAGCAAAATCCGGATTTGGCGCTTATACGCTTTGCTTCTTGTAGAATCTGCTGGAGGAATGCGCGGGTCTAGAAGACTCGAGAGTGTTAGAGAATGTCTTAGAATAGTTTGAATTATCTTTAAGATGTGAAAGAGTATGCGAGAGAGAGTATAAGACTTTAAATTAACAATATGTTAAATAAAAGATTTATAGAAAGAATATTCAATTAATAAAGAATTTTCTGCACATATTCTTGCAGTCTTTTAATGGATTAGTTGTTTTATTTCTTTATTTAGCTATTATTAAAAATGTATAGAAATTTCCAAAATAATCTCACAATAAAACGAATATTCTAATTCTAATAACTATAACTTATTTACTTATGAACTTGCATTAATCTTTATCAGATTATTTTAGTGTTTTAAGATAGAAATAAATAACTGAATGCATATATAAAATATACTAAGCGGTTCTCAAAATATGCTCACAATAAAGCAGAAATTAACTTCATATGTGCATTTATTTATGAATGAAAAATCAATATTCTCCTGCACTTTATCTGAGGTAACATTAAGCATCCATTTGAAATACGTCTATGAATTATTATTATGTAATTTATATCTTAATAAATCAGTAGCAATTTTAAATACTGTTTTGATGTCTTCATATTTTCTTATTATATTATCAAAATACTTCTTGGAAAACAAATCATATAAGCCTGGTAATATCTTTATCAGAAGATTCCATGCACAATCTTCCCCTCCTCATATCTAATACTCGTATTATGCAAAACTGCCGAGAAGAACTCGCGGTTCAGTTTCGTCGCGTCTTCCCACCTCCAGAAGAGTCGCTACCTTTAACATGTTGTGACCAGTTTCGTTGCATCCGCTGGAGCAGTGAGGACTGTGGGAGTTTTGGCTGTTTGGTTGTGGCCAAACTTGACCCAGGTCTAGGCAGCGCGGACTTCTCTTGTGTGTGGACTGTGTTTAGTTGAAGACAGTCTCGTGAAACTCGTTTCAATTAAAATTCTTTGCCTCGTGCAAAGGCAACGACAAAAGACAGAAAAAAAGTAAAGTAAAGTAAAGTGAAGGAAAACGAACCACAAAAGCGGCAGCCAAAGACAAATTAAAGTGGATTATGAGGCGAGCGATTGTACATATACATATCTATACAGACATACATATACACATATGTATATACATACATATATCTATATATGTAGGTATATCTTTAGGTATGACTGTGTATAACTGCAAGGTATGTGCGTCGTATCTTTGTATCTTGGTATCTCTCTCGGTACATGGGCAGCCCAGAACGATGCGTGGTGTGTGTGTGCGAGTGTGTGTGTGTGATGTGTGTTGTTGTTGTTGTTGCTGCTCTCGTTTGCCCGGGACGAGTGTTGCGTGTGTGTATCGGGCGCATTTAAGTAAATTTTTGCAGAAATTGGTGCAAAAGACAAAGAAAAGCACATAAAATAATAACAGACGCAATCTGACGTCGCGACGTCGCCTGGCTGCGGCTTCATCTGCTGCGACTGCGACTGCGACGACGGCCGCCAGGCCAATGACTAAATGACTGACTAAGTGCCAAAGGGTAACGGGGCGGAGTAGGGGGTAGGGCAGGCCGGGGGGTAAGGGAGCTGGGGGCAACTGTGACCGGCAACAGGGACAGACAGCGGCCGGCTTGGGTTGCGTCTTCTTCTCATCCTCATCCTCCTCCTCCTCTTGGATCTCTCTCTCACTCTCTCTCGCTCTTCTAAATGCGAAATCGAAACGAAATATCGAGAGGCAAAAATATAAAATACGAGTGCGAGCACAGCCAACGCAGTCGCCGTCGCCGCCGTCGTCGTCGTCGCTCATTATAAATTTTTTTAATCGGCAGTGCAGCAGAAAACATCAAAGATCCGTCGACTTGGACTTGGACTTGGAGAGTCGCCTCTCTGCCACCGCTGTCGCTGCTGCTGCACCAAGTTTAAATATTTAAAACAAAGTCTTGAGCTCCGGCGGCGGTGCCCGATGTGGCTTTAGGCCTACCTATATCCCAGAGCCCCGCTCGATCCCTACACTCCTCTTCCAGTGCACCCCCTTCTGCTAACCCTTTTTTCTCTCCCCTTTCTTCTCAGCTTCTCTGCTCCATTTGCGTCTCCGTTTCCATCTCCATCTGCATCTCCATCTTCGTCTCCGCTGCTGCTGACTGACTACGACATTCCAGGCGCGCGCGCTCCACCTTCGCCTTGTGAGCAGGCCGCATCCTTCATGGTCGCACACACAATAATTTTTTTTACTTTTTTATTTTGTTTTTGGTTTTTCTGCTGCGTCTCTTTTTGCACATTGGACCTGTCTGCATGCAGGGTCTGTCCTTTTGGTCCCAGCTTGGTTTCGGTTTCGGTTTGTAACCCTGTCCCTGTCCCGCGGTGCTCTCTCTCTCTGTCTCTGTCTCTGTCGCTGTCTCTGTGTCCGTCTGGGTATCTGGCAACTGTTCGTATTTCACCTGGCGGTGGCGGTCAGTCATTAAATGCCCTTAAAATGCAAACAAAAACAACCCAACAACAACAACAAGAGCAACACCGCCGGCAACAGCAACAACAACTGTCAGTCGAGGACAACTCACAAAAGACTCACGCATATTTTTTATATGTATATTCTTTTTTATTATTTACTTAATATTATTATTTAATAAAATTTTGACAGCGCTCTTCCCTTTTGTCTGCCTCTGACAGCTGTTGACAGAGTGAGCGAATGCAAAGTGTGAAAGAGCGAGTGAGAGGCAGCGAGATAAGGCAGTATCCACTCGCACATAACACAGTGTGCAACACATGCCACATTGTGTTATCCCTTCTCGACAGTCATCAAACAGATGCGCCACTTTCGGCTATTCAACAGGCACTTCATCAACTTCTCTGCCCAGTTTTCACTTAAGTTGCGATCATAATCTGCCTCGGCTTTCAGTGAGAATGTTTTAAATAATGTTGAAAGTTCTTTTTGAAGACGCGAATCCTGAAAGTAGCTTGTCATTCTCATTAAACAATTAGGAGCAAGGCTAATTGATGTTTATTTTCATTCATTATATTTTGATTTTACTAAAACTTAATAGTGCGATAGATATAACAAATTAATTAATAAATAAGTAAAAAAAATAGAAAAAACCACAGTCGCGCTGCACGCGACAGTGGGATACCCTTCGACCTATGTTCCGATGTAGTTTAATTTGTTAAATTCATACAAATGCGCATGCTTTTAAATTATTGCCGACAGATGGCGCTCGCGCTTTGCGCTCGCCCGCCTCCCTTGTTAGCTGATACAAGCACTTGGTTTTATGCACATACTTTCTTAAATAACTTCTGTGTTTATTGTCCGATCGGATTGCAATTTCGAGAATACGTAGATATTTTAATGAGCTTAGTATATGTTTAAGTCAGAAAGTTGTATCTTTTATACAGCGCTTACAAATTAAGTTCAAAAATTAAATTATTGATTTGCGGGGGCGGTGGGCGTGGCACCTAACATTTGAAATAAACTTGATCTGCTTATAGTACACAGGAGTCTTCCTGCCAAATTTGGTAACTCTAGCTTTTATAATAGCTGAGATCTGTGCGTTCACACAGACAGACGGACAGACGGACAGACGGACAGACGGACAGACAGACAGACAGGGCTCAATCGACTCGGCTTGTGATCCTGAGCAAGAATATATATACTTTATGGGGTCTCCGACGCCTCCTTCTGCCTGTTACATACATTTGCACAAAGTTAGTATACCCTTTTTTGACCATTTTCAATGGTCGAAGGGTATAAAAACTGTCTTTGGTCGTAAGAATTAAGAACGTTCTGTGTTATCGATATCTTATGTACGATTATTACGTATGTTAGGTTTTTAACAGCTTATGTTATTAGTCACTAATGTTGTTAAAAGCTTATGTTATTGATAGCTTATGTTATTATCAGCTTCTTTACACATGTATGTTATGTATATCATAACCTTTTTACCACACAAATATATTAATTCAGGTTAAATTTCATAGCGATAGCAGTTAAAGTCTCTGAAAACGAAGCATTATACATAAAATACTCCAAGGTTTAAAATAGGGAAATTTCTTTCCAATTTCAATTCCTTTTAACGAAATACATTTTTCCGATTTCAACTGTGTCTTCGTAGGATCTTTGAATTTTTTTGATACTCTAATTAATCTTTATAATATAGTATATCAAATTATATGTGTCTCATTAATACTGTTTAACCGATTCAGAAAGCCGCCATTTACATTAACACAGCGTATGTATTTGTATCTGTTTCCTTGTTTATATTTGTATCTCTATCTGTGTTTGTATCTGCATTTATATCTGTATCTTTTGTGGCAATTTACATGCCTCGACGCCACAGTGTGGACAGTGTGGACTGCTGCAAATTGTGCGTGTATGAGCAGAGTGCAGTCGCAGCTTGAGACGTTGCCGGAGACGGAGACGGAGACAGAGTCGAAGCCGGAGCTGATGTTGGATCGGTGGCACAGGAAGCAGCTGCTCGAAATTCTTGGAAATTGCGCATTGCTGCGTTTATATTTCGGACAGCGGCAACTAAAACAACAACAGCAACAACAACAGCGACAATAATGCAGCCTGTTGCTGCTGCTCGTGTGTGTGTGTGTCTGTGTGTGTTTACAAGTTGCCGCCAACGTAGCAAATATAATTTAATAAATTTAAATGAGACAAACGAAAGACAGATAGCAGCAGCGACAACAGCAGCAGCAACAGCAAACAGCAACAATGATGACAAGAACAGCAGCAACAACAATCGACAACAACAACAACATCATTAGAAGCCGCTGCCAAAACAGCAACAGCAACAGCAGCCGCGTCGGCAGCAGCTTCGGGGTCAATAGTATCCATGGAATTCAATGCTTTTTGCATTTGGCCAAGCCAAGCTGGGGCCAAGTACCAAGCAACTGTCTCGCTATCTCCCTCACTGCCCTCTCCCTCTCCCTCTGTTGCTCTCTCGCTCTCTCCTGGTTGCCACCCAAATGCTCTCATGGGCACACAAGGAAGCGCATTTTTAAATGCCAAAACAAATGGAAAAATTAAAGCCAACGAACGATGCGACGCGAGGCGACGCAAGGCGACGCGACGTGACGGCAGAAACGGCAGCCAAAGTAAGCGTAAACCTGCCTGTGGAGCAGAAGGAGGAACAGCAGGAGGGGTATGGCAAAACTGAGCAGGGGTAACAGTCTCACTCCAGTCTCTGGCACAGCCTGAGCCTGAGCCTGAGTTGGCTGTAAAAATGCATCTAAGCTGCTTTGCTTTTTGCCAACTTTTACCAACTGGTTTCTTGTATTGGCTGTACCCCACTCCACCTCTCCCTCCCCATTCTTCACCACCACCACCTTCTCCTCCTCCTCCTGGTAGTCATCCCACTTGCCTGCAATTCCCAGATTTTTGCTCAACTCACAGCTCACCATGGCACAACAGCAGCAGCAGCAACACTTTTATTATATGCCTTCATCTAATAAGCCGAGCGAGGCAAGCGCAGGCAGCGCAGCGCTGTGGAAGCTGCCTCTGCTGCTGCTGCTGCTGTTGCTGCTGTGTCTATTGAGCTATCCGTGTCCAATTGCTAAGCCCAGATACATACACATGTTGCCCGTCGCATTGCCGTTGTCCAGCATTGGGTTCGGGCTTCGGGTTCGGCTTGGCTGAGTTGGAGTCGAGTTGAGTTGGTTCTCTGCCTCGTATCGAGTGCGATGATCACCAAACATGATCATTCAACTTTGCTTTTTAACGCCAAATAAAATAAATCAAATTCCATTGCGGTCGTCGACTAGAGAGACTAGAGAAGATGCCACTCCAGGGCCAGGAAATGCCAGACACCTTCACACACACACACACACACACACACACACACACACACACACACACACAGGGAGTATCTATCTGTGAGCTTCGCTCGTTGTCCAGCCATAAAATGCATCTATTAGTTGTAAAATGCCCGACAGCAGCAGCAGCAAGACTAACAGCAACAACAGCACAAAGATTAACAACAACAACAGCAGCAACACCAAGAGTAACAACAGCAACAACAACACGAAGTGGCAGCAGCAACTGGTATCTGCATCTGTCTCCTCTATTCGAGGGCCCAAAAACGGTTAAAACTCGCAATTATTTTGGCTGTTAGCCGCCGACTCTACGGGCAGAGGCTCTACGACCTCCTCCCGGCACACACACACACACACACACAGACAGGCATAGGCTGCTGCTAAGTGACGATCGGTGTCGTTGTCCTAGACCATAATAAACTTGAGGAATGCCAAATGCAGCAGCAGAAGTTGCAGGAGGCTGAGAATGAGAACCAGAGCGCAAAAGAGAACGAGACCAAAAACAACGCGGGCAGCAGCAACAGCAACGGCAACAGCGCGGGGCAAGTCCATAAACACACGGGCAAACAAAAATCACAAAAGTGCAGAGAGAGAGAGACGACGACGATGATGCTGGGTTCCTTGGCGAAGTCGCAGATTAAATTCAAATAAATCGACATGCTCGCCCGGGAAATGAAAACATTCACAGAATACACGACAACAACAGCAACAGCAACAGCAGCAACAACAATAGCAGCAACAACAACAGCAACAACAAGCACAAGAAATATGACCCGCAGGCTGAAATCAATTAGACTCGCTGATACCCTGTGCAAATTGCAGTGAATAATGTAAAGAACTTTGGTTAATCATAAAAGTTAATTGGGCTGTGAGAGTTAAAGAGAGCTTGAAATATTTGGGAACAAAATAAAGTAGATTATATAGGTAATAGATTAAGATATATATAATTTAATAAACTTATAATCAGCATGATAGTAAACTAATAATAACTTATTTAGTTCGTCCAGATAAAGCATCAAGTTAGGATATTTGCTATTTCAATATATTTAAATCTTTTATAATTAAAAGAAATCATACAAATCTCTTCAAAAAAGCTCTCAAATTATGTGAAATTTTAAAATAAAGAATATCATATAATAAAGATTCCCTAAAAAGTAAAGAGTAAATTATTATGTGCAGAGCACGTGCTCCACTAGGAAAAGAGCTCGATAGTTATTTTTAATGTTTCAGATTTCATTCAAAATCGTTACAGAACAGTATCAGTCAGCTATCTGTAGCATCATTAAACATAGTTGTGTCAGAGTTTATAGTAGTCTGTTTATATTGGATCACATTTCAGCCTGGTTAATAACTGCCAATTGAGCTACAGACTTCAATGGTATATGGCATAATTATAATCCCCAGGGCCTTGGCCAATTGATATGGTTATGCCAATAGACTCCCGACTACACTAACCGGAGTCAACCTTAAAGCTGTTTGGGATTTGCGTGGTTATGGTCAGGAACTTGGAACTGTGGCAGGGAGAGAGAGAGAGAGAGAGAGAGAGGGGGGGGGCAACTGGGACAGGTAGGAGGGCGCAAGAGATCGCTGCGGTCGCAGGGCGCAGCCAATTTGCGAATATTTTCATTTCAATTGCGCGCTGCGCGACCGGCTGCCAGGACAAGCTTGGGTTGTTCTGCCTCTGCCTCTGCCCCTGGCCTCTGGCCACATGTGTGTCTGGCATCTGCGTCTGTGCGGCGGCCATTGACACAGGTCACACACGTACAGGCAAGGCCAGAGCCTCCGCTCTTTGCCAGCGAGATGCAGCGCAGACAAAACGTCACTTGGTCGCATGATCTATGCTAAAGTCTCTTGGTTGCCGGCTCACCTGCTCTGCCTGTTCTGGTCTTGGGATCTCGGTTGGGTCTCGGGTTGCCTGGCTGTGGTGCCTGGGACTGCGACTGAGACTGGGACTGATCCACTAGCTGGGGCCATGGATCAAGGCAAGGCTATCATTAGTGGCTGCCCGAGGCGCAGAGTTCTTCCGTCTGTTCCCCCTCCTCTCTCCTGCTGTCCCACTCTGCCTGTGTCCGTGCTGGGTTTTTGTTTTTATATGCATCATCGCCTTTTGTTTGCGAAAAACTTTCTTAAATTCTTTAGCTGCTGCCGTCGACGCTGACGTCGCTGTCGACGCAGACTAGTTTCGTATCTTGAAGTTGAAATAAAAATTATTTACGATCGTTTTGTCAGCAGGCCAGAACTGGACGCAGACAGCGACAGCAGGAGAAAGAGCGGGAGCGAGTGAGAGAGAGACAGAGAGAGAGAGCGAAACAGAAGCAGCGGCGAGATCAGCTTTGAGTGTCCAGTGGCCTAGCCACCTTCAACACAACTGTCGTTCATCTCTCTCTCTCTCTCTCCATCTCTCTCTCCCTCTGGTGTCCCCGCGACACGCCCCGCTGCCGCCCTCTGGCCACACTTGTTATTGTTGCTGCTGCTGTTCTCGACTTTGTTGTATTTCACGCTCATCAAACAAGCAGCGACAACTGTTGCATCTACCTCGACGCAGTCTGCCTCTCCTTCTCCTTCCCCAGCTCCCTCTCCTTCTACAGCCGGCTGCCTGGTCAGGTCTCTTCTGGTCTGTGGTCTGGTTCGCTTTGCTCACTTGCGTACCGCTCGGTTCGGTTAATCGGCTATGAACAGTTATCGGACTGGTTTTATTGGGTAGCATTTGTTATGTGTAGCGGCTGCCTGAGCCTCAGCCTCAGCCTCTGCCTCTGCCTCAGCTTTGGCCTCTGCTGCTGCTGCTGCTGCTACTACCTCAGCCTCAGTCGACTGCGCCTGCCGCTGTGCTGTGCTGTGGCCTGCGGTTCTGTGGTTGCTTCGATGCCGTTCGTCCGTTCGGGCTGTCGGTCTCATCGACCGGGTCTGTGGCTGGGGCTATTTATATTGGAATTAGTGCGCTTTGAGGCGATAAGCGTTGTGCGTTTTATAAGCGTGTTCACTGCAAAATTTAGATAGTAGCCTCGGTGTGAACCACGACGCCAGAGACCATTGGGGCAAAACAGTTTCGACTGTCAAAAATATCTCTCTCAATGGGCATTTTCGGCATTGCAAATTAACTCAATATCTCAGGCGGAAAATCGTTTGTGACTCGACTAACTGGGTTAGAGAGATCGGATAGCAATAAGTTGTGAAAAAAGAGCTGAAGAAAAGATAAACGATTGTCGTTTAGTGTTTGGGTTTGTTTGGCGACTGTTGAAGGATCGTTTGGGGAGTGTTTTAATTATTTTGTACGGTTTCAATTTGCAGTTTCATTTGGTTTTCTTTGTGGCCTTTTCTAGAAAATAGTAATGAGGCTTTTAAACAATTTTCTTCTATTTTTTTAACTTAGCTAGTGTAGATTTTGTATTTTTTTTATATAGATTAAATGAAAATGTATCTAAATGATACTCTAATTATATGAGTACTACGATTATTTGTACAATATTTATGTGACTTATTAAGCTTCAACTTCATTTAGAAATTCTCATCCTTATGCTGTCAATCATGAGTTTCTTTCGGGACTTTCAACTTTATTAGTCCAGAAATCACCACCTGTAAATGCATTTTCTCCTTAAATGCTAAGCTTGAACTTCTTTAAATTTTAAGCAAGAAATCTTTTTATTGCATTTCAAATTACTCTAAATTTAGTCAAGGAAGAGCCGTCCTGTAATTCATATCTTTTTAGCTGCCAAATCTGAGTTGTTTTCTCAGAATTGGTTGCTCATTTTTGATTTATAATATCCCAGATTCACTGCAGCAATTCATATGCTAAATTTCATCATTCCTTTAGCAGCAAAACTGAATTTCTGCCGAAATTCTTTGTCACTAATTAGAGATATAATATTTTAAATTCACATAAGGAGTCCCTTGCTCAGTTTTTCATCTGTATAGCTGTCAATCCTGAGTTCCTTCCCAATACAACCGGAATAATAGCTCATTTTCAACTTCTTATATTCCAAATTTACTGCAGGAATTCTCATGCTGAGCTTCATCATCTCTTTAGCTGCCAAAGCTGAGTTCCTTTCCCATCCAGAAGCTGCAGCTTGTGGCTTGGAATAGTTTTAATATTTTCACAGTCACTCGCAGGTGGCCACTAAATGAATTCCAATTTGTCGCTAAGCTGCTGCTCGGCACGGCAGGCAATATCCACTTCGCCTGCTACTGCTGCCCCCCCACAGGTGGTAGGCTAGCGCCTGGCTGCCCGTCTCCCCTCCCCATCCGTCTACATACTCTGCACTGGTTAGGACAATGCGCCGTCGTTGGCCTTGGCGTTGCAAGGAATGTGCTGGGGTGAGAAGGCGCGACGCCTGGCATGCCCAAGCTGTGTCGCCTCACCTTCACTCCCCTCGCTCCTCTCTCTCCGTTCGCCACTTGAGCACAGTAAGGACTTTTCGCCGTCTGCGCTTGGTGGATCTATGCGTGCGCGTCCTTTGTGTGTGCATGTAAAATGTTATTTGGTAGTTCAGCTGGCAGTGCGTTTAACACACACACACACACACACACACACCCACGCACACTGACTGCCTGGCTGGCGGTCTTTATATTTATGGGTCGAGGCTACTGTCGGGCCGTCGCTGGCGAAGGTTGCCGTTGAGTAGGCGCTGCAGCGAGGTCGTCTCCTTGCTCGGTTCGTTGACAGTGCCTTCGAGTGAGTGTGTGTGTGTGTGTGTGTTTGTGTGCATGTGTTTGTGTTGCTTAGCCCTGCACTCAAACCAATTAAGTAGGAAGTACCCCTGGCTAAAGTCTGATTACCCTTTGCCTCAAAAGTGTTGCCTATTTCTGTGCGCTCTTTCTCTCTCTCTCTCTCTCTCTCTTGCATTTGAAATCATGTTAACTCCAAGTGCCATTTATAAACAAAATCTCTCCTGGCATGACGTCACACTCGACTATGACGTAATTGCCGCAACCCACCGGGCTTGTCAAGCGACTAAGCCTGAATAAGGGACTAAGCTGGCCGTGCTTTCTTTTGTCGGCGCCTTCGATTGGCATTTAGAGCGCCCACACAAACAACAACACAATCACACACATATACACACACACAAACACCCCCACTCTCACATACGTGGGCATACACACATACATATGCTTATAAATAGCTATTTTGCTGCCACCTCGTACCAACCCTTGGGATCTCGTCTTGACGTGTTTGTCGTTTACTTCTCATTTTTGTTGCATACTTTGCGGCATTCGCCTCCGGTGCTTAGAAAACAAATCAATTGAAGTGGGCGACTTGGGCCGTAGCGCAAAAGGTCAAAGGTTGAGCGGCACAATTGTAATGAAATTGACATTTTGCAGTAAGGCTTTTAAATTAATTTTCATTTTCATTGCTGCTCTGCATTCAATTAGAAGAAATAAAGTGGGGGGCTGGCAATAAAAATAGTAATAAAATTAATAATGAAGATGATAATAATAAATATACAGAAACATTTAAAGAAATAAATAATGTAAAAACTAATGAAAATGATAATGTAATTAATAATGAAGGTGATTATAAAAAATATAATGAAGCATTTTAAGGAATAAATAAGAAAAGAGTAATAAACACCAGCGCAACTAAATGATTATTAAATAAAACAATGAAGTTAATTATAATATTATTAATAAACTTTACAATGAGGTAAATAATGAAATATGCAATAGTAATGGAAAAGAAATTAATAGTAAGAAACATATTTATATACCCAATTTGAATGGTTCTATTTGAAACTATTGTAAGTAAATTATAATAATAACAATGATAACAATAATAACTTCAACACAAAATGTTCTACATAAGGTTTAGTTGTTATATAAACAGTTATTTCTGTTGAACACTTTATCCACTGACTAATTCGCGAGTCTCGCCCAATTCGCTTATCCAAAATATAATCAATATATTGTTAAATTTTAAATGACATTCTGTTTGCGCTACCCTCGGGTCTATCGGGTTTTACGCTTGCTGTCAACACGCGCAACCTGTCGCCAGTTTGCTCATTCCATTGCCAACGATCCCTTCTCTTGCGACACCCCACACCACCTCAGCCCTGCCCCTTCCCTCTGGCAAGAGCAATAAAAGCCACACGCATTCGCTCGCTTCACCTTTGTGCCATCCATCCGTCTCACCCTGAACCCTGTAACGCCCAGGCAGCACTTGGGCTGCCAGTGAGCCCTCTCCTTTTCATTCTTCGCCCATTCACAGTGTCCACCACGCCCAGATTCACAATGGCAGCCGCCTCAGTTCGCCTTTGTTGCCTTGACTTGGGTCTCTCGTTCGTTTGTTCGCTCGCTTAAAACGCGACACAAATTGCCAACGTTTTTGCATCCTTTGCCATATTTCTTGCTTACATACGTATATATATCTACATCTGTATGTGATTGTGTGTGTGCGAGTATATATTTACAGTGCTGTATGTAGCTGTGCATGAAACATAATTACATATTGTGCGCTGTCACTTTTGGCGCTGCCGTTGCTCGTCGACGACGGTGCACAATGGCAGCCTCTCTTCCCCTCTTTTCCCCCTCTCTCTCTCACTCTCTCTCTATCATGCTGCTGCTGTTTGTCATTTGTTGTGCATATATATAGACACACACACACCTACACATACATTTGTCTAACTTGAGAGGGAGGCGCCCAATTCCCTTGGCACTTCTGCTTAAACATTTTGCTCGGCATTTTGTTTTTAGTTGTTATTTATGTAATTATTAACATTTGCGTCCCTCTTTCTGCCTCACTCCCTCTCTTCCTCTCTCTCCCTCTTTATTGTTGTGGCTGTGGCATCCTTGTTGTTGTTGCTGCTGCTGTCATTCTGTTGCTGTTTTCATTTAAATAATAATTTCATTGCGAGCGCCTTCAATGCGCATTTGTGCGGGGCGCGAGATGAATGTTATCTGCGCAGGGGGAGGGGCAGAGAGGCAGAGAGAGAGAGGAGTCGGAAGTGGCAGCAGCAGGAGCAAAACAGTTGCCGTTAAGCTAATGAGGAAGTCTTCACCTCTAGCTCAGTGCGACTTGAGTTTTGTAATGTTTTAAACACGGCGTATGCGTAATGTGAGCAGCTCTGCCAGCTTATGCGTTTTTTTGTTCTCCGTCTCTTTGTATTGCCGTCTCCTTCGACTATTTTTGAAGGCTAATTGGAATGCTGCGAGCATAATAGATCAAAGAGATTATTTAATGAGATAATAATGAGTGCTATAAAAATCATAAAAGAATATTTGATACGATAGTCGAGTCGGGGAATTCAATTACGAACATTTTGTGTGATGACAATACGAGGACTATCTGACTATAAGCTGCGGCTTAACGTAACATTTTGATTATGTAATAACCTTCAGTTGACCTTTGTGTGACTTTTAAACTGATTACCTATGACCTTTTCTATGCTGCTTAAATTATAATTAGTTTCATTTGCCAAATTGTGCATTTAATATGAAATATTTTAAGCTCATCTGTTATTAATTTATTTATTAGCTGCACTTCAATGCGGAGCTAATCAATTGAAGTCCCTGCATACCTTATATTCCTCAGATGGAACTCAGTAACCTTTAAACTTGGCTTTAACACAGAGAAAAAGACAGAGAGACAAGCAAGTCTACGCTTTCTGCTGCTCGCATGCTTACAGACAGCACACAAACACACGCAGAGACACGCACACAAGCACAAACACTCTCACACTGGCACTCACACACACTGGCACACGGGCATATGGAGTGTGTGTATATCCTTGGCATGCAAAATCTGCTCAACTAATGAATTCAAGCGTATTAATTATTACGCATACGCCACATTGTGCGAAGGACGTCGAGCACAGTCAGCCCAGCGCAGCCCGAGTCGAGCCAACAACCAACAGCCCTCTTGATTCCCACAACCCAGCTCAAGCAGCCACCCACTGCCAGCCCTTCCCCTGCCCCTCCCCCACCCCTTCATACACCCACTTTGAGGCGCAAATTGTGCCAGGCTTTCTCCTCTCTCGCGTTGTCGTCGTTTTTGCTGGTGATGCTTCCTGTGCTGCCGTTTAGAGGCTGCCAAAAAACATTTATACAATTTTGCACGGAAATACACACTCACACACACATACACATGCATGGAGACTCACACACACATACACACACACGCAGCGCATAAAAGTTTAAGCAGCGCAGCAAAAATGCCAAAAAGTTTCCACAGCATTCAACACACAAAATGGCACAAAAAGCGAGGGAGCGAGCAAGAACAACTGCAAAAAAATAGCAGAAAAAAAGAAAACACAGTCAAGAAAAATCTATGAAAATGAAAATTAAAGCAAAAACAAAAAAGACAATGCAAATCTGACAGTGGCGAAGTTGGAAGCGAGTGTTGAGTGGGAGGCGGATCCCGAATGGGAATGGAGGAGGCACTGGGACTGGGACTGGGACTGGGACTAGCAAGCCGTGTAGGCAGCTTATTGTTGTTGTTGTTCCTGTGCTGTCTGCCCTGCTGGCCACCCACAAGAACAGCTACAACAACAATAGCAAAAAGGACAAAAATAAGTTTTACGCCGTCGCGACCAACATATTTGCAACGAGAGCGAACAATTTTTCGTATTTTAATGGAGGCTATAGAACAGTTTTGAAAACTTAAAGTTCAACTTGATAAGGGTAGAGAAACTATGTGAGTTTAGTTTGGGGTCCATGCTGGAAGATATTTCATATAGATGGAGCACAAATTGAGTGACTACTTTGAGGTTTTAGCTTGGAAAGTTTTCTATAAGAGATGATTTCAAAGAATTATCAGATTTGAAGATTTTATGTAATGATTACCTCCTACAACTACAACAATTACGCATGTGTATTTAATACTTTCTACAACAACTACTAATACTTATTAATATTTTATACCTTGTAAATGTATACTACAAGTTTCTTGTATTAATCTTATATGTCATAATGCCATGCAACTACAGGGTATTTTAAGCCGCCAACCGTTGCAAAAGTTGCCTTTGCCGCAGCTTGCGTAGTGTGAGTCGACTGGGAGTTTGCTTTTTGGCTGGCACTGTGCCTTCTGCGGAGCTTGGTGACATATAAGCGATGCTGTGTATAAGTAAGTGTGTTGTCTCAATGTTGATGCTATCCCTGTTGCTGCTGTTGTTGTTGTTGTTGCTTTGCCTGCCACATGGCACAATGGCAGCTTTGCTGTTGTTGTTGGGGCTGCCGTTTCGGTTGCCGCTGCCGCAGCTCCTCCGTTATCATTCAGCGTGCAAGCTGTTTGCTCATTGTCTATTTATGCAAACACACACACACACACATATAGAACGAATAAAAGAGAAAGAGGCAGAGACTGAGTGGAACAGAGAGAGAGAGAGAGAGGGAGAACACGTAAGCTGTAAGCGGGGAAGGTAGGAGGCAAGGAAGGAGGCACAGGGAGGGAGACTGGCGCGTTGCACGTGTGTGTTAAACAGACAGTTACAATTTGTATATCAACTGCGTTACAGCACACAAACACACACACACAGATACATATGTACGGATTGCCTGTGTGTGTGTGCCCGAAAAGTGTCGGCGGTTGTGCCCCCACGAACACTCACACGCACATAATGTAAATGTTGATCTGCCCCACTGTATGTGTAACGGTAAAACAGACATTGACAGTGCATTTGGTATGCTCGACTGCCACGCCCACAACGCAGCAGCAGCAACAGCAACGCCCCCTTGCTGACATCGAGAAATGAATTGAGAAATTTGCATTGATTTCTTTTGCTTGCATTGCGTATTCAACAAAAGGTACAAGAAACTATATAGTTATATGAGTTATATATCTGCAATACATGTGCTATATATCTGCTATCTATCTGTCATATATCTGTACATCTATATATCTATATTTCTAGCTAATAACGCATGCAACGCAGCTGCTTGTCGGGCATTCTCATCTAACGCACACATCGTTGGCCATTCGCAAATGCTTAGCCACAGCTACTTCAGCAGGGAAGGCAAGAAAGAGTGGCAAGGGGGGCAGTGGGTTGTGCGAAGAGGGTGAGAGTGAGTGGGGGTCAACTTTTATTGCCATCATGACCCGCAAATCGCACACAAAATCCGCATAGAAAACTCACAAAAGCCTTGTGGCATCCCGAAAACTGTCTGGGCACAATGTGTAGCACGGCCAGAGCTTTATACGCTGCGTGTCGGTAGTTGTGTGTTGTTGTGTGTGGAGGTATGAGTACATTTGAGTGTGCATGTGTATGTGTGTGTGTTGGTTCATGCTGACTCTTGTTGATCGCCTGCCAGTTCGAGTTTGCTTTTTGCTGGCTTCTGTTCGCCTGGCATTTTGCAAGCAAATTTTTAACTTTTCTCTCGCCATACACACGCAACAAACACGCACAAAACACACACACATACACACAGACACGCGTGCACGTGTAAATATACTCGCATACATGTGTATGTTGCGTACATGCATGTGCTTGTCGTGTGTATATGTGGCATATGTACTCGTCCTGTTGTTGTTCTTTTGCTGTCACTTTACTACCGACTCTGTGCCTCCATTTCTACCTCCTCCTCAGCTCTATCCTCTCTCCGTGCCCCAGTCTCTGCCTGTACCCTTGTCTCTGCCCCCTCTATCCCTGCTTCTTTCCCTACCTATATCCCTGTCCCTTTCGCTGCCCCATTATCCCACTCTGCTTCTGCCTGACTGATATACCCAACTGACGCAGTCAACGAGCAGCTCCGCTCTCGTTTTACGCTTGCAACATTTTGTGGCGTGCTACTTAAAATGGCAGCACATAAAGTTTTCGCATAGCTATAGCTTTTAGCTTATTTTTGTAAGTGTTCTAATATATGCTTAAACATATTGTATATATTGATATATGTTCCCTCTGACCATCTCAACTTAAACACAGTTTTATTTAACATTAAACATTTGCAACAAGGCTTGATAAACTTCTAAAATGTTGCACAAAATAACATACTTTATTGCTAGAAATCTTAATGGGATTATAGCTTACATAACAGTATATAGACAAGTTTTGTATAATGTGGTTGTTTATGAGAACTTAAGCAAGTTGAGAGATTAAAAGATTTAAATTTCCAGATTAGCAAAGAGGAAGGTTTTATTATGGTTCTGAGTCTGTTTACTTTAAAAAGTACTAGAAAAATATAAATAAATTAATTTAAAATAAATAAATACATTTACATTTTCCAACACATTCAAAATTTCTTTTTTATTTACTTTTTAGATATAAATGAATTAAATAAAAATGAATAATTAAATTTACATTTTCTAACACGTTAAAAACTATATATATTTTTTTTCTTTTCAGATATTTATTTCGCTATGATTAGTATCAAAATCTTAAAATTTTCCACTTAAATTCAGTAATTTCAACTTATTGAGTCAGTTCTATAGTTTCCCAATTATCGATAAATTCCCTTCCTCTCTCTCCCTCTCTTTCTCTCCCATTATATACCCAATCTATTGTTGGGATTTTCATTATTTAAGCGAGAAATTCATAAGTGTGCATTATTAAGCGACAATACACACGACGACAAAGCGCACACAGCGCGCTAAACATATAGACAGACCGTGGGGGCGACAGGTGCTTGGCTCCCCTGCGTTTCCACTGTCCGTCTTTCCCTTCGTCGCCCTTCCCCTTCGCCCACTTCGGCAGCCTTGCTCGCCCAATGCGGCACTTAGCATTTAAGTGGGCGGCATTGTGGGCGCACTGCTTATGCTACGTTATGCCCCTTGGCCTTCCTCTCTCTCTTCTCTCTGTTCTTTCTCCTCCTGCCATCTTCGCCCACTCTCCACGCCAGCTTTGCTAAGACATTTTGGTAAATCTTCTTTAACAAGCGCAGCCAAAAACAACAACAAGCCAGCGAGCAAGAAGCGAGCGCATAAAATGCTATGAAAAAGCAAACGAATCCGCCAGAGCACACACACTAACACAGACACATACACACATACACACAGACACTGAGAAATACTGACAAACTCAAACATAAGTCGCACACACACACACCCACACACACAGTCGCACAGGCAGTCAGCCAAAGCCGCAGGAGCGGCAAGGACGTTGTGTTATAAATTTTATGAGCTTGCCAGCAGCAGCAGCAGCTCTACATATGTATGTATGCATGCTGTGTGTGTGTGTGTGTGTTGGTGTGTTGGCTCATAAAAATAAGTTGCACTCGTGCCACGCTTTCCTCGCTTTTCTCACATTTTGCCCTTCTCCCCCTCCTCTCCTCCACCTCCTCCTTCTGGCACACGCTATAAAAAAACTTTGCTTGGGTGTTGGCATTTGTGCGGTGTGTTTGTGTGTGTGTGTGGGAGTGTATATCTGTGTGTGTCTCTTGGCAGTCAGTCAGTCAGCCATTGTTGTTGTGCTTCCTTGGCACAGCAACCTCCCCTTCCCTGTTCCATCTCCTCTGCCTGCTGGCAAGCGGAAACATAACCAGAAGGATAACGCTATAATGCCCCAGTGGTACAATACATACAAAAACATTTCTCGGCTCTGTCTCCCTAACACCCCATCCCCTCCCCCTCCCTTCCGCACACCTACTGCTTGTATATGTATGTATCTCGCTTATGCATACATATATATATATACATATATATCTTTTCTTCTTCTCATTCTGCCTCCTTTGTTAGCCACTCCAATGTTGCCTTTTCCCACCGTTGTTGTTGTTGTTGTTCTTGTTGTGCCTGTCGAGCTTTTGGCTTTAGCTGCTCTCCTTCTCCTGCTGCTTCTTCTTTTTAACATTCTCTCTATTGAAATGCTTATTTTTCTGAGTGTGTATATTAGTGTGTGTGTGTGTGTGAGTTTATATGTTCTTGGTCTGTTCGCTATTGAAAGTGCGGTAAACTGTGGAAATTTCTTGAAATCAGTTGTGAGTGAATGAAAGTATTCTAGAAGACTGTTGGAGGGGAAGGGGTAATTATGGAGATCGATTGATATATGCGAAGCTATAATTGAAAATTGTTGAAACAAAATGATGAAGAGAAAATTGCTAAAGTAAGGTAAGGTTAGGTTTTTAAAGTTAGGTTAGACTCTATATAAAGCAGTTACAATAATGCCCTGTATTAATTATTTTCGTACTTTAAGGGATAAAATAAAATATCTATATTTACTAAGAAAAATATCCTTTACTTAGTTAAACAATTTCTAACTCTATCTCTCTCTCATTCACTCTCTAAAATGGATTTATTAACTTTTCGATCAATTCACATTATTTGCTGTAGTGTATTTGCAAGTCGAACTGGTAAGTCGAACTGGTCGTTTGTAATTTCTGTTGGATTCAACGCTGTTTATTGCGTTGTGGCAACGCTGTTGCTGCCGCTGTCCGCCTGCTTGCGTGCGGCGTATTTGTTACTCTTGTTTTTTGCTCTCCTCTCTCTCTTGCATTTTGTTTGGTTCCTCTTCTCTTTTTCTACCTTTTTTATTTACTTGGATTTCATATAATTTTGTTGCTTCATTCATTGTTGCCTGCCTGGAACCCTCCAGAGAGCGAGCGAGAGAGATGGAGCGAGAGTTACAGGGGATCGCAGGCACGATAAACGACTCTCTCGGTGGCTCGCACGCTCTCTTTCCCATCTCTTTGCTTCATACTCTTGTGCTGCCCGTAAAAGTATGCTACAAAAAGCATCGCAACCCATGAAACACGCAGCTCGCATTGCATTTTATGCAGTTGCCACGCCCACCACACTATTTACGGTACTATAGAGCTCCCTCCCCTCCACACCCTTACTCCTTTACCTTCCCTTTGTCACCACACTGCACTTCCTGCAACTGCTACAGGATTTGATGGTGAAAATGATTTCAGTTTCTGTTGTTTTTTTCGCTTACTCTTTTAACGATGACGCTGCCATTTCGCTTACGCTTTGTTTTTCAGCTAAGAAGGAGAAGTGCCACAGGGAGGGGGAGTAGGGTATAAGAGGGACGGGGAGACTGTGAGAGGAAACAGGAGTCAGGCGAACGCAATGACAGCAACAAGGCGAGCGCAACGTGCGCGTAAATGAAATAAACTTTATGTGCCAGTCCCATGCTTGGCTAGGGAGACAGTCAAGGAGTGCTGGTAGGGGAAAGATGCAGAGGGAGGTTGTGAATAGAGTAGAGTAGGCACTACTGCGTGGCACGGCACAACGCTGACGCGGTGACGGAGGCCAAGTTGAACAGGCGAGAAGCGCGTACAGCAAGTGGCAATTCCACGCGCTAAGCGAAGTTCAGGCGAACTCGGGAAAGAAAGGGAAATGAGAGAGGGGGGGAGGGAGAAAAGAGAAGAGACAGAGTTAAAAGAGTGTGAGAGAGACAAGCGTTAGCTAGGTTAGGCACTGCTAGCTTGCTACTTGCTGTGCTCCCAAAAACACATTTCGTATTCAGTGCTCGTAAAGCAGACGCAGAAACAGAAGCCAAAAGGGGGCAGGCAGGGAAGGCAGCAGAGGAAGGAGAAGGGGAAAAAGAAAGGAGAAGGAGAAGGTAACCCAGAGTTAGGGGCAGAAGGTGGCAAAAGTTCTTCAGCTAGCTAGCTGATGTTTTATGCTGTGGGTTTTAAAAATCTTGCGTCGATGTCGTTGCGTGTTCCGCAGCTTTTCATTGTCCTTGTTGTTGTTGCTGTTGTTGTTGTTCTAGTTGTGCCATCCTAGTTGTTGTTGTTGTGACTGTTATTGTTGCTGGGCAGCTTCTCCTTCACCTGGAGCAGCACATAAAACGAAACCAAAGGCACAGAACGCCATAACGCCTGAAATAGCGCAAATGTTCAAATTGCAGCAGTAAAATTTCGCCCAGCGCGGGCCATAAATGAAAAATGAAACTTGTCTCTTTCTCTTTTCTCTTTCTCTCTGGTGAATCTTTGAGTGCGGATGGCATAAAACGCTTGGGAAATTTAAGTACAGTCTAAAACTGGGCTAAGGCTCAAGCAGCACAGTGCGCTGGGACCTTAAATGTCGAGCATAATGATGGAATATTATATTACGCAAGACGAAAGAGAGAGAAACATAAAACATTTCGAACACTTTGCAAAGCTGCTGCTCAGGCAGAGTAAATCTAATTAAAACTAGACAAATAAGGGGAAAACTTAAGATGCAAAAGAGACGAACTTAATCCTGCCAAAGCGAGTATAAAAGTTGCAATTGATTATGTATATGTTTTATTTATTATGATTAAGTTTTTAGTTCCTTAAACCTGAAAACAGTTTTACAATGTTACAGGATATTCTGTATAGTTTATTAACTTTCATACAGTTGCCAAATATTATATTAAACTATTAAAAAATATACTGTTTATAATATATACTATTGTATAGATATTAATTTCATAATTTTACCAGCTCTCTCTCCCTCATTATATTTCTGTCTTCTCGCTTCTAGTAGAACTTCCATCACATTGTATAATTATTTTGCAAGTGCTGCGCACGTTCACGTATTATTCTAGATTAGTTCTAAGCGAGCTGCCAACTTGGCTGAGTAAAGTACACACAGACAGCACAAGAGAGAGAGACAGAGAAAAGTAAAAATTTCTTTTCATTTCAGTTTTCAGTCCGTGAGACAGGCAAACAAATGCAACCAGCTTGCTCCTCTCTCCCCTCTTTCTCCACTTTCCTGCCAAACTCGGCTTCCCTCCCTCGACTGCACTCGTCCATGCATTTTTAATAGACGCTCTTGGTTCTTCTCTCTCTGTGTGTGGGCAAAAACGTATTTTCCCGCACGGAGTATACGTAATTTTCGCATATTGCGTATACGTTGCATTGGCAAGTTGGCTGCGCGTGGCAAGAAATGCAGCAAATTTCACACTTGCACACAGACACACACTCCAAAAGGGGGCGTGGTGAGGGGGCGGGCTTATGTAAGCAATGTTGTGGGCGGATATGAAGGCGGTCGTGTGCCAGGGAGGGTGGAGCGGGGGGGGGGTAGGTACATGTAGAACTTGGCAGAAGTTGAGAAGCAGCGCAAAAAGGCAACGCGCTCCAGTGTCAACATTGTGCATGGCGGAAAATGCGAGAAAAGCGAGTGCAAGCAGTTCAGCAAGCAGCACAGACAGAGAAAGAGAGAGCGACAGACACACAATGAGAGAGATAGAGAGAGGGGGGGGGGAACTCTGATGTGGGTGAGCTGGGCGTTTGGTCTGTGGGCGTGTCAGCTGGCAGCACGAAGAACGGAAGTTGAGTTACAAAATTAAATTGATAATTTTTTTGCAGTTACTGCAAGGCAAAAAGTTGACTCTGAGAGGGATAAGAAGAAGAGAGAGATAGAGAGTGAGAGAAATAGAGAGAGGAGGAGTATGTGTGCGTCTTTGTGTGTGTGTGTGTGTGTGTGTATGTTTGCCAACAATGGCGACGTCGTCATCGTAATGTGCACCGGAAACGCTTGAAGTACATTCACATGGCAGGGCAAAAAAAGGAATCTTCTTGGGATGAAGCAGCAGCAGCCAAGGAAGCTGTCTGCGGATTGTGCTGTGTCTGTGTGTGTGTGCAAGGACAGTCGACGCCAATGCACTCAGGCAGGAATACAGACAGACAGACAGACAGCAACAGCAGCGGCAGCGAGACTTAAGTGCGCTGCCTGAGGCAACAGAAAGGGGAAGCTGGCGAGGATGACTTGCAACATGGAGGCAGCATTGCTTGCTTGGATCACCAAAGTCCATTCTTTCCAGCAAGTTAATACTTGCGGCCTTAACATCAATACGCATCAATACGTGGTACAAGTGGCACATGCCACATTAGAAATGTCAATAATTCTCTCTCTCTCTCTCTCGTCCAATTTTGGTAGCTGATGAAGTGGCAAGCACAGAGCGCAAAGGCCAAAATAGTTAAGCCAAATAGAAAAAACTTTGCCAGCAAAATGTTGAAAATAATGACGAAGAATTGGAGTCTGTTGGTCTGCCCCTGCCCCGCCTCCTCTGCTCCCCCAAGACGTCTGCTTCGGCTGCTGTTAATATGACAAAAAGCAGCAAGAAAATTCTCTAAAGTTTCCCCCTTTGTGCTCTGCCCCAAAAATGCAGACAAACTTTCTGCTGGGGATTGCAACGCTTTGCAACGCCATGTAAAGGACCCCAGCAATAACAACAACAACAACAACAACAGCAATCAAGTCAGACAAATTTAAAGGCAACCCGAAAAGCAGCTTGAACAACGACAAAAGTTTTTCGCAAAAGAAAAACTAAATGAAATTTTCATACTGCATGCAGAAAGGCAAAAGAAGCAGGAGAAAAACTTGAGAGTAGTAAAGGGCAGAGTGCGGGGAGTACATATATATAGAGAGAGTATATGTATCAGTTATATATTTACCTTTTGCTATAGAGAAAGATTACATATATCTGATATATATTTACCTTTTGGTGTATATGCACACAAGTTTCATACAAGTTTGGTCAGTGCAGTCGATGCGTTTATTTGCCAGCTTAGCTTATTCCACTGGGGTTTTTAAAAGGATAAAGATGTAAAAAGTTACCAAAGGATGCTTGATTAGTTTATATATTAATATATATAATTTGTATATATACTTATTATATTTTGAATTAACAAAGAAACAACTTGAGAAGGAAAGCAGGCCACGTCTTTAGCACATATCTTGTGGATTTCCAAATGAAACAGTAATAAACTATATAACACTTCATAATATCTTCTAATCCCTGTTCAACCTCAGTCATTTTGTACACTCCACTATAATACTCTTTAAAGAATTCTTATACATTCTAAAATTAACTCTTATACTTCCCAAAATAATATTGAACTAGGCACTTAGTTAAAACACATCTTTATGCAACAATTATTTGCAGCTACACTCGGCAGTTTTCCACGGAGTTTTCCTGCCTCTGTGACTCTGATCTGAAGCTAAAGTTTTTCGTCTGTCAAATGCGGAATTTGCCTGCGCCGGCAAGTATGCAACACAATTTGCGTTTCCTCTTACAGCAGGGGGAAACTTTTCGAGGGGTTTCATGGCTGGTTTGCCTGGCCAGGAGAAGGAGTAGGAGAGGAGGTGGCTGGGGGTGTGCCCAGCCAACTGCTGTCCACTGCCTTGTGGCCATAAGTCGACTGTTAAATGCTACTTACGACTGCTTCATATTCTGCACAGCTTCCGTGGCTATGCTTGCCTCTCTCTCTATCTCTATCTCACCCACTCCCCTGGTACTTCAACTGCCCCCCACCCCCCTGCTCTATGCCTATTACTTTTGGCATAAAACTTTGTCCTCTTCAACGTTGACTTCGCCTTTGCTTCTCGCTTTCTTGGCTTGCCAACTTTGCGCCCAGACATTCTCGCATCCTTCTCGGCTCCTCAGTTTCTTTTTTACAGTTGGGTGTTTCAGGAGTTGGGAGTTGGGTGGGGAGGAGGGTCGTGACTTGGGCGTGGCACCTTTGGCGTTTTAATTACGCAAAAACGCAAAAGTTTTCGTTAAAAGGCGAAATGCAAATTAATCGATATCGTTTACACAAAGACGGCTCCATTTGATGTTTTCTTCTACGTTTTTTATAGCGCCAAAGGAGCATTAAATCTGAAGGGAAATGTGGCGCAACCAGAGAGGCTGTTAAAATCGAAACCGAAACCGAAGATGCTCAATAGATCTTCTCCACTGTTTATATATGCTAATTAATTGGCCTCAAGCCAACCAAAGCCATGCAAAAGCCAGACCAAGTGAAGGGAATCTGGCGCCATAAATGTTAATTTTGAAAAATGATCAACGACAACAACAAGTCAAGACTCCGGCAAACTGCAGACAGACAGTAACAATAACAAAGCGAAGAAGAAGTGGAAGAAGCAGCAGCAGAAGATGAAGAGGGAACAGAAGCAGCCGAGGAAGGTGGCCAACAAACAGTTGGCCTAATGAGATTTTTCAACTTATGACAAGTTATGCTAATTCGGCAACTGCTGCTAAAAAGCGTTCCACATAAGGCCAACGATGCGGGGGAGCACGAGTTGCTATTGTCTCTCTCACACACACACACACACACACAGACAGACTGGCATACTTGACTTCACGTGCGCACAGTCGGTCGTCTGACCTAGTCTATAAAGCGTAATTATCCAATGAAAAAGCCTCTTAAAATAATTTAAGTGCGTTGCCAGCAGAGCCGACAGATCTATCGGAATTTGGGTCTAATGTGTTGTATTCATTGGCTATCAATAGAGTTAAGTTGTGGAATTTGAAACTAACTGAGTGGCGGAGTGAAACTAAGTATTATTTTTAATGTATTCATGAAACTTATTAAACAAATAATTGGCAACTTTTTAAGTAGATTTAACTATGACAAATATTGACATAAATTTAACTTATTATGCCATTAAAGAAAGCACAAATATCGATAGTTAATTTAAATAAATCAAGCTAAAATTCCTTTTATTTATTTTCATTTTTAACAACTCAATTATCAAATATCAAATTAATTTTCAAAATTAACTGTCAAATTTCCACAGCGCTTTCTACTGCCAGATTAGCCTAAATTGATTTAAAAGCACAAACAATAGTTTTACATATTTACACACATAGTCTTGCTCACTCTTCCCCCCTCCTTCTCCCCCTATCAACTACATCTATCATGATTCTAATAATAAATAACAATAAACAATTCGCTCAGAGGCAAAAGGCGATTACATAATGGCTGTCCGTATGACAGATATGCGCGATATATATTCGATATCTACATATATATATATGCAGCAAGATATAGTCTAATATATTGCTAATTTCTGGCAAATAAACCAGATGACAAATGACAAGAGGCGGAACAGAAAAACGCCAAATCGAAAACAAAATCGAAATCGAAATCGAATCGAAATCAAAATCGCAGACTGAAACTGAAAACGTGTTGTCAATGAATTTCGCAGGTGTCTTTGTGCGTGGAGAGAGGTATGGGAGGGGGAAGAGGGAAGCTAGCTGCGTCACAGCATGCGTGGGACGCGCTTAAAATCATAAAATACAAAAAATTAAAACAAAAACTTTAAAGCAGGCAATAAAACCGGCTTGAAATGTTTTCAATTTTGAGTTTGTGGCTCGATTGGTTTGGTCTTTTTTCTCATGTAGCTACTCCGCATGACAGCGCGACGCATTTGCACCCGCGCCAGCTAAGTGAGCTACGCCTTACGCCCCCGTTACGTATACGCAACGTTGTCGTCGCGCTAAAACACATTAAGTTAATCGAACGAATGTTTTTAATAAATATGCTTGCTGCTTAGTACATTTGTTGTCATAATAGCCAATAAAGCAAACACACACGCTGCCACTCACGCACACACACACGAACACACACACACGCACGCACACACACAGCAGCAAACATGTGTGACAGCAATGTTTTATGGCGACGACGCGGCAAAAAATAGCAAGCAAATCATCCACAGTCGCAGTACAGTCACACAAGCACACACACACACACACACTCACACATGTACAGGCACAGGCACACCACTAACACACACACTCTTACACACACTCTCGGCCTGCTTCTTGGCCCCACAAAATGCATTTCTAATTAACTTAATTGCGGCAAATGCTGAACTTAAGTCACTAACCCAAATTAATAAAGGGCTTCATAGCGGTTATTTTACTGTGTGAGTGTGGCTAAATATATGAGTGTGAGTGTCTGTGTGTGTGTGTGTGTGTGAGTCAGTGTGAGTGTGTGTGATTGTTACCTAGGCTAAAAGTTCCTGTCGCAGTCCTTGGACTGGCGCTTCAGGCTAACAAGAAAGTTGATTATTGTAAAAAGCAAAACAGAAAAGAATGAATAAAATAAATATTTAAAAATATTTGTAAATATTTCAAAAAGTGTACTGTGATATATTAATAAAACTGGTTATATATTTTAGTAAATGCATTGAATTTTATCGCTCTAAGTCTTCTATAATTCGTACTACAACGAACTGAGTTGCTTTCCTCCGTTGGGGAAGCGCATCAAATGTTACTGCGTGTTGCGCGTCTTGTTGTAATTTCATTTAATAACTGTTTTGTTGTTGTTTATGAAACATTTGCCGACGGCTGTCGCTTCATTTCACACACCACACACATACACAGACACACACATACAGGCACACACACACAGGGGCACACGCTGTTATTGAGCAGAGCCGGAAGTGAGCAGCGCGCGCGTGTATTGTCGATACAGCAGGACGAGGCCACAGCAGAGGAGCCAGGGAACAGGGAAGAGGAAAACAGTGTGAAGAAGGAGAAAATGGAGGGGGGAGTACTCAGGCAAAGGGACAATTGGACGATTGGGCGCCGCCCGTGGTGGTGTCAACGATGCCATTGGGCCTCAGCTCGTTTCAGTTCGCTGCGGTTCGGTTCGGTTTGGTTTGGTTTGGTTTATTGTTCCACTTTTCATGTCAAAGTTATTGTAATTGTGTTAAGGCATTTCCCGTGTATATCCTATACACGCACGCACGCACACATACACACACACGCACACGCAACTCACTGAGATATAAATAAAAATCGGCACTGAGGAGGCAGCTAACGAGGCGGAGTGAAGCGGAAGAGCAGACACTTGTTTGACTTTGGCTCAGGCGCCATGTTTGTTGTCCCATTCTCCCCCACACTCGGTCACAGTCACAGTCACAGTCCTTTCCACACCCACTCAAACTGACACTCTCCCCCAGTGCTGCACTCTCTCTTTCTTTCTCTCTTTCACTTGCTCGCTCTCTCTCTCTTGCTGCCTGCTGTCTATGTATTTTTTAACGCACATCATTATCATTCCGTTTGTGTTTTGAACCGGCGCTCAGCAACTGAGAGCAGGCAAACAGCACAGCTTGCCGCACTTACAGTCTCTCTGTCTTTCCCTCTTCCCCTCCCTCTCTCTATCCTACTCGCTCACTCTCACTCAGTCAGGCAAATAAAGGAAAAAGCTTATGGTTTGCGTTGTTGTTGCCTTTTTGTTTTGCTCGCTCTCTCGTTGACTTTTTTGTTAGAGAGTGCTATATAAGCTCCCTGTGTGTGTGTGAGTGTTTGTGTGTGCTATCAGTGTGTTTGTGTGTGAGTCTCTTTGTGTGTGAGTGTGTTTGTGTATATACACTCCGAGTACAAATAACAAAAGGATACAACAAACTCGGAACAGAAAGTTTTGACACTTTTATACTTGGCTTGCAGCGACCCGAAACCAACCCAATAACCTGCCTCACACGCACTCTCTCCCCCTCTCCTCCTTCTCCTCTCTCTCTACCTTCCCCTCTCTACCTCTCCCTCTTTCCTGCCTTCCCTTACTCTCTTCCTTCCTGGCACAAAACTGTTTTTGGGGTGTTTAATGGAGCCTGGCGCGTTCTTCTCCTCAAAAGTCGAACACATGAGGTGTGTCTATGTGTGTGTGCGTGTGTGTGCCTGTTTGTGCGTGTTTGTGCATGTGTGTGCGTGTGCAAACGTGTTTGTTTGAATGGAAATGGGTCTATTTGGGCTAATATTATAGTAACTTATGATATTCATATCGTATTATTGCTTCAGGGCAAACTCATTCGCAGTGGCTCGTTGATTTTTCCATGGAGAGTTCTCTAGTCAGAGAGAGAGAGAGAGAGCGAGAGTTGGGAGAGTGTGAGTCTTTTTATGATTATTCTTCCACATCGTTGAAGATATAAGGACTTTGCCTCGAGCACACTAAACATTTATCTATTTGTCTATTCACTTTTATTTGCCCTGCCTTGTCTAGTGCAACAATTAGTGACGGCATTCGGCATTAGGTATGGGGTCTACAACTTGTTATCGAAGGTGGGAATAATCGATAAACTGAAGATAAGATATGTGGGGGATTATATGTGTGTTATTGTGCATATGTAAGTGTGCTATTTATAAGTATATTAATTATTTTGGGGGGATTATAAGCTAAGTTATTTGCGATCTTTCGATTTAGATCTATCGGAAAAAGGGATATTTGGGAAAGAATCACAGTATTGAAAGGGGATATCGTGACTATTTATGGTTTTTATGAGCAGTTTAATAAGGAAACTCTGTGATCCTTCGTTAAACTAAAGGTTATATGTATTATAACAGATCCTTATAAAGATATTCAGCTCAAGAATATAAAATTAGATATTATTATAGCATATCTTTAATATTAAGGCACTCTAAGTTTAGAATAACTCAAGATCTGCTAATTAAAATGAAATGAAACTTGAGCTATCATATGATAACCATCTTATAGTCAATTTGCGCACATTTACCCGCTTATAAATGCAATAAAAGCACGGGAAAACTCAATTAAGACTGCGAAAATATCAGTTTCCACCATCGTAAATCCGATTTAAGTGTTAATGTAAATGGTTAATTCCGGAAACAAAAAACCTCGGCCAGAGTCGAGGCAGCGACAGGGGCAGAGGGGGCAGCTGCAGAGGCAGAGGGAGATACAGTTGTGATTGTTGCAGTTGCAGGTTGTGTGCATCAGCAGAGGCAGCCGCAGCAGCGCCAGAATAACCACCAGAGTCGAGTCGAGTCGAGTCCACCCAAACCACGGCATAAGAAGCAGCAGCGACAGCAGCAGCGCTGGCAGTGGCAGAGGTAGCAGAAGAACAAACAGCAATTCCGAAATGAATTCCATTTTACAAATATATTAACAACTTTGCACAACAACAACCACAACAAAAACAGCAACAACAACAACAACAACAACAACATCGAGTGAAAAGCACAGCCAACATATGGAAATGGAATACGACGTTGACGACGACGACGACGCTGCAGCCTCACACCGTTGATATGTAAATACACACACACACACACTCACACACGCATACGTCGCATACGACGTCGCCCCATCGCACTTGTAGGGCAGGCAGCGACAGAGCATTTATGCCAGCGGCAGCGCTGCCGGCAGAGAGCTCAGAAAAAAAAAACAAAATGAGAAAACTGAGAAAAAAAATGTAAAAGAAACGCAAAATGAAAAGCACAAAAAGCGTAACGCGACGACGGCTGCGACGCAAGCAGCGCCACCACCATCACCAACAGCGGCAGCGACAGCAACAGCAACGGCAGCAGTAACAGCAACAACAATCAATTGGCAATCTGTCCCACTGAAAAAACAATTGCACAGACACATACAAACACACACACACCATGCAAACACATACACGTGCGCCGTTACTTGCGAGAGAGCGCCCCAGAGAGGGAGACTGAAAGAGAGAGAGCGTAGCGTGCTCTTCCAGCTCAATTTCAGTGTTGCTGTGCTACACACTCAGCAATGTTGACGTGCTGCAGGCAGACTCGCTCTCTCTCTCTCTCGTTTGCTTGGCTCTCTTCATGTTCGAGTGCGCTCTCAACATGTTATGCTCTCTCACTCAGTTGCTCTACTGCTCTGCCGCCCGTCGCTCTACCCCGGCAAAGCCGACGCATAACAAAAAGCCAATTTTGTTACTTAAATGTTTACGCTTGTGTTTATCTTTTGTATTCGGTTTCTTATTAGGTTCTCATCTCGTTCTCATCGTTTAACAATTTGAGATATGATGGGAGCGCGCGCAACGGCTTCACACAACTGTCGCTGCTGCTGCTGCTATTGCTGTTGCCGCTGGCAGCGCTGCTTGCGTTGTTTGTGTTTGCCTTGTGGTTTTGATTTTGATTTTTGTTCTGCTGCTGCCGTTGCCGTTGGCAGAGACAGTGACTGCGACGGGGGCTGCTGTTGCTTTTGTTGCTGTTGCTGTGCGTTGTTTTTGGGGGGCTTTTGCTAATGAGTGTGATTTAGACTTGTCGAGCTGGTTTATTATTTTGCGGTGTTTGCGCTCTTGTTGCCGCTGCTGCTGCTGCTTTTGTTGTTGTTTGTGTTGTTGTTGTGTGTGCGCGTTGGTGTGCGCTTTTGTGTTGCCCCCTCCCGACGTTGCTGATTGATGTTGTTGCTGCTCGCTGCGGCAGAGGTTGGACTGCGCGGTTCGTGCTGCGGTTTTGTATTTAGATTAAATAGTTTTGACAGCTTCCAAATAGTTGATCCATGTGTGTGTGTGTGAGTGTGTATGTGAGTGTTTGAGAGCTTTGACGTGATTAGAACTGTGAAAGGTTGTAGAATAATTGAGTTAATTTTAGATGGATTTATAAATAAATTGCACAGTAATCGAATTATGCGCAGGAATTCATTAATCGGGCATGAAATCAGTGATTTACAGGGTATGCAATGATGCATTATAAATATGAAATTGCATAAATAATTAATAAAAATAACGATAAATTGCATTTTATTGCTGACAATAATTAAATACACATTTAATGCATAAATAAAGCGCTTGTTTAATTAATTTATTTAACATAATTATGATAAAAATACAAAATTAAGACGCAAAACCTTCTTCAAAGAAGAGGGACAAAAAATATTAAAGTCAATTTGCAAAATGAGAACGATTTCGCTCGTTCGGTTTGATATGTTAATGTGTACAAATGTGCACACACACACACGCACTCACACACGGACGCACACACGGACGCACACTCGCATGTACTTGCGCGCATTGTAAGCTCTGTGTGAAAAACATGAATCCAGCGCTTTGCGGTCGAACGCGGCAGCGGGGGAGGTCGACGTCGACAGCAGCAGCGACAGCGACAGCGACTGCGAGCATATCAGCAGGCAAGCAAACGAGTACTCACTCTCTCGTCGGCGCCGCTGTCGCTACAGGGATTAAGCATGACAACGACAACAGCAACAACGTCAACACAACGATGACGATTGCGATGCCGATGCCGCTGTCGCTGCCTCTGCTGATGCCGAATGACCAAGGCGTGTGTGTGTCTGAGTGTGTGAGGTGAAGTGGGGGCACAAGGTAGCATGCAAAAAGTAATTGGGAGCAGAAAGAGCAACAACAGCAACGACAACATTGCCTGCGTCGACGTACATGTCGACGTCGTGGCAGCGCGCAAGGTGGCGACGCTGAACACGCAACAAGTTCGATGCAACCTGCTGCGACGCCAGACTCTCACACTCTCTTACTCACATTGATTGTGTCTCTCGCTCTCCCTCATGTGCTCTCTCGGGTCTGTCTCAATTTGTTGCGCTCTCTTTGCTCAGTGGATCGTTCGGTTCGCTGGTCGCGTGTTGCTTCATAATTTCTGTCCGTTTGTTTGTTTGTTTGCGGGAGCGAGCAATTGGGGGTCATACACGGACAGAGAGAGAGAGAGAGAGAGAGACAGACAGAGAGAGTGAGAGGCATGGCACCAACATACTGTCAGTCATTATTTAACGTAGCAGGGGCAGAAGGAGGAGGAGGAGGAGGCGGGGGAGTGGGTGTAGCAGTCGGGCACGAACGTAAAAGCTTCGTGTCGCACTCGTTGCTCGTTCGTGTGCGAGTGAGTGAGCATGTGTGTGTCTGTGTGTGAAACATATTGAGCAAACAAGTTTGCAGCTTCTGAGGTTGGGGCTGAGTGGGTGGCTGGGTGAGCGGGGGGTGGGGTGTGGAGGGTCAGTCATCGGAAGTCAATGTAACAACAAACATGCAAACACTCACGCACACTAAGCTGCCTCTCTTTGTATGAGTGTATGTGTGCGCTCTCGTGTGGAGTTATTTAAGCTCTCTTATTATTTCATTTGTCGCTTTTAGCTTTTGTCTTTCGTGTTGCCTCGTTGTGCCTGTTTGTTGGTGTTGTTGTTTCTCTTGTTGCTGTTGCTGTTGTTGTTGTTGTTGTTTTTGTTGCTTTGGCTGACTGGGTGGCTGTTTGGCAGTTTAACTGCTTTGTTGGGTCGCTTGGTTGGCTACAAAAAATGTGGTAATGTGCGAAAGTCCTTTCGTCATGCTCGCCGCGCTGTCAAACCTGCAGGGAGGGCAGCGCAGCGACGCTGACGTTGATGTTGACTGCGCTGCGTGCGCTGCGTGTGTTTTAGTTGTTGCTTTACTTGTGAATTTGATTTTGCTTATAAGTTTGTTGTTTTTATACCCTTCGACCATTGAAAATGGTCAAAAAAGGGTATACTAACTTTGTGCAAATGTATGTAACAGGCAGAAGGAGGCGTCGGAGACCCCATAAAGTATATATATTCTTGCTCAGGATCACAAGCCGAGTCGATTGAGCCCTGTCTGTCTGTCTGTCCGTCTGTCCGTCTGTCCGTCTGTCCGTCTGTCTGTGTGAACGCACAGATCTCAGCTATTATAAAAGCTAGAGTTACCAAATTTGGCAGGAAGTCTCCTGTGTACTATAAGCAGATCAAGTTTATTTCAAATGTTAGGTGCCACGCCCACCGCCCCCGCAAATCAATAATTTAATTTTTGAACTTAATTTGTAAGCGCTGTATAAAAGATACAACTTTCCGACTTTAACATATACTTAGCTCATTAAAATATCTACGTGTTCTCGAAATTGCAATCCGATCGGACAATAAACACAGAAGTTATTTAAGAAAGTATGTGCATAAAACTAAGTGCTTGTATCAGCTAACAAGGGAGGCGGGCGAGCGCAAAGCGCGAGCGCCATCTGTCGGCAATAATTTAAAAGCATGCGCATTTGTATATGTGTATGATTTAACAAATTAAACTACATCGGAACATAGGTCGAAGGGTATCCCACTGTCGCGTGCAGCGCGACTGTGGTTTTTTCTATTTTTCTTACTTGTTAGTTGTTTTTTATTTCGTTTTCTTTTTTTTTGCGTGTTTCCATTTCTGTTTTCATTTTTTTTTTCGTTTTGTTTGTTTGCGTTTTGCTTTTTTGTCGCTTGCCGGCAGCGACGCCGGCTGCAGCAGCGGACAGTCGACAATTTGGCTTTGTTTTTTGCATGTGTTGTGTGCGTGTGCGTGTGTGTATGTGTGTAAAGGTGAAGCTTGGCGGCAGCTTGAATATTTGACAATGTTTGGATTGTTAGACGATTTATTATGACATGTTCTTTCATGTTACAGCGGGCGAATTACAGAGTTTTTTTCATTTTCCTGCATGGAGTGTAACGGGATCATAATAGGGATTATAACTGAGAGCATGTGGATTGCATGAGGCTATAAAGTGGAAGGGATTAAGACTAAATTGGCTTAAAATACATAAAAATGGAATTAATTATAATAAAGAAGAATAAAGTGATTTCATATTATAAAAGGAGTATTCTTTAATTATTGTATTACTCTTGACTTTGTATACTGAATTTTGTAAGATATTTCATATATTAAAGCTAAGCTAGTTCCATAAGACAAAATAAACCTGTTAACCTGTTTTTTGAATTATAATTACATATAATTTATTTTATTATACAGATATTATTCTTAATATTTTATTATATTTTAAAAAATTCTAAAAACAATTTAATTCCGTTCTTAAATAATAAAATATTTCTAGCTAGAGGTCAGTATTATAATAAATAATGAATAATTGTTAAACCCCTTGAAATATAAATAATATGTCACAAGAATTAAATATTCTTTTATGCAATATAACGAATCTGCAACAAATATTTATTGAACTATAACTTACATATACATACATAAGTATAAACAATTTTCCTTCATTTAATTATAAAGAATATTCCAAAACAACTTTATTGCATTTCCAAGGTTCTTAAGTTAATGAAATTTGACTTAAAGAGAGTTTACTTTATCAGATTCCTTTCTAGAATGATATTTCTGCAAGTCACCCTGTATATCAGCTCAAATCAGGTGGGATGCTGCTTGTAATACTCCCTGTATGAATGTATGTATGTACACCCACACACCCACATACGCTGCTTGTCTGTGTACATTGGCTATTTCGCCAGCACACGCAGCAACTCAATGATAACCCCCGACTATCTACCTACCCCAACTGCCCCATAGTCAATCCCCGCGGACCCCCTGCGACTCCCACTCTCCATCCCCTCTGGGGCTAACCCACAAAAATCTGTCAGATACCGCAAAAAAACTGTTAGCAAAGCTTTCCACGTATTGTTAACGCATTTTATCACCAACGCGTGGCTGATTGGATTCCAAAGGGGGCGGCAGAAAGAGAGAGAGAGAGTGAGCGCAAGTAAGTGTGTGTGCGTATGTGTAGTGTGATTGCAAGTGTGGAGTACGTGCTGAGGGGGGGGCAGTGCGGTTGAGTGGGTGGTTGATTTCGTTGGGTGTCGGGATGCGCGTTGGGTTCGACATGGAATTTCGGCGGTTTTTGTGGGTCATTTTCTGTTGTTGCTATCAATTTCGTGTGTGGAGCATGAGATATGAAAATATACACAGACACACACATACATACACATATACATAGTTACATGTTGTATGCTTTAAGCTCAGCAGCTGCGGGAATCGTTTATTGATCAATTGGTTTGCTGCAAAAAAAAGTACAGGCGCAGCTTGGGGCTCCACTTGCCGTCAGTGCAGTCACTCACACACACACACACACGCACTCAATCGTATGCACGCGCTCTCTCTCTCTCTCTCGCTGTCGCTCTCTCGCGCTCTGTTTGCTGCTGCGGCCAACGGGTTTTCAAACAGGTCTCTCAAGTCTGCGCTGCTCTCCTCCTCTCCCCCTCTTCCTCTCTTTCGCCTGCTGCTGCTGCTGCTGCTGTTGGGCGAGATCAGCCGCCGATATTGTTCACACATTTGCTTGAGCTGCCGCTGTCGGTGCTCGCTGCCCGCTGCCTGCTGTCGGCTGCGCAGCGGCGTCGTCGCTTCTTGTTTGCTGGTGTTTACGTCGATTTTATCGCAGGCGTAGCGCGTTTCATTGTCTTAATTTGTGTGCGCTTGCTCCCGCTCTCTCTCGCTCTCGCTCTCTCTCTTTCTCTCCCTCTCTCTGTGTCTTTTGTGGCTTTCGCTCTGAGTTTGTTTTGATCTGAGGCGAGTGCAAAGCGATTTCAAATGCGCCTTCTAATGGCTCCACTCGAACTCGAACTCGAACAGGTTTGCGGCGACTTCGTCTCAACTCAATGACAAATTGCCGCAATACGCGCTTGCGCCTGACAACGATCATCTCAGATGATGATCTCTCTGTCGCTCTCGCTGCCACCATAATTGGCAGCCACGCGCCGACGTCGCTGCTTTTTGCTAGACTGCGACGGTGACGGCGACGGCGACGTCGACTGCGTGCAGCGTTCCTTAATCAGTTTTGACATTAATTTGAGTGCTCGATTCCCTTTTCGCCGGCCATTCATCAGGCTCGCGTCTCTCTACCTCTCACTCTTTCTCTGTCTCTCCCTCTCATTCCTTAGTTCTGTCTCGCTCTCTCGGCTGCTTCTTATGCATGTCAGGCTGCAAGATTATCCACTTAGAGCTGCCTGTCCACCCCAAGTGACAATTGTCATTCTCATTGTCTTGGACGCTGTCTTCGCCGCGGCAGCGTTGTAAATCATTGAATTCGCCGAGTGTTGTGACAGCCCGCCGAATGCTTAATAATATTTAACAATAATTGTCTGAAATTGACTCATAAATTATACGAGACGTCGCCATGTGTCAGATTTTGTTCACTTTATGGATATAAATAAGAATATATCTACACACACGCATACCCTGTATTTACATTGGGAGTGGCAGAGAGAGACAGAGACAGAGAGCTTTCTGCTCTCTCATCGTCATCCTTTGCTGCCCTGACAAGGCGCTGACACCTCGTGCTCAGATTCAATTTCAATATTTCCATTCGTTGATTGATGGAAAAGGCGAAAAAAGGCGCAGAAAAGGCGAACGAGTTGAAAAGTGGCGAAGATTGATCATGCTCCAAGCTCCGGGATAGCGTGAGAGTGGAAGAGGGCGAGCGACCTTTGCAGCGAGTTGATCAATCTATCAATCAGCGCCAGAGAGTACTTAATAATACATGATAATTCTCTACAAAAATCGGCAACCTGTCAACGTTTTATAATTATTTGGGATTAGAGAGAATTGAAAAGCAAAAGAGCTTTAAGTGTTTTCTAATTGTTTAGCTAAATATTTAAATAATATAATAATTCATATGATATGCCATATTCTTTGACTCTTAATACTTTAATGAATAAGTTAATCATGGGATTTCCTTTGGTTTGTAGTTAATGAAAGCTAAGCTAAGGTAAATAAAATTACAAAGAGTTGTTTATATGATGGAGATCGCTTCAGAGCTAGATCTAGTAATAACAAGTTATAATCGCATTACATAATAATTACAGCAATCTATAGTTAATCTACATAATATTAAGGTGTTATTTACAAATATATTTTCCTCCCACTGTACCCCACTTTTCTCAGGTGGACTTTCTCAGGTGGCAAAAGCTTTGCACGAAGGTGTTAAAATAAATACAAAAAGGGCGAGAAATAACTGACATTGCACAACAAGAACAACAACAAAGACAACATATAGAACAATCTGTAAAATAACAACACCAAATAGAACAACCTCTACAACAACAAGAAGTTGGAACCGTGTTTATTTACGAATCGCAGCGAATCAGAAGATTATCAGTCAACAGAGAAGCGTGCGGCAAATGCAAATGACAAGCGAGAGAGAGATGATATCTGCAAATCTAGAGGGAGAGGGAGAAGGGGGTCGATAGATGTAACCATGTAGTCCCCTCTCCACTGCAGTTTCCAGCCCACCAACCTCTCCCACTCCCCCACTGGGGCGTGGCGCAGCGCCATTATGCAAATGCTCGCCCGCCATAGACATGTCAAGAAGTTTAACACTTTAGCGCACATTAGCGAAGCTGCCACGCCCCCCCCCCAATGTGGCACCACCTTCCGGTCGGTAAATGGATTAAAATACAGCAACATAAACAACAAATTAAAATGCATATTGAAATAATTAAACAAACAGCGAAAACGTTTAGAAGACACAAAATATTTATGCAGACAGTAAAATTGTAAAATTAACTAGAGGTGTGTGTGTGCGAGTGTGTGTATTTATGTGTATAATATGTTAATGCGGTCAGCAGTAAATCATAATTTGTCAACAAATTCATTATGTTAAATAATTAAGCTTTTGTTGTTGCTGTTGCTGTTGTTGTTGCTGTCGCGGCTTGTGGGTTTCTGTGTCTGTATCTGTATCTTTTATTGTTACTTGTTTATTGTTATTATATTTTTCAAAGATACCAAGTAAATTAAAAGAGTGGGGTATATTCTTATGAATACAGTCTATAGTTTAAACAATGTTTGTGCTATATAGTAAACATATAATATCTTTATAACATTTATAATTGATATTGGAATGCAATCATAAACTTACTACGTTCATTCCTATATAAATAGGTCTAAGGTTGTTTAATGTTGAAATATGTTGTCTAAATAGGTCATTTTATGTTAAAAATAACTTTGTTTTCTCTTGCAACAGAGTATCTACTACTGGTTTACCCTTACTCAGCATACTCTATCCTAATCCGAGCTTGTCTTTTAACCTTATTTCCTATATAGTCCATATAGAGGATTTCTTAAGCATAAAAGTAACCTAATTTCCTCTTTCAACTGGGTATCTACCAGTCTTCCACCCTTACTCAGCACACTCTAACCTAACCCGCGCTTGTCTTTTTCCTTTGTTTGGGTTTTCCATTTGACTGGCCACAAATTTTTGAGTCGTATCTTGAAACGTTTAGTTTTTGTTTTGTGTGTTGAGGTTTTGTTTTTTATTTTATAGGAATTTTGTTATTTCTGTTGCTTCTTTTTCATTGTTCTGTTTTGCAGTTGTCAGTTTTATAAATCGTATCTGTCAGATACGCGCTCATTAGCATTGAAATCGCATTCGTTTGCCTCCGACTCGCTCTGAGTTAAGTTACCATATAGTTTCACATGATCGGCTTGTTATCCATTTCCCTTTGCGTAGGAATTTCCTCCGGTTTGATGGTTAGAAGAAAACCTTGGAAAACAAATTGCCCGAAATGATTCAAAATGTTTATTTGACACATTTTTCGCTTGTCACAAACAAACACACACACACAAATCGAGTTGGTTAATAATAAACAAAACAGGGAGAACAAAATATGAAAAATATCCACATAGAACGTTCTTCTTTACTGCCTTCTCCCTCCCTCTTCCTTTCTCCCCATACGAATACCACAAGAAATTGGGACACGTCAAAATATTTCAAATCAAAAGAACTTGAGACAATCAAGAACTAAAAATGAAAGCGCCTCGTTTTCAAATTTTTACGCGTCTACGTGTGAGCTACAAATGTATCTGTCTATCTATACCTTAAACTGTGTATCTGTATCTGTGCGTGTTGTATCTGTATCTCCTCGCTGCGCATTTTAAAAATGATGGCATTATTAATAAAGTGGCAGTTTAACAATTTCACAGCTTCTAAACAAATCTTCGCACAACGTTGACATTTCTTGCCCTCTCGCTCTGACACTTGTCGCCCTCTCATGCTGTCTCTTTCACACTGCGGGCAGCTAAAAATATGTGAATATTTGTTTGATTTCAGTGACAAATGTTTTCTATTTAGAGTTATGGCGCGTGTGATTTGCCTCGTTCTGGCCCCGTCTATATAGATAGAGATCCGTTTATACCATGACGGATTATCCAAAGATTTCGGCATTAAAGCCTTTTTGTCTTCGCCTGCCTAATGATTCGCATAGTCTTTGAGGCAGCACATTCATCACAAGGTGTCGTTTTGTTTCTTCTCTGGGTCAACTTTGGAGAGAGAGAGGGAACTGAAAGAAATTGTGGGGCATACATAAAGAACAGTCCATAAAAACATAAAGTATTCGTTTATTAATTATGAATGGTTTCCTTTTGTTTGCCTTATGAAATCTAATTGCTTTCAATTTATATTATGCATACAAAAGTACTTCTAATTTCCCCCTTTAGTTGCCCGTTCTTTAAACATTCTTTCAGCCATTTCCTGTTCACAAATTTAATTGTTCGACAATAAACAATAGTTTTGGCTGCTTGTAAACCTTGTGCCCCTTTAGAATTTACTAAAAACAAATTGGACTTCAGATCAAAATTCCAAATTGTTGCTATAAATGGCCTCCAGGCGGTGGCATATTGAAAACATTCAGCGATCTATTTACTTATGCCTCGCACTGTACACGTGGTGCACGTGTGTGTGTGTGTGAGTGTGTAATGTGTGTGTGAGTTCTCGTCTCGACATTCAAAGTCTAATTCATAATAGATTCATGCGCGGTTCGCGTCGTTCGCTTTAGCTTGTTCTGCCTGCTACACACGGCGTATAAGTAATAAGTTTTATTTGGCACTTGCCTGCCAACAGCAGCAATTGTTGCTGTTGTTGTTGTTGTTGCTGCCTGGCGTCATTTAATGGCTAACCAATACGACATGTCTATATATCTCACTGTTTATGTATCTGTATCTGTATCCATAGCCATGTATCTGTATCTGCAGCTGTATCTGTATCTAGATACATTTCGGTGTGTATCTGATGATCTTTGTGCTAAAATTAATTTGTAGAAAAATGCGTGCGCTGCTTGTCGAGGTTGCTGCCGCTGCCACCGTCGTCGTCGTCGTTGCTGCTGCTGTTGCTGGTGGAACCTGCAGCAGCAACAGTTGCGGTAGCAAATTACGAGAAAATTAAATGTTGATTTAATTTTGAAAAGCAATTTTTCATTTTTAGCGTCGTCGTGGCGACGCAATTGACGTATGTATCTGTATCTGTAGCCGCAGTTGTATCTGTATCTGCTGCTGTCTCTGTTGCCATAGCTGGGCATTTGCATGTGTTCCCCTGCCTATTGCTACGTGTGCTTCTCTGTCTATGTATGTGTGTGTGTGTGTGTGTGTGTGTGCCCTGCCTGCCTGTCTGTTTGTATTTGAGTTACAATTTTGTTTCGCTTCGTTTTCGCTACGGCAATAAATTGCACTTTGCACGTCGTTGACGGGTTCGTTGCCAGCTGCGTCGCAGCAGTGACTTGAAATTATATTTAAATATAATATATATAGTATGTAGAATAAACTGACAACACGTATAGTTACCCTGTAAGAGATTTGCGATAGCCAATGCTAATTGTACCTATGTTTCTATCTATCAATCTGTTTGTTAACAAGCCAAACAATTTGTAGGCAGCATTTGTTATGTTAATTGAGCTGCTGACAGCGCGCTGTTACTTAAACTCTGTAAAGCACTATAAACTAACAGAACTTGCTGTTAAGCAAGTGGGACGGAAGGAAGGGAAGGAAGAAAGGCAGCTTGGAATGGGATTTGATTGCTCTGAAAACCTTTAAAAGTTCTTGCTTAATCTAATTTGAAATTATCTTATATTTTATTCTTTAAAACGGAAAATAAAGGTTTAACTTGGTTTCAAACTTTGCACATATTTTATTGATATATTTAATGATTCCTTTAAAGAGTTTTAGCTAACATTTAGAATTAATTCGATAGGAGTCGAGCACAGCTTTGGTTAGTTTATATATTTTTACTATTTTGATGACTTTTGGTTTGATTCTAGAAAAGACTCTTCAAACTCTACATCAATCAACTACTACTACTATTCCTAGCTTATTTTCTAGTTATAATTATAGCTAAACTAGCTTCTTTTCTTCCGTATTCCCCCAACAAAGTTTACATGTGAATTCTTTTGGTTTTTGACTAGTGAGCGGATCTTTTTTGGCGGCTTATGGCGTCAGCTGGACCACCAAAACCGCTTGGGCAACCGCTTTGATCGGCAACTGGACAGCTGAACAGAGAATTCGACACGCCCACCTGTAGCTGTTGCTGCTGGCGGCATCCGCACGAGCAGCAAAGTCAAAGGCCAAAAAAGGCAACGACAGCAGCAGCAGCAGCAGCAGCTCCGTTTGATCTAACTCGCTTGGCCGTTGCCCCCTTTTGGCTTTAATCGGTTTGGTTTTTAGAACTTGTCGGCAAGCCTGGCTAATACCAATTAGTGTTTTGCCGATCGAAGCTACAACAAGAGACGCCCCAAAAGATTTATGACACCCACGAGCGGGCAATGACGACGCTGAGGTGGGACGAATAGCTTGGGGCATGTTGCGTCTAATTGGAAAACATGTTGCACGGGGCACATGCCAAGGGGGCGGGGGGCACAATACAAGACACACAACATTGCGGCAGCTTGTGGCAATTGTTTAAATGCGCGTTCATACATTATGCCGCCAATTTGACAATTTGGCCTCACTTGGCCGCATATCGCTTTAATCGCTTTATCGGCGGATCGCTTCGTCCAAAGTCAGCGCTAAGTTCGTCAATGGAGTCAGTCGGCTAAAGCGTAGCTAGCTCACTTGTTGTTGTCGTTGTTGCTGTTGTAGGCTTTCCTGCTGTTGTTGTTGTTATTCAGCTTGTTTTTGTTGTTGTTGCTGTCAGTGCGCAAATTCTTCGTTTACCTTTTTTAAATTTTTATAAACATTTTTTTTTTGCTTTGCCAGCACAGAAGGTGTTTGCTTTGGTTGTTGTTGCTGCTGTTGTGGCTGTTGTTGTTGCTGCTGTTGTGGCTGTTGTTGTTGCTGCTGTTGTTTCACTGTAGTTGTTGTTCTTGTTATTGCTGTTGGTTCTGCTTCTGGGTCATCGCTCTTAAAATATTTAAATTGTTTTTGCTCACCTTTTTTTTGTGTTTTTTTTTTTGTTTTTTGCGACGCTTTTTCTGTTCTGTAGTTGTTGTTGCTGCTTCACCTGAAAGTTGTCTTTGGGCTTTTTATGCCCTCCATCACATAGAAGACAAGCAGCAGCAGCAACAGCAAAAAAGTATCGTATCGTATCGCATCGTATATATTTTTCGCATGTAAAAAATGAAAAGTACAATCCACCTTCTTTTTTTTCGCCTTTCTGTTTATTTTTGTTGCTGTTGTTGCTGTTATTTCTGTTGTTGTACCCGTTTGGCCGCTGGTCGTTGATCTGTTGTCCGTCGTCGTCGTCGTTGTCGTTTGCCTGCGATGAGACGCCGCAAATCGGCGTATTTAACTGATCCGACAGCTTCATATATGGTGACAGGCTACGGTTGAAGCGGATTACGAGCTTCTATTTTTAGGCCTTCTTCTTCTAGGCGAAAGAGAGAGAGAGAGAGAGAGAGAGTAGGTACTGTGAAGGAACTTACAGAAGGAAGGTACTTTACATAAGAACAGAAGAAGTTTAACATTGTTACCAAAGAAAGAAGTTAAAGAAGAAGAAATCTGCAAATTGAAATCTTTCATTATCTTTGATCTATCAAATAGTGCATGGGAATTCCATTATTATATATGATATGGGTTATATTCTGTGGGTATCTTCTTGGAATTTTGATGAATAGATCGATTGAATACCTCGAAAGTGAGGGAACTCTTTAAATGTAGATTCCCAATAAGCTTTGATCTGTTGCAAATGGAGTTTTTTAAGTGAAAAGCTCGTTTAATTACCTGACAAAGTATTTCCTTTATGTCTAGTTGCATTTACAACTCCCTCCCTTTCGCTCTTCTTTCGATACCTATCATCTCTTTCATCGCTAAACCGAAATAGCTGCAGTCAATTTGACTTTTTTGCCTTTTTGCACTCTCAATTGATGCGGAAGCATTGAAAACGACGTTGACTTCTTGGAAAAGCGATAAACCCCCGCCGCATATAGCACCTAGAATGTGCACCGGCTGTGGCGATTTGGTGTCTATCTTCCCCCCTCCCCCTCTCTGTCACTGTTGCATTCCATGCAAGTAGATGCCATATATCATGGCACGGCTGAGCGCGCCAAGTGCGTGCCCAGTTCATTAGGAGCACATGGCAATGTGGAGCTGGGTAGCTCGAAGGCAGACAGCAGGCAAATAGGCAGAAAGGGGGAGAGGGAGTTGAGAAGGGGAGAGGGGGGGGTACAGAGGCTGCTTGGCAACTACTTTGCACTTTGCCAGATACTTAACTTGCAGTTATTTACAAGTCATGCTTGCTGCGAATTCGCTAGAGTGTGCCCAGCGTGGTGAAAGACGGCGAGTGAGGTGGTGAGGGGGGAAGCTCATGGGGAGCTCCCCTTGGCTGAGATTTCGTTGACTTGCTGATGCTGCTGTTGATGCTCCTGATGAAGATGATGATGGACCGCAAGAGTTCTGAGCCAAAATCTTCATCGCATTATTTCGTTTGCTTTTTGTTGTTGTTGTTCAGTTCTCTTGCAACTTGTACCTATTTATATTCGCATTTATAAATAAACAACATGAACGAGTTGTCGTTGTAATAAATATTGCACACACACAGACACACACACGCACAGACAGAGGCGCAGACAGCGCAAGAGACTCTGAGACTGCGAGACGAGAGACTTGGGAGAATGAGGAGACTTGGGCAGGGGGGTGGAAAGCAGGGAGACTGAGAGACAGGCAAGAGACATGCACAAATATATTTATATTTAGCCAATTTTCAACGCTTGTTGACAAAACTGTCAACAAAATGCAATGCAAAGCGTAATAAAATTGTCCAAGAAGCTGAGCCAATTGAAGCGGCAGCGTGCCGAGGAACCTTCTAGGGGAAAGGGGGGAAAGAGGGCGCCGAAGGGGGTGGCACGGCAAACAAAGTTGCTGCGTGTGTGACAGGCAGAAGGAGGAGCAGACGGTAAAGGGAAGGAATACAAAGGAAATGGGAAAATGATTGTCATATTACGTATACGCATCGTGATACCGAAATACTTTGACAGCGTGACAAGGGATGCGCTTGGGCTGTGACAGCTTGCAAAAAGAAAGAAATAAAGAAAGAGTACCCTGCGTATACCTTGAGGGATTATCATGCTATATGCACGCACACACACACACACACACACACACACATGCAGCTCTTTTATATTTTGCAAATCATTTCAACGCGTCTTTAAAGTGGCCCATCAACGGCAGCGCATCAACAAATTAAAAACTTAATTGGCAACGCGTCGCTTAAGTGCCGCGTTAAGCCCTTCAATTACCACCTGCCCCCCAGATGAGACTGGATTCCTGCTTCTAGATCAATTTGCTCTACCCAAATCACACACACACACACACACTCTCACAGGCAGTTGTGGTTGTTTATTAACTCAACTCAACTCGACTCGACTCTCGGGCCCCACTTGACACATTTGGTTAAAAGATCACTCACCTTGTCCAGACGCACGGGCCATAACAAATCTTCATGCAACAGCAACAACAACAGCAACAACAACAACAGCAACAACAACAAGGGGGCAAACCTGAACGAAAAGTTCAAGTTGGCTAATAAATTTATTTTGTTTCTTCTTGAATTTGTTGTTGCTCTCGCTGGCCATAAATAAACTATACAAATATTTGGTAGTGCTCGGGGTTGCTTCGGCTCGGCTCGGCTCGGTTCGTATCGAGCAACGAGCTCATAAATCTGTAAATAAATAAAATAAATTCTCGTATACATCAAAATGTATCAATAAAACTGCTCAACAAGTTTTATTCGCTCGCCGCATAGAAAAATTTACATTTATCATAACAAAATCGGCAAAACGATCGGCGGGGGCAGTCGCTGTCGCCGTCGCAGTCAGCGTCAGCTGTGGCAGCGTCGCCGGCAGAGGTTGCTCGCTAATTTGGCGTGTTAATTGCCAACGACGAGACGAGAGACCCCGAAAAGAGAGAGAACCAAGACGAGGCGAGACGAAGCGAAGCGAGCCGAGTTGCGGCTTTTCTCTGGGTGTCTCTTGCTCGCTCCCTGTCTCTCGTTCTCTCTCTCTCTCTCCCGCTTTGTCTCTCGCTTGCTCTCTCGTTAGAGGGCTATAAATTTTATGTGTTTTGTGGCAGAACGAAACGCTTAAGCCGCAAAATGACAAACAACGAATTAACAAATTAATAAATTATATTTTTCTTCGCCTTTTGGCGCCGTCAAATGAATATTTAATAACTAAATGGATGGACAACTGGCCGAGACTGTATCTCACAGATATTGTATCTCTATAACTAATGCGCAGCATAAATTTGGCACTCGCTGAGTGCCGGGGGAGGGGCGTGACCGACGCCTACTTTGCATGCTTTTGCATATTAATTCAACTGGCAGCAGGCGTTTAATTGCCCGCTCCGCCTCCGACTCAACGCCCCCCGCTTCCTTTTACTAAATGGGGCGTGGCCAACAATGACGTCAACAAGTTGCCGCCTCGCAGCCGCATCAAATCAATTTGCAGCGCTGCCACTGCCACCGTCGACGATTTGATCAAGCCACTCAAGTGGGCGCCCCGTCAACAAATACGCCACCTGCCGGCAGGCAGCAAGACAAGTGTAAACGTTTTATGGCATGCAACAAACTTGCCGGCGATCGCGCAACAGAGATTCGACTCCCGAAAAACTTCCCGCATGCAAAAGTATCTTGCGGCGGCGTCGGCGAATGTATCTAGATACACGTTGTACATGTGTATGGCTAATTTGCTGTCAATTGCCGAACATGAGGAGAGTGTGAGTGAGTGAGATAGTTAGTGTGTGTGTGAGTGAGAGAGTGGGTGTGTGTGTCTATGTGTGAGTACTTGTAATAACATAAATAAGACAGCAGAGCGGAAAAACACTCGCATCATTTGTAACCCACTGAAGACGCGGTGCAATGATCTCTCTCTGTCTCTCTCCATGTGTGTGTGCGGTTGTGTGTGGCTGTGTGTGGCTGTGTGTGTGTGCCTGCTCATGGCTGCATACCAGCAAAAGCTTGTGGTATATAACCAATAATTGCAGTGGAATAAATGAATCAAATAAAGCGCAAATAACTCTGAATCGATTAAGAGAGGACGAGAGAAAGAGCAAGGGGAGAGAAGTTAACTTATATTTAATCAAATACTAATAGTAATAAATTCAAGAAAACTTCACTATATATGAAAATCACTTTAGCCGCAAATGCTGTGTAAATAAACTTGCCAATCAATAAAGACAACTTGGCCTGAAGAAGAATTCAACTAGAGAGTCTCACATATTCTTACATATTCCCACATATTCCCACATATTCTCATGCATATTCTCACATATTCTTCTTCTCAATTCTAGCATTTGTTATTGGCAAGAAAAGCCCCCATCGAAATTGACCCCATCCAACTGGCGCCTCTTTTACATACGATTTATCTAGCCAACAGCAATGCGCATACGCCATGTGGGCCAATCAATTCAGCAAGCCGATTAAATATTGCAACAAATCTAGCCAAATCGAAAATGCAAATGCAACTGAAACAGAAAGAAAAATAAAATCAAAATCAAAAACAATCAAGAAGCAGAAGAACACGCAAATAAAAATAAAACACAAATATAATAAAAGCAAATCTCTCTCGCATTTCTCGCCATAATTTTAGACTGTTTGCAAATTGAATTGCCTTCGAAATTTGCGAAACAATCAAAGCAAACAGCAAAAATATCATAAAAATGGCTAAACTATTGCCGTACCTATACAGCAGATATACAAATCTGTATGTGTATTTGTGTGTGTGTGTTTAGGTCTGTCTGTGTGTGTGTGTGAGTGTGCAATGGGATGCACTAGTCGAAATGACCGCAGACTGTGCTACAATACAAGCTAATGCAATGTGAATTTTCAATAAAATATCAGCCATAAAATGTGCAATGGACGTACACACACATGCACATTAACACAAACACACACACACAGATGCAGCACACTTGAAATGCAATAATCATATTAAAATCAACGATGAACAAAAAATCTCTGAAAGGCATTCAAATAGTTCGTTTTTAAAGTTATTATTAGCCGCAAATGTGCGGCAGTACACACACACACACACAGAGAGATGTACATATACACATTTAAACATACATATACACATACATATAAAAGCTGATATACTATGCTCGCATTAATGCGCGAGTACAATCGATATATTGTACATCGGTTATGCATAGCTCGATGTAGTCGCTACACAAGTCTAGCAAATGTATCTATAGCTGTCTGTATCTATATCTGCTGTAGCTGTATCTATAGATGTATCTGTATCTGCAGCAATTGACTGACTGACTGACGCTTTGTGTTTGCCTTTCGTATTTGGCATCTCGTATAAATCATTTAAGCGGCCACAATATAAAATCAAGTTGAAAATATTCAATGAACTACTTTTCGGTTCGCCAAAGTGTCCAAATGCACTGCACGGAAAAACAGTGTGCAAAGTGAGCAAATAGAGTGCATATGGTAGCTATACATATTGTCAATTATATATATATCAGATAGTCCTTTATTATGTTGTGGGCGCTGCCAATGGAATTTCATTTTATTTGCACTGTGCACACAAACCGAATAAAAACATAAACAATTTGCCAAGTGACACACACACAACTTATTAATCGTATATAAATAAATTATTGGTAAATTATTATGTCAAGAGGAGAGAGGAAAAGAGAGGGAAAATACACATTGAAGAGGGGAATATGGTATGATATTTATTGGCGCAAGATATAATTAAAGAAGTAAGAATATGAATATAAAGTTCCTTGTTTCTTTGCCATTTATTATTATTATGTTTATTACTAGTATATAATTTATTTTAATTATTATTTATTAATCATGTATTTTAATTATTTATTGCTATTTCAACTTTCAATCATTATTATCAATTATTAGTATTAATTATAAATTTTGAATATTTTATTCTTCTGAAAATTCTTCTCAATTATTACCCATCTTCTTGAACCCTTAACCCTTGTTTGCCTGAACAATACATCACATTATAAGTATTTCTTATGCATATACGTCAAGTACGCACACAGGTACACACATAATCAGTCACACACGCGTATGCAGTGTGTGTATCTCAATATAAATTTGGCATTTATAAATTCTGCAATTTAAAACGCAAATTTCAACAATTTCAGGCGTCAACGCATCGCCAAAGCAGCGCATCCCTCCTGTCACCCTGTGCCGTTCCCCACATCCCTCCCCACCCCTCTTTGCCTCTATCTGCCTAGCTGCGGTACGCTCCTCCGCCTCGTTGCGCATACGCCGCGTAGGCCCGTCGCATATAAATTTGCAACTCAATCGGCAGCGCCTGCAGCCGCTAATGTTGCTGCTGTTGTTGCTGCTGTCGTTGTTGTTGCTGGCGTTGCACTCTCTGCTGTTGCAGGAGACGACTCGGCCAGCAGCGAGTGTGGCCCACACTGTGGGCTACTTTCGGTCGATCTCCGCCTTTATTTTATATGCATTTAATGTGCCTCACCTCGTTTGCCCCTTCCTTCCTCCCTCTCTCGCTGTCTGCTCGCTCGAGCGCACGACGGACAGCAATTTATGCTCTACACACACATCGATATGGTTTGTATGTGTGTTTGTTTGTTTTGCTTTTCTTAAAAATAAGTTTTTAATTGCGAGTCGACCGACTGAGGCAGATTATTCGCCAAATAATTTGGCTCTTGAGGCGGCAGCAGCAAAGCCAATCGCCAAAGAGTTTGCAGCTTGAGCGAAAATCGTTCTGTTGAGTAAACACACACACACACACACACACACACGCACACATAGGCATACACATCTCTCTGCCATATGGCGCAGCTAATCAGAGTGCCAGTACCCTCTCCCCCTACCCCTCCCGACTGGCAGCAACTCGTCGAATAGTTGGCAAAATAAATTATCGAAATGAGCATCGGCGTTGAAATTAAACAGGTTGGCCGAGAATGCAGCAGCCACACAGTAGAAGCTGAGGAAGGAGGGCGGGAGAGAGGCGCAGGGGAAGCGACTGCTACGACGTGTGTCTGTTTATTTGTTTGATTGCCAGTGCAGTCGGTAATTTTGCTGAACGCTCATAATTTGTATATTTGCGATTTTCAATTAAGCAGCCGCAGCAACTGTGGCAGCAACTGTGGCAGCAACTGTGCGGCAGGGCGGTGACATATGCACCACAAATATGCCACATGGCCCGACGCGACTCGGTTCGCCTCGGAGTCCATTGCAACTTATTAAAATTTATTAATAAACCAGCCAAGCAGGCACAGGCAGGCAGGCCAGTCAGCGTGCCACCCACGCGAGGCACAACTCAGGCTCCTGCAGCAGGGGCTGCCCTTCCTCTGCCCTCTCCCTCTCTCTGTCTGACTGGTCATCTGGCAATGGCCATTGCCATTGAGTAGACATAATTTACAATTATTTCAAGGACACTTTACATAGACTTGGAACGGGTTCCAGAAGGTAGCAGCACCTCAGGCAGCGCTTGGATGCGCGCTCCATGTTGCTACGTGCTGGCCATGCTCAGCTTTGAGGCATGCCTCGTGGCAGCCTTCTCGCTTGCACGCGCTGTTGTTGTTGCTGCTGTGCATTAAGTGAAAAATTGCAATTTTAACGCCCGCGTTAATTTACAGCAGTTGCCACAGCAGCAGCAGCAACAACAGCAACAGCAACTGCTTGAGATGCAGATACAGATGCAGCAGATATAGCTACAGATACAGATGCATAGATACACTTGGGGCTGGGGCTGGGGCTGGGACTGGGGCTGCCCTGGCAAGTGGAGTGGTGTGTCTAGTGTGGTGTCTCTTTGTCTTTTTGGGACTGTGCGTGGAACGTGTTGCTGCAACAGTTGCTGCTGCAGCCACTTCTGACCGTGCTGAAGGTAAACCAGTGCATTGTCACTGTTGTTGCACAGATGTGGTTGCCTTCAGTGCTGTTGTTGTTGTTGTTGCTGTTGTTCTTGTTATTACAGGCAGGTATCGAGCCGAGCTTGCTGCCTGCGTTGTCATTGCCAAGGCAGAGTTCCCTCCCCCGTGCACTTCCGCTCGCTCTCTCTCTGTCTACATCCCTGACATTGGCGCGCGTCTCTCTCAGAGGTTCTATCGCATAACATTCCACATAATTTGTTAACTTGCTATGCATATAAGACTCTCGAGTGCGGATTTATGACTTGACGCGAAATTGATCGCGACTGATCAAGCGAAGGCTTCTGCAGGTCTTTCCCTGCATGCGAAGCCCTAAAAAAGGAGTAGAAAAAACAAATACAACACAAAGCAGAGAACTTGCCAATAAAAAAACAAGTGAAGAGCAAAGCAAAGCAAAGAAAAAAGAACCAAAACTAACAGAGGAGGATTGTGGAGGATCGCCGAGGATTGGCCAAGTATTGCTTTGGCTTTGGCTCTGCCTCTGACTCTGGCTGGGGCTCAGCTCCACCCGTATTGAATTCCAATGTCAAATCGCGCAGCACATGATTCAGTGCCAGGCCAAGGTGGCCGTCAGCCCTGTCCGCCTGTCCGTGTATCGTTTCAAGTGATCTTCAGCCCTCGTCCCTTGTCTCCCTGTCTTCCTCTGTGTCGCTTGTCTTTCTTGTGTCCCTTGTCCCTTGTCTTTTGTCTGTTTTCTGTTTTCAGTTTTCTGGGGATTGCTGCAGGTGGAGACACTTCGGTTTGGGGTTAAGGCTTCTCCTTGCGACGGAAGTTGCCAGTGGCGCCATTGGCCATTTATATCGATGATGTTTCATTATGATCGCATCGAGTTCTTATAAGGTTTCGACAACATCTTAAGAGATCAGGCACAAAACAGTTGAATGCACACTGGAATGGAACAAGCGCTGAGCACAAGTGACATTTCGACCGTTATATAAAGGAATAAGATTGCATTTTTACAGGGGAAATTAGTTGAGTTGAACAAGAAGATGGCAAGAGAGATATGAAGTCTGTTCTAATTTCCCTTTATATAGAGTAATCAAAGCTTTATAAAGTATTTTATTTGTATATAATTAAGAGATTACTGCTCCAGTTACATTCAAAATCAATTAAAGAGCTCATATAACTTGTATTATTTACCAATTATATCGTATTACTTTACATTGATCCACATAAAAGTTGAGCAATTAAGAGTTGCCCCAACTCGATCGCTTTATTATGCAATTCAAATTCGCTTGGGGAACTCGTAGAGTCGCACGCCCCGTATTGACAGCTCATAAGAAGCGATCTTTAAACACGCGACAACCTCTCTCTATCTCTCTCTCTCTCTCTTTCTCTCGCTCATGATATTCGTAAATATATGATCGTTCATCCTGTCTGGTGTCTATAAAACTATATGGCAGCTAATTTGGTTTCGGATTGCGACGCTTGGCTACGCTTAACTGGCCGGCAATAACCCTTAGTAGCTCTCGACTCCCCCCTCACCTCTTTCCCCCGCTCATAATGGGGCGCTTAAGTGACATTTTGTGGTCAGTTTTATATGCGCGATCACCGGCGTTTTGTATATACAACCGAACTGATCGGCAGTTAAATCTTTATGTCGATTTTCACACTTTGATTTTGTGATTGCATGCAATTTGAGACTTGATCGGAAATCAAATGAAAGAGCACACTCACACACACACAACTCTTATACAAAAACACACACACACATATAGGTAATCACACTTAAACACACAGTCAAGCGATCAAAACTGATCATTATGAGGACTTTGAGTGGCCATAAAAGGCGCGTGTAGAGCATGCACCGTTATGGCTGGATAAAAACAAGACAAAATTTAACTGATTTATAGCGCTGATCCGAAAAGGGTTTATATAGAGCCCCGGCGCAGACAAAGCCGTAAATATCTGAAACGTAAATTAAGCAAAGATGCCGAAGACAAAAGCGATAAGTGTGCACAGACTGAAAAGAGGCAACTGCGAAAGCAAATTATATACCAGATACTGTGCACATAATTGTACATAATATACTGACGAGAGAGTATATAAGGGGGCAGTGGGGGGAGCAGAAAGAGAAGAGAGACGAGAACTGGGAACTGAGGACTGGAATTGGCAGCCAGACGCGCAGCCGGGCTAATTTAAGCGAGGACAACACCTCAACTCATATTTAAGGCCGGCTAAATCAGAGACGGAGTGTGTGTGTGTGTAGTATGTGTATGTGTACTGTGTGTGTGTGTGCACTGTGTGTGTGTGTGCACTGTGTGTGTGTGCAAGTTCCAGTCACAGAGTCGCGTCCCAAGTCACCCAAAGAGACGTGAATGACGCTGACGTCGCCGCCGTTGTCTGCGTCTGTTTCTGCTGCTGCTTCTGCCTCTGCCTGTTCTTGTCTTTGTGTCTGGGCCGCAGCAGAGAGAAAAAAGAAAAGGAATACAAAAAATTAAACACATAAGTAACGTAAAAAAAGAGAAATACAATAAAATTATAAAAAAGCAACGGCAGCAACTAAATCGATGCAGCAGCAGCCGGCGAAAGAAACGCAGTGCAGAAGAAGGAGACGGAGACGGCCGCGGGGCGTATGAGTGATATCAGAGAACAAGCAAGCGAGCAAGCGAGGCAGGGAATGAACAATGAACCAGGCAGTCAGGCAGAGCCAGGCCAGACCAGACCAGGCCAGGCACAAGGAGCCGAGGCAAAGACAGAGCCAAAGACAGAGGCGAGGGCATTGGTGCAGTGCAGTGAAATTAAGAAACCAACAAATTCATCCAGAAAAGTAGTCAATAAAGTGTCGACAATGCGCACAACAACAAACCCAGCAACAGCAACAACAGCAGCAATAACAATAGCAACAACAGCAACAACAGAGCTGACAACAACGACCACAACGAAACCGTCAAAAAGCAGCAGGCAGGCCACGCCATGAGCCAAGACCGAACGAACGCTTGTCGCTTCGCTTCGGTTTCAGTTTCGCGAGAGCAGCTCTCTCCCTACTCCCTCTTCCCCTCCCTTCCCCACCTGACCACCAGGCAAGCAGCTCGTTGCGAGCCGAGGCAGAGGCGAAGCAAACCCAACCGAACTCGCAGCCCAGAGCCGCAAAATCAATTGAGCGATCAAGTGTCTTGAGGCGAAACAGAAGGTGGAATAAATAAAACAATAACGATGATAATGAAGTTAAAGTGAATTTTGATGAATATGCCGACGAGGCGTGGCAACGAAGAACACAAACACAAGTGGACAGAGTCCGCATGGGGGACACTGGGAGTTGCCCAGCAGCGGACATCCGGGCAAGTGCTTGAGACGTGGCGACCCCAAACAACGTTGATCATGGCTAATGGCAGTGCCTGAAATCGGATGTTACTCGAAGTATATATAGTACACATGGGAAACTACACTTGCATCTCACATAAAATAAAGCCTAAGCATTTAACCTGATTTAGCTACAAAACAGCTAAATGCTCTCTAGCTGTTCGACTGCTCTCAAAGCTAACTAAAATATCAATCAATCAATTCAAACTAAACTTGTTTCTCGCTTTCAGTTCTATCTGCACAAATTGTCTCATTGAATTAACCATGTATAGAGCAGATAGAGCACAGTTAAGAAGGATGCGATAAAAGGAACAAATAACACAGCGACAAGTGGGACCAAGTAAGTGGATGACATTAGCCCGAACATTGAGTGGGTTGTGGGAAAGTTAAGGAAGTTCCAAAGAGAATGGAGTGAATAATGATAGAAAAGAGAGAGAGAGCAAGAGAGGGGGATACAGAGGAGTGCTAGTGGGGGCACACTGTAGAAGTTTCTTCCTTCTGTAATTTGAAAAGTCGCCTGTGACAGCGTTAAATTTTCAATAGCCCGGCACATTTGAAAGTGTCAGAAAGTTTTCTACTGACAACTTTTTGTGCGCTTCCTTGTAGTTTTTAGTGTTGTTGTTAAGAATAACTAAAGATTGGATTTCGTCAGGGTCAAGAGGGTAGTTTGAATTAGCTAAACAGAATAATATATGATTTTTAAAGGTAATAAAATGTAACACGGGAATCTTTTACAGAAAAAACGTATAGTTGAAATTAATATTCTACAAATTATAAGGAAGTATTTAATATTATTTTGAATTGCACAATATTTTATACATATATATCTTTATTTCTTTATCCACATTTCTATAAAGAATCTTCAGCAAGAGACTCTCTGTTCTTTCCCAGATAAATAACAGAAGTTTTTATGTTCTTAGTGTCTTTCATAGGGTATTCCCACTGCGCAGCCATTATGCGAGCTTACGCTGTTTCTTATTGCAGTTGTTGTTGCTGCTGTTGTTGCTGCTGGTTGTCATTGCATGGGCAACATTCAAAGTTCGCTTGGCGCATCCCTGTGCGGCTGCATGGCTGCTTGGGTTGCCTGGGGGGGGGAGAAGGAGGAGTGGGAGTGCGAGAGGAAAGAACTGTCGCTGCATCGGTTGCAAGAGAGGGGAGGGGTAAAGAACTGTGGGGCGTTCGACTTGCGACAACTTTCATAGCGCCGTGTCGAGGTCACAGAATTCACAGAGTCCTGTGCAGGCAGCAGGAAGGGCAGAAGAGAGAGAGAGGGGAGAGGGAGGGAGGGCAGGCAGGTTGGCAGCCAACGCAGCGACAGCAGCAAAAGGAGCAGAGCAAGTGCAAAAACTAAAGGCATGCCACGATATGCCAGCACACACACACACACACACACACAGCCAAGCTACCCACCATATAAACAGTATATAGAGGCATGTGTGTGAGTGTGTGTTTTGGTGTGTGTATGTATGTGTGTGATGCGCTTGGAGTTTGATATTTCCTTTTATTGAAAATGCACTTTGGTGCCATGTAAACTTTGCAATCAAAGTCAACGACGGCAAACTGGCGACGCTGGTGCCACAAGAACGAGACCGAAACCGAGACGACTGAAAGGTTCAACCTGGCTGGGCATGGGCAAGGGGCGATGGCAGGGACAGGGAGGAGTGAGCAGCAGCAGTAGTCGAAGAGGAGGAGCTGCCTAGCTTGGCCTGCCACCTCTAACGATATAATGGCAACGACCATGGCCAGAGACATTAGAAGCGACTCGGTGGCAACAACTGCAGCAGCAGCAGCAGCAGCAACAGCAATTGTTGTTGTTGTGCGAACTGCAGAGAGTGAGAGAGAGAGAGAAAGAGAGAGAGGGAGCGAGACACAGGCATAAATAGAGCTCTAGCACTGGCTCTGCCTGCCCTCGTCCCTTACCATCCTCAGGTTGTTTGGTTTTTGGCCTGGGCTTCCTATTTATAGTTTGCATTCCAAAACGGCGTCGCCAATGTCTACCTGCCATCCTACACCTCCTCCCTCTGCCTCTCCCTCTCTCTCTACCCCTCCCCCCAGCCTGCCCGACTACGCTGGCGGAATTCAGCAGTTTGTAACTCGTTTTCGTTTTATGATTTCTGCCCGCAAACTGTACACGGGCAACGGACAGTGGCAATGGCCATCGGTTCTGTTCTGGTGACGACTATCGAGGAGGGTCCTAGGCCTACACACTGCCCGCCGCTGTCCTTGGACGCTGTCAACGCGCCCCTTTCCCCTCTCCTGCTGCTGCTGCTGCTCCTCACCTTCTCCTGCTGTGTCCACCTTCTCCTGCTTCTGCTTCTACAGCGATTGCCCCGATCAATGTTGGGATTTGCTGTTTTGCGCGGTGTTCAACTGTATAGGGGGAAGTGTGGCTGCAGAGAGGGAGGTGGGATTGCCTCGCTGTCACTTGCTGCAACTGTAAATGCAAGTGCTGTTGCTGTTGCTGCTGCACCACAATCTCTAAAACTCAAAACTCAATGAGTTGGCTTTTGTTTAGCGGGTCAGTAGCTGGCCCTGCTCCTGCCCCAGCTCCTGCTCCTGCTGCTGCTGCACTCACTAGCTCTTCATTCCTCTGTTGCTGCTGCTGCTGCTGTTGGTGAGAAAATTGTGTTGTGTTGTGGCATTTCGGTTGCGAAGGGTTGTCTGGCCCGGCACAAACACACCAACATGCAATGATTGCAAACAGCACCCTGTTTGCGCTGCCCCTCCTGCCCCCCTTCCCTGTTAACACCCCCGCAATACTTTCCCAGTGCGTGGCGCGCATTAGCCAGTCCCAAAAGCCAAACTCTGCGCCCCTGGCCATGCAGGGCATATTGTTGCTGTTGTCGTTGCTGCTGTCGCTGTTGCTGTTGTTGTTTGCATTTTACCTGCAACGTCGCTTCGCATAAAATGCAATGAACTCGACAGTCGGCACTATCAACATTTGTATGTGTGAGCAGCGCCACCCCCACTCTCTCTCCCTATCTCTCTCTCTCTCTGTCTCTACCCTCTCGGTGTGCATTTTCCCCATTTTCCGTCTATTTGGTTTTATTTTAGCCCCCACACTCCCAACTCCCTCATCCTGACTGTTTCATGCAAGTCTCGCCTCGCCTGCCACCGAATGCATTTCCATTTCCATTTAACATGCCAACGTATGAAGGGAGAGGAGTGCAAGCAGGGGGAGAGGGAGTCATAGGCAAGGTGGAACAAGGATGAAAGGATGGCAGCCTGGCATGGCATGGCATAGTCTGGCCTGGCCTGGCCTGACATGGCATGGCCTGTTCGTGGGCTACCTCGTATATAGTATTTTGGGCTGCTTCTTGCACGCCCATTTTCCATTTCCATTTCCCCTTTTGGGCCAGAACACTCGCATCCATTCGCAATTGAATTGTTTTTCAATGTGCAACAGTTTTGTGCCTTTTATCACACTCACACACACACACAGTCTGTGAACTGCTATGCAACAATTTAGCCGACATCAATTGAATATAAATTTTAATTCCCAAATTTATTTTGCACATTTAACAATTCACTCAATAGATTTAAGGCGTTTAAGCACATAAGAATGAGACTTTAAAGGGGCTTAAATAAAATAGATAGAATTGATATATAAATAGATACATTTATTAAAGATTGTTAGAATATCTTGTTGATCTCATTCTTTGAGTTGTGTTGACATTTATTTAACATTTATTAAACATTACATAAAGAGAAAGAAGTGTTAAAAGTACATTTGAAGATTAGCCCAAAATGCCGTACAAATAAGTTGAGGTTAGGTAACAACACCCAGTAAATTTCCACTATATGGTTTATCTGTTTATGACCTTAACTTGTTTTCAATTCGCGGCTTTTACATGCAACTATTTCAGTTGTTGTTGTCGTCTTGTGGTTCAAAACATGCCGAAACAATAATGAAATAATAAACAAATGTGTGTGTATGCAAGTGTGTGTGTGCGAGTGTGTGTGCGTGTGTGTACATTGGAAAGTTGCTGCTGCTGTTGCTGCTGCTGCTGCTGTACGAGAGCTAAGTCCGCATTGCCCGCTGAGCTTCTCCAGCGTCGCTGTCACCTCAGCCCATGCCCCTCTCCCCTTGCACTTCTTCCCCCCCCCCTCTCCTTGACTACCCGTCTTGGCGCATAAGCTGTGCGGGCGGCTTTGGCGGTTGCCTTTGAGTGATGCTTTGGTTTCATAACTAACCGTTTTTTGTTTCTCAGTTCCCATTTCTCGCCAGCCCCAGCCCCATCCCCCCTCCCTTGCTCCCTTTTGGCCGTGTTGCAAGTATAGGTAAAGGTAATGTTTACCATTTCCGCTTGTCGCTTCGCAGACGTCGGCGTGGGTACAATGAAATTTTGGACGTGAACGTGAACCGAACGACGAACGACGAACGAACGTCGCTTAGTTTCGACGCTTTTTTATTTTCCTATTTTTTTGTTGGTATTTTTTGTTGCTGTTGTTTTGGGGTACGCGTTATATGAGATGCACGTCAACTTTTTGGTTGCTGCTGCCACTGAAATTCATTTACCTAACGGTTTTTATTATAGTCTTGCTCTTTCTCGCAGCAACTGCGTGCCAAGGAAATAGAAAGTGCACCGAGCGAGGGCGATAATAAGAAACAAGAAATAAGCAGAAAGAAGAAGCAGAAATAACACGCCAGAAATTGGCACTACGAACTGTAGATGACGAGCACATCAAACGGGCTTTTTACGACTGTGAATTAAGTTTGTGAGGGTATTTTCGAGTACAGCAAAATGTGATGTAGCTGTGCTTTGACAATTTGCTATTTGATATGGCAGAAATTCAGAGTGTTTGTATTTTAAGAGATACTCTTCTTGCCAATGTTATGAAAACAGTTTAGAAAGATGAGAGGTTCTAAAGGTACTTACCTAAACGTGTATTAAAGTTGTTTGTGCCAAACTGTTTATTGTCCATCGTACATACATACTTATTTTAAGTTAACTAATTAGCTTCTACAATATAAAACTTGTTTATAATTATGAAAAATATTGAAATTTATATATGTAATTTAAATTTCGAATTGGTTCAATTGTAAATACATTTATTATTGCAAAATCAATTGGTTGTCAAACCCTCAAACAAAAGAATATTACAAACTTATGAGTGCTTGAGGTAGGACGGGACAGAAATCTATGGAAACTAGGGTATTTCTTACGTTGATTTCCTTAATTGATAACTGAAACTTTTTGATTTTTGGTACACAAATAATTCATTAATGTTCACTAATAAACAATGCGTAAATTAAACTATGCAAATTGTCATAACAAAGAGAAATCGTTCAGTTTTTAAGAAGCAAGATGTTGCAAGTTGAGAAATGATTCTTAGTGGATGAATATTTATCAATGTATACTTTGTATAGTCTGCTGCACAAACTGACTATGCCTCCTTTCACTGTTATTCATTAGGTGCAGGGTGTGTATATCAAATCTATAAACTCATCTCAAAGCTAAGCATAACATAAATCACTAACTAATGTTATTATATAACTGGTTCTAAGATAGCAATCCATAGGTAGCACCTGAGGGTTACAATGATCAGTGATCACATGTGTTACATACAAATGTTATAATCCTGCATTTCATAGCAGGTTGCAATGGCCACAACAGTTGCAGCAACATCAATTGCAGCAGCAACATCGGCAACATCGGCAACATACATCACTTTTTGTGCTTTTGCTAATTGTATCAAATTTTCATTTTGATTTAGATTCAGATTACGGATAAGACACTGTCTGACCGCTTGTTGTTGCTGTTGACGGTGCAATGTTGTTGCTGCCGCTGGCATCAGCAGCAGCAGCAGCAGCAACCTGCAATCATTGCAGTCAGAGTCAGAGCTAGAGTCAGTTCCTCAGTAGACAGCAACAACAGCAGCAGCAGCAGCAGCAACTCTGTTGGCCTCATTATGTTCAAACATATTTCATATGCCAGCAACAACAACAGTAACATCAGCAACAACATCAGCAACATCAAAAACAGCAGCAACAAATAAGCAACTTTGGCTCTGTTACGTTTTTTCTCTCGGCAATCGCTTGTCTACTGTTGTTGTTGTTGTTGTTGCTGTTGTTGTTGTCATAACTGTGTTTTGTTGTGCTCAGACTTTGGTTGCTGCTGCTGCTGCCGCTGTCCGGTGAAAGTAATCATCAACAACATTAAGCGAGGTAAACAAACTACAATATAGAAAAAGAAAAAGAGCTACACTCGCCAAAAGTTCACAGAGTCGAGCCCAGAACCCGCTCCACAGACGGAGTTCCTAGAGCGTGTGCGGAGAGGGGGAAGGGGGCAACCTCTAGTAGGGAATTCCGGCAGCTGCAGCCCCCAACAGCAGCAGCAAAGGCAGCAAAGGTTGAAGAACCACAAAGAGATACGATTATGATGATTTCTAATTGAAAAACTCAGAGGGAAGCGCGGCGCGAGGGAATGAAAACGAAGACTTTGAGTACGCGCAAAGAAGAGAAGAGAAAGAAGTAGAAAGAGCTGGAAAGAGACAGAAAAATATGAAACGAAATTTCATTAAAACGTTTGCACAAATAAAATAAGTGCTGCAAAAAGCAGAAAAAGAGTAACAGCAGCAGCAGCAGCAGCAGCAGCGGAGGCAACAGCAAAAGAAACTGAAACGAGGTCAACTGAGGTCAACACATTTTATGTACCGAACCCGAACTACTTCATACTCTACTAAATATTTGTATGACGACGTTGGCAGAGACTCAGATTCAGTGTGTGTGTGTGTATGTGTGAGCTGCAGTCGCTGGGCTTGGAACTTCAAGTCGACGTCAGCGTCTCAGTCGACTGCGCTGCTAGCGTCACTCGTATGCATAACGCGCTGGGCGCAGCGTAGGGTAGCGTGTGTGCGCTGGCCGGGAGGGGCACGGGAGGGTTGTGCAGGCTGCACACAAACTAAATCAAACAAAAGGCAACAACACTGGCAGAAAGTGGGGCGTCGACGAGGAGGAGAGGAATGGAGAGAGGGAGGGAGGGTGGCAGAGGGGGAGGAGTAGAGAGAGAGTGCGCTGCGCTTCAATTGAGTTTTACATACGTACATAGATTTCAGCTTAAGCGAAGCTGTTGCTGTTGTTGCTGGCGATGTTGTTGTTGATTTGATTTTCAACTATTTGAGGGCAGCAGCAGCAGCGGCGACAAAATGGACACCAACAACAGCAACAACAATAGCAACAACAACAACGGGGAACAGCGAAAAACTCGTTCGCTGTGACGCGCATTGACTAACTGAATTGTGTTGTTGCTGCTGTAGTTGTAGTTTGCTGTAGTTGTAGTTGTTGCTAGTATTGCTGCTGCTGCTGCTGCTGCGATGTCAGGGCAGAGCAGTAACAACGTATTCGCCTCATGACTTGGCAAATGCGCTCGCCAACATTATCGTCTTGACCATCTCGTGAACTTCATTTGCAAACGGTTGGAGCAACATTTGTGTGGCTTAAAAGACACTGCAGGGGAGGAGGAGGGGCAGAGGGAGAGTAGGGTGGCAAGGGGAGGCTGTTGGGCAGCCAACATAATTCATTTGAATTGCTCTCTACCGTCGCTGCTGCTGCTGCTGCTGCTGCTGTTGGCACAGCAAGTGTTGCCAACTTTATGGCATTTACAAATACAATTACACTCACTCGCCCAGCCAAGATTGTGTGTTGGCTTCTTTTTCTGGAGCCTTGGCATTAGCTGCGCCGTTACTTTTGCAACTGCCGGCTTGAGTAGTGAGCTGTGAGTGGTGAGCAGTGAGTAGTGAGTAGCGAGCAGTGAATAGTGAATAGTGAGTCGAGAGATGAGTACTCTGAGTTAACTGTTAGCCAAGTGCGCAACTAATTTGCATTTGTTGGGCGGCTTAAAAACGGCCAAGCGAATGGCCAATTCAATGGCCAAGAACAACAACAACAGCAACAACAACAGCTACAACAACAGCAACAACAACAGCAACAACTACAATTGAGTTGCTCAAGAATTCCAGCTAGTAAATGCGGATATGTCTATATACTGTGGTGTAGAGTAGTTGAAAGGCCCGACTTAGCTTGCAATTCGTTGCATAATCAACGGAAAGTAGCTAAACTTTTGGATTACATGTTATAGAGATAAAAGAGCCGGGAAATGTCTAGAAGGGAATGTCTTCAATAAGAACCGACTGCTTGATCTCTGAGACTTGCAGACTGCTATGGCAACAACTGTCATAAAATATCATTGTCATTAAGCTGAGCCGTTCATAAAGACATCAATTGAATGCAGCAGATTGTCAGCTAATCCGTATAATAACTATTATGAGAACATCAAAATAGCTCTATAAAGTAAAAGGGTGTTTAGGAATGTTTTCCCAACAGAAATTTCCTCAGTGACAATGGAATTTTCCATGTATTTCCACACATATGTATGAGAAACCTTTAAGCTGTTTCGCTACGGTCTCTATACACCTTCCTCTATTTACACGACAGAATATCATGGTCTTTTATATACAATACAGCATTATACCCAACTCTTCAGGTGATCGCCCAAACAACGCACTCGAGTTGCCTTTATTCCCCCTCTCCCTCCCCCCACCAACATGAGTTGCCTCAACAAAGAGCGCAGCTTGCGCGTCCGTCTTACACGACAGCTGATTCTTGAGCTCCACATCTGAACAATTATTGACACGTGCGCACCTCCACAGAACTCTGAAGAGGGACAGCAGCAGTGACAGTAGAGGGGGGGAGGGGGGAAGAGTGTCTTGAGCTCCTTGGGCCACAGATGCATTTCCGGCGACTTCAGCTGTTGATTTTGCCGTTTCATTCTCCTTTGTTGTTGTCGATATTATCTGCAATTAAATACTCAATGCACAGAGCAGAGCACAGGACAAAACAAGTAAAAATTTCAATAACTAAAAACGCACATGTCCTGCCAAGGGAAAGGGAGAGTGAGAGGAAGAGGCAGAGAGGGAGAGAAAGACTCAGCCGAAGCAGATGTTACAGCGTCGTCGCAGAAAAAACTGTTGGAGCGCGTCCTCGGTGAGTCCTGCTGCCTGCTGCCTACACGCTGCGCCTGCGTCGCTGCCTTTCCTTCTGTGTCTTCTGTCTTTTTTTGGGGAGCGAACCACGCTGCACATGCCCCGAAAATTATCCCCTAAATGCCGCTTGTCAATTGGAAAGAAGCTTCCTGCGCAGTTTGCGGCTCATCAGCGTCAACCACACGGCTCAGTGCTGAGGGATGTAGCTGCACTGAGAGAAATTTAAGGTGCTTTAACAGAATTGAAAAGAATATTGTATTATAATACAATAATAATATATAAATAAGACAAATATAAAAGTATGATATAAAAATATAAATAATATAATATAAATACTGCACTGAGAGAAAGGGTGACTATATAAAGGAATTGCTAAGAACTTAATATAATTATCATAATAATATATAGTTTAAAAATAATATGATCTTATATCAATATGATAATATAGTTAATATAATAATGATAAAATATAAATATACTATGTTATGCATTCTTTCATTAGTTCTTCCTTTTCTCTTACATCTTCTAATAGTCCTCACTAGTTTTCTCTCAGTGCGTCGGTGCGTAGGCTTCCATGTAAACTTCGAACAGCAGCCCTTATATCATGTACACAAAAGCCTGCACAGATACCGCAGAGCCCCTGCTAATTGGTTGCCGCTGACACGCGTCATGCACCGCAACTGCAAAAGGTGAAATTGTATATCAGTCTCGTTCTCTTAACCTCTCCCTCCCTCTCTCTTTCTCTCTATCTCTCATTCTTTTTGTGTCTCTCTAGATCTGCAGTCAGTTGTTGTCGAGCACCTTATTTGTGTTGTCTTTTGTCTGGCCCAGTTGTCGTCGTTGTAGCTACCTACGCAAGTTCACTTTGTGTGCCTGTTTTCCAAATGCATTTGACGAGAACCTTTCCCAGTTGCCAGTTTTCATTTCCCAGTTTCCCGTTCCCGTTCTCATTCGTGTCATTTCTGTGTATCTGCCTGTCTGTGTGTGTGTTGATTTTCCTAAGCGCTTCCAATCAACACACAGAACACACAACGCAAGAAAGAAAGGTGCCACAAAGCGAAGAAAGCAATAGACTTGGCATTTTTATGAATGGTTCGACTCATTTGCCGTTGTTGTTCTGTGAGTTCTATGAGGTCTATGAGTGCCACAACGAGCGATTCGAGTGCCGAGTGGGCAAACAGCGTGCAAAGTGACCGTAAATGCAGCCAACACACTCGAGGTCACGTGATTAGTGTCACGTTAATGAGCGGCAATGAAGTCCTTGGCATCACGTAGGGCGCTCCCTCGCTCCCTCCCTCCTTCTCTCTCTCGCACTTTCTGCGTCTCCTCTTGCCGTTGTCGGCATTGCGCATAGTTCAAAGCGAACGGGAGCATAAATATTGCATATTTCCTTACCGACTTAATACCCTTGGTTAAAAAAAATACAAAAAATTGAGGTGAAAAATATACAAAAGCTGCAGACAAGAAAATAGGTATTGGCAACGAAGTGTGTATGCTCTGTAAACAAAACTTTAGATATACGATCGTGAAGTAAGGGAATCAGATGAGATTTTCTGTCAATATTGTTAAAAGTGTGTTCAGAGGTTTCTATTTATAAGGTTATTAGATCTGATAAAGAAATGAAATTCCTTATAAGTTAATATTATAATAATGAACTATTTCGTTTTATTGACTTATTTAACAGTATTACAAAAATTAGAGATATACCTAAGATATGTATGCATTCATTGGAATGTAACGTAATGAAATTAATCTCCTAATGAGATACTAACAAATTACTACTACAACTTATAGATATTAATCGAATAAACTATTATCGAATATTGTTTTACTTACCTTATCAATAGAATACCCCGAAATTCTTCGTTAGCCTAAGATAATATTATCTAAATATTATACAATATAGTTGTAGATATTCTTTAATCTTAAGCTTATCACAATATTATAGCATATTGTTGTAGGCAGTCATTAGACCATCAATATATATTATAAATAAATGTTTCAATAAATATTATAGGATATATCTGTAGGCAGTCTTTAGCACTCATATCATAACCAGAAATAATAGCTCCCCTCATAAAGGCTACTCAGCATGCAAACTGCAACATTAAGCAATTATACCCTACCTCAAGTCCTCATAAAAATTTGTATAAATGCCAAAAGGGGTTTAATGGTGCCAGTTTCAGTTCAGCTTCAGTTCAGCTCCAGTTCAGCTTTAGTTCTTCTCGTATTTGTGGTCGCCGTATTGCCTGCGCTGTCCAGGAAGCAGCCGTGACAGATGTTACCGCATCGATATAGGGAATAAACCCATTGGCAGCTTGTCGAGTGCTTTGTCGGCTTTTTGGTCTGTCTGTCTGTCTGTCGGTCTGTCGGTCTGAGGGTCTGGCAGTCTCCTCGCTCTTCTTTGGAACTACCCCTTTCAAGATGAATGTCACACGTTGTAGACCTTGCTTTGGGGTGAGTTCTACAGATGCTGCTGCTGTTTATGTTGCTGACGATCGATTGATGCTGCCTATCGATATTCCCAGAGTTAATCAATCGAATTGTGGCATTGCAGATCAAAGGAGATTGACAGAGTGAGAGAGAGTGGGAGAGAGAAAGAGAGAGACTGTGTGGAAATTCACCAAAATGAGAGGCCACCAAACAAGTTAGAAATCTTTTGTTATTGTTTTTCTTTTTGTCTGAATTGCATTGACGACGCATCATTAAAATATTTTCCATTGCTTGTTTGCTTGTTGTTGTTGTTGCTATTGTTGTTGTTGTTTGGTGTTTGGTGTTAAATCAAAAACCACTTGAACGAAATAAAATCTTTCTCACGACGACGAAGACTCGGCGCGAGAAAGAAAAGAATTGGGAACGGGATTGAGAGTGGGAATGGGAATGGAAAGAAGCAGCACCAGCAACAGCAGCAGACGAGGGGCAGTCAAGGGGAAACCAGTGCGTGGTAGAGGGGGTCGGGGGGTTAGGGAGCAAACAAATTATGAGAACGAAACGAACGACGACGAGTCTCAAAGAATGTCTGGTTTTGTTCTTGTTTCTCTTGCTGTTGCTGTTGTTGTTTCGGTTTCTGTTGTTGCTGTTAAATTGATGACAACAACATCAAAACGGACAAGCGTGCGCTTCAAATGTATCTGCATGCGGCTGAGATACACTCGCCTTGCCTCTGCCTGGCTCTGTCAGTGTATCTTTTGTTGACCGTGACGATTTCTCGTGTACCTGGCGACGAATTCGGGCAAAAAAAAACGAAATACAGACAAAATAAATGCCACAATAAGTCAATAATCAAAAAGAGAACGACAGGCAGATGGATGGATGAGAGACGGAGACCCAGTCTGAGTGTGAGTATATAAATTCGAATGTATTCACATGTACTCAATGTTCGATGGAGCTCTGCGCGCTTATCATCATTATTCAAAGCGAGCCACCAACGCCGCCGCCGCCGCCGCCGAGAGAAATAGAAAACTAATAATAATAACAAGAACGGCAAACAGAGACGAGAAAAACAAAACAAGTTTTTGGTGGGCGACCTAAGCGGGTGCATGGACATGCGCGAGCTCAGTCCGTCAGACTGTCTGTCCCTCTGTCTGTCAGTCCGTCTCTCTGTCCCTCAGTCTGTCTTTGTCGGAGTAGAATAAAATAAAACCAAGTCGAAAAGAATTTCTAAAACTCACATAAAACAACTGCGACGAGTTTTGATTCCGTGTCGCGTAGCCCGTTGTTGCTAGTCTCAGATCCATTTAGACTGCCAAGCCGGAGATGGGGAACCAGCGGAACACATGTAAAAAACATTTCAATTCACACTCTGGACCAACCTTTTGATGGCCAACCAACATACAGATGTACCTATGTGCCGGCAACAGCAACGGCATCGACTGTTGTTGCTGCTGTTGCTGCTGTTGCTGGTGGCGGCACTAACAACTCGTCATCATCATCGTCGTCGTCGTCGTCGTCGATATCAGGTTCGGGTCTGGGGCACAGGAAAGTGGTCGGCAGGGCCCACGCCCGCGTTATGATTTTGTGGCCATTTTATAACTAACAACATTCCATCGTCGTCGTGGACGGCGCCGTCGACGTTGTCGCTGTCAGGTCCGGCACATGCCGCCGCCCTGCTTCCAGCGACAGTCCCTTTCCCCAGCAACCTCTCTCTCTCTCTATCTTCTGCTGTCCAGGCCACACACGGCGTTCGGACATTGATGATGAGCCATGTAGACGCAGCAGACTCACCAACATATCGACTCAGCCCCGACGCATCGACTCAGTCAGCACCAGAGTCGGACTCATCGACTCAGCCTGCCCAGGGGCATCATACGATGAGCCGCTGCTGCTGTTGCTGCTGCTTGGTGACAGAAGCATTGCGTTGCATGCAACTGTATGTGGGCAGCATCTCCGCCACTGCCTCTACACCACGCAGGGGAGTGGGCAGCTACAGCCAGCTCCAGTCCAACTGCGCGTTAACCCATTAAAGTTCTTGTCATCACTGAAGAAAAGAGAAAACGAATCGTGGCTCAAGATTTTAATGATGGATTTTGATTTATCATTTAAAGCACTTTTCGGGCAATTATTAGTAGAAAACCCAAAAGTGGAAAACTGTGGAAATCTGTAGAACATTGCTGTGCAAAGGAAATTTTGATTTGATGGCAAGGAATTAAATGGTAAATAACCTGAAAACGGTTTGGGTATATTTCAATTTCACGATTTAAATGAGTTCCTAATATATTAATCAAATGAATGAGAGTTAAAACCATTGATATACTTATAATTTACTATTTCATTATTATTTATTTATTTAATTAGTTTATAGTCGGACTAAGGTCAGTCGACTGTGTAAAAGTAAAGAAAAAAACAATTAATAGTTATAATTAATAATTTTAAATTAAAAGTAAAATCTTAACTGTGAGAAACGAAAGGAAAAAGAAATTAATTAAATTGAGTTGACATTGGGATCATAAAAAAATGAAAGAGCCGATCCAACATTTGTTGCAGAGGATTGGGGAAAACCCAGAAAAACCCAATCAGATCAGGAGAGTTAGTGTTAGTAAGCAAAACCTAATCAAAATAGCGATTCAAATGTATTATTATTTCATTCAGTTTTTTTTGTTATTATGAGTATTTCTATACCTTCAGGTCTCCAATGGGTTAAAGCAAGGATTGCAGTCGCATTTCAACTGCAAAACTTTTATATCCAATCAATAGAAGTTCTTCTCTTTCTCTACTTCGCCTTCTCTACACCTTCTCCCCTGCTTCTTCTTCATCGTCTGGCATAAAACGAAAGCAAATATGCGCGATCATAAAATGAATTATAATTAGGCAAATGATTGCCAACATTTATTTGTGCTGCACAAGATAAACGTGAAATTGATAAGCTTTCTTGACAGCAGGCAAACATAAAAGATCGTTCGCTTTATTATTTAAAAGGTTATCAATTCTTGTTGTTTATCTGAGAGTTTAATCTGATAAGATGAGAAATTCAAATTAAATGGCAAACGTGGCGGGTATTCCCTTCTTATGCTCTCAGAAATATTTATCAGTAGGCGAAAATTTCTTTGAATTGTATCTAAAGCATTTTTTGCTTAGAAATTAAACATGTTAGGGGAAGCAAAGAGAGAGAGAGGGGAATGGCGAACTTGCTGAGCAATCAGTGCTGCCAAGTGGCCAGATATTCGTTGCCATACTATATAGTATCTATATCTATTCTAAATGCTTATCAATTGTGCTCCTAGAGTGCAGAGACGGAGAGGGGAGACCAGGGTGGGCTTCGTTTCCAGTCTGTGCTGTGGCCACAAGTTTTGTATAATTATCGTGGTTAAATGTCTCGACAGCGTGTTTTATTTTGTATTTTCGTTCGTTTTTCGTGCTGATAAAATGCTATTTTATCAGCTCGCTGTGTATGAGGTTGCGTTTTTGTTTGCCTTTTAATTAAGTTGAACACGGAGCGAGCAGAGGCGAAGTGAGCAACGAGAGAGACGAACGAAGAATTCATGGAATGCGGAGACGGAGACGACTGCGACAATGTACAATTTACTATTGTTTGCCCTGTTCGAATGACCTTGAAATCATAGAGCGAACTAAGCACTAGTAGGTGGGGTAGTGGTTATGGCAGGGGCAGCTGACGGGGGGCGGGAGTGGGCAACTTTTGGCCATCTCGTTCGGCCCACAAAATCAACTTTCTTTTGGCTGCCGTTGAAAGTTGCGGCTAATTTCGAGCTCGAGCTGAAGTGAACAATTATAAACTGTGGTCCGCACAGCTGCACACACACACTCATAGACAAAGACACACACACAAAGAGACACACACATATACACAAAGACAGAGACCAAAATGAAAGTAGACACAAATTTAGTTGCAATATTTCGTAATGCACACAATGCTCACCCTTTCGCCCCGGCGCCACAGCAACTGCCACTGCAGGCGCAACATCAGAAAAAACAACAATAACAGCAACAACAACAACAGTAGTAAACAACAACAACAACAACAACAACTGGAAGCAGGCAAAGATCTCAGCCTGCTCTGGGCCCACATGACTGCAGTTAGTCTGGACAAATTGCATGGCTCGCTCAGGAGTTGGCCAATCTCTGCTAAGATGCCGCATAATTAGGCATAATTTATGACTAGAGCAAATATGGCTGCCACTGCTGCCTGCCTCGCTGTGGCAACTGCAACTGCATCTGCAGCAGGCCAAGTGAAAGTGCCACAACGTCTAAATCTGTATTCGGTGCATGCAAATTGCCCAATTAAGTGGCATATGTCAAAGGACCAGCAAAGCGACGACAAGCGCAGGCATGCACTGAGAGAAATGCAGAGTGAACTTAAGTTAGCACCTCATAAAACACTGCTAACATAATAAACAGATTATATTAATCCATATTAAGTTATTTAAAAGGATTTCTTCGTAATAGAGAGTAATTTCTGTCAGTGTAAAGTGAGCAAGTATTGAGAATAATCTCAAGATGTGACTTATAAAGCGAATAAATCAATATTTAGCCCATACAAAGATTCTCTACCCCCTTAAAATAATTTATATATAAATTTCTCTCAGTGTAGCGCTGAAATTAAATTGAAATCAGCTTAAGATATGCTAAAGGAATAAAACTATTGCATATTTATCGTTTCGCAGAGCTAACTTAGCAGTTTCTGCGATTGCTGTGCAATTTCTCGCAGTGTAGCGGCTGCAATCAAGCCAGAATCAAGTCAAGTGGCGCTAAAGAGATAACATAAATCAATATTTATATTTTCACAGCTTACTCGTAGTGGGAAACAGGAAATTTCTCTCAGTGCATCTGTCCACAGCATTGACCTGCATTGGCAGACACAACCCACAAACATCATCAGGCTGCTGCAGCTCATCATGACAACGAGCCAGTGATGAGTGCCCGAGAATCCATTTGCATATGCACTGAGTGCAACAACAACAGCAGCGACAGAGGCAGAGGCTGCAGCTGCAACTGTAGTGGCTGTGGCAATGTGTGTGGCAGTTGCATTTACAGCTATGGAAAGCATTTCAAAGCCACGTCTATCTATCTATCGTATTTGGGTTTTTATGTCCCATGGCCATGGTCGTCTTATTCTTCTTTTTCTTCTTCTTCTTCGCCTCCGCCTCCGTCACCATCACCGTCACAGCTAACGGTAAACGCATTTTTCCACGCCCCAATGAT